>PVIW01000452.1:147983-498959 GCA_004026585.1 Noctilio leporinus | reverse complement strand
AGTCCCATTTGTTGATTCGTTCTTTGATTTCCTTTGCCCTTGGTGAAGTATCAGTAAACATATTTTTGTGTAGGATATCCAAAAGTTTACTGCCTATATTTTTCTCCAGGACCTTTATGGTGGCACTGCTTATGTTTAAATCCTTTATCCATCTTGAGTTTATTTTGGTGTATGGTGTAAGTTGGTGGTCTAGTTTTATTTTTTTGCATGTTGCTGTCCAGTTCTCCCAACATCATTTGTTGAAGAGACTGTTTTTACTCCATTGGATGTTCCTTCCTCCTTTGTCAAATATGAGTTGATAATAGAGTCCTGGGTTAATTTCTGGGCTCTCTATTCTGTTCCATTGATCTATATGTCTATTCTTATGCCAGTACCATGCTGTTTTGATGACAGTAGCCTTGTAGTATTGTTTGAAGTCCGGGATTGTGATTTCTCAAGATTGTGGTGGCTATTCGTAGGCATTTTTGGCTCCATATAAATTTTTGAAGTATTTTTTCTATTTCCGTGAAGTCTGTCATTGGTATTTTAATTGGGATTGCATTGAATATGTAGATTGCTTTGGGTAGTATGGACATTTTAATGATGTTAATTCTTCCCATCCACGAAAAGGAAGGAGAGAGAGACAGAGATGAGGAAATATTGATCAATTGCCTCTTACATGTGACCCAACTGGGGACAGAAACTGCAATCTAGGCATATGCCCTGATGGGGAATTGAACCTGTGACCTTTCCATTTACAAGACAATACTCCAACCAACTGAGCTACAATGGTCAAAGCACATATGCATAATCTTTTATAGTTACTAATGTAGTTACCTTTATTGGTGCTCTTTATCTCTCTATGCACATCTGATTACTGTCTAGTGTCCATTTATTTTTGTATCAAAGGACTTCTTTTACTATTTCTTGTATGGTTACTGACAAAATATCTGTTGTTTTTATCATCTGAAGTGTATTAATTTCTCCTTCATTTTTGAATGATAATTTTGGTGTTAATAGAATTTTGGGTTGACATTCCTTCTCTTTCAACACTTTGAATATGTCCTCATACTTCCTATTGAGCTCCATGGCTACTGTTGAGAAGTCAGCTGTTAATTCTAGTGAAGATTCCTTAAATATGATGTTATTTTTCTCTTGCTACTTGAGTAGTCTGTCTTTATCTTTGGTTTTTGATATTTTGCTTATGATATGTTTAAGTGTGAATCATGTTGAGTTTATCTAATTGAAGTTCTTTAAGCTTCTTGATTGTAAATATTAATGCTTTTCATCAAATTGAGGAATTTTGGCCATTTTTTTTCTTCAAATATATTTCTATCACTTTCACTCCTTCCATTATGTATATCTTGGTATGCTCAGTGATGTCCTTCCTATATGTCACTGAGCCTCTATTTGTTTTTCCTCATCTTTCTTTGTGTTCTTCAGACTAAATAGTCTCAATTAACCTGCCTTTATGTTTGCTGATACTTTTGCTAGTCTGCTGAGTCTTCTATTGAAACCCTGTAGTGGATTTTAAAAATTTCAGTTATTATACTTTTCTACTCCAGAATTTCTGTTAGGTTCCTTTTTTTTTTTTTTTTTTTTTTTTTTTTTACTTTTTAACCAGGTATTACTTTGGCTTATTATTTTTTTGGGGGGGGGAGGAGAAAACTGATTTTTATTTTTATTTTTTTAAAGATTTTATTTCATTATTTTTAGAAAGAGGGGAAGGGAGAGAGGCAGAGAGGGAAAGAGACATCAATGTATGGTTGCGTTTCACCTGTCTCCAGCCACAGACCTGACTGGAGACCTGGCCTGCAACCTGGTTATGTGCCCTGGCTGGAAAATCGAACCTGCGACCTTTGGGTTCGCAGGCCGGCGCCTTAACCACTGTGTTACCAGCCAGGGCCTGGCTTATTTTTTTTAAAGATTTTATTTATTATTTCCAGAAGGAGAGGAAGGGAGAGAGGCAGAGAGGGAGAGAAACCAAGAAACATCAATGTATGTTTGCCTTTCACCTGCTTCCAGCCACAGACCTGGCTGGAGACCTGGCTGGAGACCTGGCTGGCAACCTGGTTATGTGCCATAACCATAATCGCTGGCTGGGGAATTGAACCAGTGACCTTTGGGTTCGCAGGCCAGCACCTTATCCACTGTGCTACCAGCCAGGTGTTAGCTCTTTTTAATAATTTCTATAACTTTACTAATATTTTATATTTGGTGAGGAATTATTTTCATATATTTATTTAATTTTTTAGATATTTCTTTAGTTCTTTGATCATAATTATGGTAGCTTATTTAAAGTCATTGTTCAGTAAATCCACCATTTGGAATCCCTGGGGAATAATTTATATTGATGGCTCTATTCCCCATGTATATGGTTCATGCTTTCCTATTTCTTTGCATGTCTCATAATTTTTGGTTCAAATCTAAATGTTTATTATTATTTTAATTAAAACTTATATTCAATATAATTTTGTATTATGTCAGGTGTACAGTGTAGTGGTTAGATAATTATATAGTTCACAATGTATTCCCCCTGATATTTCCAATATCAATACCCACCTGGCATCTACATAGTTATTACATTATTATTTACTCTATTCCCTATGTTGTACTTTACATCCCATGACTATTCTGTAACTACCAAACAAAACTAGGCATTTAAAATATTATGAGACCACTCTTAAAATCAGATTCCTTCCTTTCCAGGGTTTCTTGTTGTTGTTTTGATTGTTGTTGTTTCTGTTTGTTTGTTAATTGACTTTCTGGAATTAATTCTGTAAAATCTGTATTTATTGTACACAACCACTCAAGCAAATCTCTGTTCAGTTGGCTTAGGGGTTAGTGAAGTTGTATTTTCAAAAATAAACTCTCTTTGGATTGTTGCAAAACTTCAGTTAATTTTGAGTTCTGAAAAAGTTGGTTTTGGCAGTTGTTTCTAGTGTTCGTGTTGCTTTTTTAAAGGAGTGGATTTTCTGAGGTCTTGACTTCACCATTCCTGAAGTGCATCCTTTACCAAAGCTAATGGAAAAATGTATCCCCCTGAGGATGCCTAACCCTGCCTTTCTCACATCAATTTTTCCAGCATTGCTGAAGTCTGTGGAGCTAAACACGAGATTGCCTTCTTATGAATGGATAAATTTATTTTGAATTCATTTTTGAATGACATTATTCCAGTGTACTTTTTGTATATCATTAAAAACACTAAACCTAAATTCTATTCCTCCCTACTGTTCTACTTCTCCTAATGTAAATATGCCTGGGTCATCTCATAGACATAATAATAAAATCTAAAGGTAGGCATTATTTACTACTTGTCAGTAATTTTATTAAGTGGGTTACTAGCATCATCTTCATGTTTACATTTCATGAACATTATTTAATGCTCACAATAGCCTTATATGGTTGTTTGGTTTTTTTAAGCTCCATTTACAGAAAAGGAAACAAATTGGAAAGGTCAAGCAATTTCTAAGGTCACCTAGCTACTAAGTGGCAAAGCTGGTATTTAAACTAATAAGTCTCATTTGCAGAGACATGTGCAGTGACCTCATTTGGCTGATCTTTGCCTCACAAAGATATAAGGAAATAGGAGAATCTGGAATGTGGAAGCAGACTTAATCTCTAAGGACTTTACTGGTGGAAACATTTTTGGCACTCCAAGAGCATCTTCTTCAACTCTGCAGATCTTGCCTTTGGAATTGCTATAAGAAATCTTTGGGGCTGCTTTGTTGATTAATCTGACTAGTAATAGAGGGAAATCATAGACATTTTGGACACATAGATTTAAATATAATAATTAAATTATTTTTGAGATTTAAATGTAAAAATGAAAGTGAAAAGGATTTTTAATCTTAGAATATTTCTGTTGGGTAGAATAATTATAATGATTTTTGGAAAAGAGAATCAAAATGTCACGTATATATCTTTTACATAATAAGTAATATACTAGGTGAATGAATGAAAAGTGTTTAATAAGGCATTTACAAGGAACATTTTTTACAATCACTTAAAAATCAAGATAAGTATATTTTTCCCGATTTTCAGATATAATAGTTATTAAAAAGAAGAATATTTTCCCTAAGGAAATTATGATTTTCTTAGTGATGTTTATAATTGTAAATTTATCTACTGGAATTATAGTGTTAAGTATAACTCTATTTAAATATGATGTAATCTATAAACAATATAAAAATGTTCATGTACATATGATATTCTTTTTATCCATTTTAAGGAAATAAAGTTAATTTATACAGCTTGGAGAAACCATTAATTGAAACCTATTTACCAAGCTCAAGAAAGTAAAAAAAAAAAATACCTAGGCAAATTTTATTTCTAATTATATAATATGCATTCATTGATATTTAAATAAAGTTTTTTTTATTAGTGAGTTCATCAATGTCTGTAGTAGTATTTAATACAGGATGTGTGTGATCAATAGGCAAATTTTTAATTAAATAACTTACCACAAAAGTGTTATATTTTGAAATAAATTTATTCTTATATGTAAATACATAAACATAGTCATTATTTTTTTAATTGTTCAAAAAAGTCTCCATTTGCTACAAAAATAGACTTGATTTAACTTTGGAATCTTGAGCATGCTTTCATTAACTTTTCTTTATCCATGGACATCATCTTGTTTTCAATCTTGGATTTACCAGTCTCTTTATTGAAATGAGGTTGTTTATTAACTTCTCTCACACAAAATGCTCCACACATAATAGTCTAAAGGATTTGTATATGGTGAACTTGGTGGCCAGATTTCCTTTGACCAGAATTTAGGAACATTGACACTGAGAATTTCTTGCACCTTTTTGGCATTATGTGCTGGTACACCATCTTGTTGGAAGATAAAATGACATCCATTTGTGACTTGCTTCATTCATGGTACAACTACTTCTCTCAGAATGTCAAGGTAAACATCCTGGATCTTCACTGATGATCTCCTGGATTCTGTGTACAATATCTGGACTTGTGCAATCATTGTGTACCTTATGCATGTTCCTTGTTGGTGTGGTGACACCAGAAACAGCATCATACACCTTCTTCATGTTGTAAAGTATACATAAGGGATGTTATTGAATTCTGCCATTTCCTTAGCAGTTGGCCCTGCATGCAGTCCAGAAATTATGTTTGCTCTAACATCATATTCCTTTGACATGACAGTTGCTCTCAGAATTTAATATTTTATACCTGAAACAATGATATTAAATCACAACCTTAGAGACATAGTTTTTCAAAATTAATAAGCACACGAAATAAGGAAATGCAAAGTTATTGCCAATTGATCTCACGCACCCTGTATTATAAAGAATGGCATTCCAAATTGAAGTTTTTCTTCTATTGATGTTCTTGTTTTTCCTTCCATTTGAAAAAAAAAAATTGCATTCATTGCAAAGAGATTTCCAATTTCAGGTTATCATGAATGAAGATATGAATACAATTTTTTAAGGCATTTGTTGGGGTTTAGCTAAGAAGCTCTTAAATAACTAATGGAAAAAGACCAAAGAGTGAAAGAAATGTTCTGAAATATTTCTTCACATTAGAGTTGCTGGACATTCCAGCTGTGGTAGCTGGTTTGTTGTTGGCAATCATATTCTTCAGCATGGCCAGCATGCAAAGCAGAGGAAAGCAAACCTTGTAGTATGGCAGTGTGCTAGCACATCTGTTTTGGAAGTCTGGTGGATGTACATTCCTGCAAGCTACACACTCCAGCTCTTAAGCTAATGCTCAAGTTGCCTAGTTTGCTCTCTTAGTCATGTGTCCCGAGACAGTTGGCCTGGCAGTGACTAGAAAGGCCTATGAGAACTGCCTCTGACTGTAGAACATACGTGAGTTTACAGCATCCCTCCATAAAAAGACGATAATAGAAACCTGGCTGTGCAGAAGCAACCTTGCACAGCTGCCTCCCATCAGAGTTGCAGTCAGCTCATCTTGCTGGAAAATTAGCTGCTAGAGACAGGCAGGTTATTAGATCAGCATTTTCTGGCTTGCCCCTCTGCCAGGTGCTTTAGGGTTTGCCTCATTTAGCCAGATTTAACCAGAGATTTTTCCTTTGGTTGTTCCACCAGCCTTTTTGAACCCTGGGGACATGGGTTCCAGGACAATAAAGCTTACTCCCTTGCATTATGTCAATTGCAGGTGTTTTTCTGCTAAGCATTTCATGCCGTAATAATTGGTATTCAGAGACATGAGTCCATAAAGGGAGGAAGTTATAATGTAATAGAAGAATTAGCTGTGGAGTTAGGCCAATCTGAATTTGAATCCTGGTTTCAGCACTTATAAACCCTGTGACTAGTTTTCTTATCTATAGAGTGGATTAATATTATTTTCCTCACAGGTTGTAGAAAGGTTTAAGCTAGTTAATACATATAAAGGGTTTAACAGCATCTAGTACATAAAAATCCAATTTATTTAGGAAAGTTTCAATATGTTCTAATGATTTAATTAATTAATAGTGTTAACTGTTTGGGATACCTGTCCCTTTCTATTCATTGATTAATCAGAATACTCCATTCCAGATTACATTAATTATATGTAAACCCAAGTTCCTGAAATCTTGGTTATGGTATCCTTTATTTCATCAATAACCATCTTAATTTACTTGGGCTGCATTAACATAATATCACAGGCTGAGTAGCTTATCAATAATAAAAATCTATCTCTTACTGTTCTAGGGGCTCAAAGTCTGCAGTGTGGGTGGCAGCATGGTTGAATGAGGGTCCTTTCTTAGTTGTAGAATTCTCATTGTATTCTTACATGGTGGAAGGAACTAGAGAGTAGTTTGGGGTCTCTTTTATGAGAACAAATGCCATTTACTAGGCCTCTGCTCACATGACCTAATTACTTCCCAAATACCCCAGCTCCTAACATTATCACATTGGGTATTAGGATTCCAACATATGCCCTGGCTGGTGGCTCGGTGGAAAGGGGCCAGCCTTCAAACCCAAAGGTCACTGGTTCGATTCCCAGACAGGGCACATAACCAGGTTGCAAGCCAGGTCTCCAGCCACGTCTGTAGCTGGAGGCAGGTGAAAGGCAACCATACATTGATGTTTCTTTCTCTTTCTTCCTCCCTCCCAACACTTTTCTCTAAAAGTAATGAATAAAATCTTAAAAAAAGATTCCAACATATGCATTTTGGAGGAGGGGCAAACACAAATATTAAGACCACAGCAATAACCATCTAGTACATTTGTCATATATTTCTAATTAGGTGTTAGGAGACATACAAAAGAAGCAGAGGACTATCAATGTTCTATAAGATGTTGTAATCTATTTTTAGCTTTGCACGAAAAACCAGTTAACTTACTTCCAGCATTCTTTGGGTCTTGGAACTAGAACAACACTATGATATTACACTAGGCTTGAGGCATTCTACTTCTCTTGGGAGTTTTAATCAGGTAGTATAGAGCTTCTACTGAAGATTTACCAGTAATTTTATATACATACCTAACAATATGGGGCTATCTCTGTGGTTTATTCTGTAGTGAAGAGCACTAAAGTAACTTGTGGGAAATCAGAATGTTTTCTGTTTCCAATAAGGTATTCTGACTAGTTACAATCTCTTAGTTTGCCTTCGTGTTGTATTTCTAAAGTCACAATAGGTGTTTACTCTATTGGGTAGGTTGCATAATGAAATATAACCAGACACTGAGTTTTTAAAAAATTGGCTAGCATGTGGTATTAGAAATAGGAAGACGAGGGGACAATATCTTCAGATATATCTTTTGTTATGAGAAATTATTCAATTTTTATAATTTATGACATTCAGTTTTTTAAAAAGATTTTATTCATTATTTTCAGAGAGAAGGGCAGAGAGGCAGGAAGAAAGAGAGAGAAGCATCCATATATGGTTACCTTTCACCTGCCTCCAGCTATGGACCTGGCTGGAGACCTGGCTTGCAACCTGGTTATGTGCCCCGACTGGGAATTGAACCAGCAACCTTTGGGTTTGCAGGCCGGCGCCTATCCAGTAAGCCACCAGCCAGGGCAGCTTTTTTCTTGTTTCATAACTACATTTTAGTTGGAAGTAGCTATGGTCTAAATGCTTAATGCCCCCCTCCCCATCCATATGTTGAAATACTCATGCCCACTGTGATGGCATTAGGGGATGAGGCCTTTTGGGGAGTGACTAGGCTGCCAGTGTAAAGTCCTCATGAACTGAAATAGTGCTCTTATTGAAGAGGTAGAGGTCCCACAGAGCTCCCTAGTCCATTTGACCACAAAGAAGTAACTCTGCAGCCTAGAAGGGGACCTTACCAGCACCTGACCATGTTAGCATTCTGATCTTGGACTTTTAGTTTCTAGAACTGTGGGAAATAAATTTCTGCCATTTATGAGCCATTCAGTCAGTGGTGTTGTGTTATCACCAGCTGGAATAGATTAAAACAATAGCCAAATTTTTCAGTAGTGGATGAATCAGGGTGAGAATTCCAGAACAATGATGACCAGCTTTCCTAAACTAATGGGAAATGTTAAATAATAGTCAAGAAACTTAAGATTTTAGGGAAGTTGTTCATCTACAGTGCAATTTTTTTAGTCTGGCTTGGGTTTAATAATCTAGAGATTTCCATTGTACATATTTCACCATGTGTGTGTAGTACAGGTTTGTGTCGGAAGGGGCAAGGACTGCAAATCTCCATGTGATGCTAAACCACAAACCATAAATCAAGCAATTTATTGAATTTTTTGTAACCATATATATACAGCTATATCTGCAATACAAGCCCAGAATCCTTTTCTCCCAATGCCTGGATTATAACAATAGTAATTTTCTGTGTTTCTGTGGAGTTTCCAAATGTTCTCCACCTACCTTACATTATTTTAAAATCATGTTCATTTGATAGTAAAATAAACAACAGATGGGTAATTGAGATATAGGGAAACTAAGTGACTTGGGTTAGGTCACACAGCACATCAGTGGAAGACTTAAACTTCATTATTTTTGCTGCAGGTTCAGCTCTCTGTGCATTATGTAACCCAGACCAATAAAATCCAATTGCCATGTCACTTTCTGTGAGTCATGCTCCATTTACAATGTTACTGATAATCACATGCGTTTGTAGTAGACTTCAGAACTTGAACTATTCTCTCCATCTTTTGCTTGGCTGGTGCACAATTCACAATGGAGTCAGCTTGTGTGCCATGTGGAATGTAATGGTGACAAATCATATTTCATACTGCTAGGTTTTTTAATAGTTTACTTAAACTTCTTTGGCTTTGTATCTTTGAGAAATAGGAATTTGAACAATACACTGACAAAACACAAAACATCTGTTAGATTTTCTTGTCTCTAAATAAGTGATGCTTAGCAAGAATTTCAAGGTAAGAGATAGCATGCTGGTAACAACTTAGGGCAGCAAGAAACATATAATAATAATAAGAAGAATAAGAATATAATTTAGTTCCTAAGGGATGGTTGTTTTTGCATAAACTTCTAGATGACCCTTGCATAAAGTATATCCCAAGTTGACATAACTTGACTATGGGTTTTAATGCCATGTACAAAAACAAGTTTAGGCTAAAAATGAATGATTGTAACTTACAAATGGTATAATGGGGAAACACACAGAGCCAACATACTGAAGTGTTTTCTATTATTTATACTAAACAGTTATAGAAATTGTATAGATGCAGGATATAATGACTTTAAATTATATACCTTTGATAACAGTCTTATTTAGTAACCTTTATCCTCCACTATGAATAGATCGTTTTCCATAAGTATCATGGGAATAGATAAAAGAAAAAAGAAGTTCTAATAGCTATGAATTAGACAATCCTGGGTATAGCTGATACTTCCCTATTTTGAAGAAATACCCATTCTTTTTTCTCTGTAATAATAGAGTATTTTTTTTGCATGCCTTATTTTCTTTTAGCTATCTTTCATTATTCAATATAATGTGTGTTATATTTTAGGTAATTAAATACCAGATGTTTTTCCCCTTAAATCACTTTTATGAATAACTGTATGGCAAACTAGTATGTGCTTGGAGACAATTGGGATATGGTAAACAGGTATCATTTCCTATAAAACAGACAAGGGGCACTTAATTATAATGCATGAATACTGTTTGACATAGGCACTTATGAAAGAACATTTACAAACATGCAGGAGGAAAGCAAAAATATTTTCTGTTCCTTTGCATTCCTTTTGGAAATAAAGGAATTTTAAAACAGTTATTCTAAAATAACTCGAGATAAGTAAGAGAGATGATATAGTTTTCAGGCCTCTCTTATAGAAAGATGGAAGGAGAACTGTTGACCAATTTGAACATGTGTTTTCTTTTGTTTTCAATCATGAATTTACCCTGTAAATTTATCATGCAAATTCATAAAGCTTATGTGTATGTTTTTAGCTAATTATTTATGACATGGAGTGAATTGCAGAGTTAACAAATAGCTAGTAAATTTGGATTTTGTAGACAACTAAAGTTAGTGTTGGCCAAGATCAAAAACAAAAACAAAAACTCTCAGCTATTTAAATAAGCCACAGAGCCCACACTTAATTTAGCCTTAACTAACTTAAAATTCTAGATTCTTTTACCTGGTTTTCTCAGTTCTCTTTGCAGAATCAAAGTAAACCTTTTCCTATTTTTATTACAGAGTGTGTTTAAAGAAAATGTCAATGTAAGATTTAAAAAATATTTGCTTATTGAGAAAGGAAAGCTTAAGACAAAATTTAAAAAAACTCATGGTTTATGATAGCTCTCCAAGAGTATCATGGATATGTTTTCACTCAGCCAATATGATCATCAAAGAAGCCTAGATTTCAATGAAATAGGAATCTGAGAGGTCAACCAATGGGCAGGAACAGCAGTCTCTTTTCCTCATGTGTCAGGCTTCAAAATCCAAGTGGCTCCCTCACTTTTCTATGTTTTAAACTTGTATGACCATTGCATGGAAAATGCTTTCATTGCCCATTGTGTCATGTCAGTTTCAGGTCAAAGCTTCATTGGGGCCATTTGCTATACCTTCTGGAATCTGATGAGGGTCCATAAAAAATGGAAAATAACCCGAAGACAGTAGTTATCATCAGCATTGACAAAGAGATAATTTGTCATTTCCTATTAGTGTTATTGAATGTAATGTTTCAGGAAATTGAGAGTTAAGTGATGGAGGAAAGTAAGAGGGCAGAGTATACGAGATATGGCCCTACAGTAAGGCTGCAAAAAGACGCCTGGCTTATTACCCTTAGGGCAAGAAGTGATGCCATGCTCTGGACATAATTGTAATTTGGGGCTTTCTGAGCTTTGACTTTCTCACACATAAAATTAGAGATTTGGATTGGGATCTCTATGGTTTCTTCCAGCTAAAATTCTAGGATGCCAGAAGAGAATAAAGTGGAGAAAAGCACACGGAGATTACAATCAGGTTTTAAGTAACTCTTTTTTTCCTTAAATAAGCTTTTGAAAGTAGTGGTCTTTTGTTTTTCAATGTCCTATCTATAAATATGTGTATAAAGAGGAGGGAACATCTATTGAGCATTTGGAAATGGTAGATGTCACCTTTCTCCAGGAAATTTTCTCTAAACACCTACCCTTCTACATATCTTTAAAAATATTCATTCCTGCCCTGGCTGGTGTGGCTCAGTGGCTTAAGTGTCTGCCTGTGAACCAAAGAGTCACTGGTTCAATTCCCAGTCAGGGCACATGTCTGGGTTGTAGGCCAGGTCCCTGGTTGGGGGTGGTGTGTGAGAGGCAACCACACATTGATGTTTTTCTCCTTCTCTTTATCTTTTCCTTTCCACTTTCTAAAAATAAATAAATAATAATTAAAAATATTCATTCCATGGATAAAGGACTTAAACATAAGCAGTGCCACCATAAAGGTCCTGGAGAAAAATATAGGCAGTAAAATTTTAGATATCCTATGCAGAAACATGTTTACTGATACTCCTCCAAGGGCAAAAGAAATAAAAGAACAAATAAATAAATAAATGGGACTCTATCAAACTGAAAAGTTTCTGTTCAACTAAAGAAAACACCAGCAAATTAAAAGGGAACCAACTGTATGGGAAAACATATTTGCCAATGATATCTCAGACTAGGGTTTGATATCCAAAATATATAAAGAACTAATGCAACTCAACACCAGGGAGACAGAGAGCCCAATTAAAAAATGGGCAAAGGACCTGAACAGACAACTCTCTGAGGAAGACATACAAAGGGCCCAAAGGCATATGAAAGAATTCTCAACATCACTAGCCATCAGAGAGATGCAAATTTAAACCACAATGAGATACCACCTCACACCTGTCAGAATGGCAATCATCAACAATTCAACAAACAAGTGATGGTGAGGATGTGGGGAAAAGGGAACCGTGGTGCACTATTGGTGGGAATGCAGGTTGGTGCAGCCACTATGGAAAACAGTATGGAGTTTCCTTAAAAAACTAAAAATGGAACTGCCTTTTGATCCAACAATTACACTACTAGGACTATACCGGAAGAACCCTGAAACACCAATTCAGAAGAACCTGTGCATCCTTATGTTCATAGCAGCACTATTTACAATAGCCAAGTGCTGGAAACAGCCTAAGTGCCCATCAGTGGATGATTGGATCAAAAAACTTTGGTACATTTACACAATGGAATGCCATGCAGCAGAAAGAAAGAAGGAACTCCTACCCTTTGCAACAACATGGATGGAACTGGAGAGTATTATGCTTAGTGAAATAAGTCAGTCAGTGAGAGACAAATACCATATGATCTCACCCATTACAGATAATAATGAAGAAAACAAACAACAAGCAAAACAGAACCAGGTACGTGAATACAGTGAATAGACCTTCAGTGGGCAGGGAGAAGGGGGGCAGAGGGAAGAGGGAGGAAGAGGCAAAGAAGGGGAGCAGTTTAGTCAAGAAACTAGTATGGAAGAACCATGGACATGGACAACAAGTGGGATTGACTTTGTGGGGGAGTGGGTCGGTAGGGAAGGGGACAGAGGGGAGTAAAAAGGGGATGGATGCAATACAACAACAATAAAATTAAATTAAAAAAAATAAATATTCCCACCTGTATACACCATCTGCATCTTCTACTTGCTTCTACTATTACTGCCATCTATGTATTTAAATAAATTCCTGTCATTTCTTCTAGACTGTTAGCTCTTTGAGTATAGAGCTGTATTTTAGCATCTTATTCATTTTAATCTGTTTTTCACATAAACTATGGTAATATTAAATGCATATAATAAATTTTGTTATAACAAATATTTGTTAGCTGACATATGCTACCTCACTGAACCCTCATAATAATCCTGACTCTAAGAAAATGAACTCAGAGTAGAAATAAAACTTTCTCATGCCATGCTGCCAATAAATGATAAAGCAAAGATTCTACTTGTGGATCCTTCTGACTCCAAATGCGAGTTCTTTCTACCTGGTCAATCTGCCTCCCACAGAAAATAAAAAGAAGGATGGCCAGTTGGAAATATATAAAGTCAGAATTCGGTTCATAGCTCTGTAGTTATAGGGGGAAATCTGGCTAAATTCAACATCATTGAACAATGTGCATCTTTTATTTCCTTCAGTATGGTTGATGTACCTGTGTCCCCTAAGGAAACAAGATTGGTTTGAATGCTTATTCTGAACTTTTCATTAAAAAAATCATTTCAGCCACAATGATGACCATCAGAGACTATGAGGAAAATCAGAATTCACTTGCTCCTTCTCTCAGTCTGGGCTCCATAGTGGATTCCACAAACCTTCATTCTCCTTTCCTCTTGATTTCTTATTATTCACTACCAGTTTTGTGATGTCCATAAGCTATCTGTGTCCCCAGAGATGGTAACAAGGTCCCATGTACTGAATCCTCTGCAAATTCTTGCTTTCACAGTAGTTGGACCTCATTGCTGCTTTGGCCACTACTTTCATTCCTGTCAAATTGACTCCCTGCTGCCTTCCTTGCAACACCTTTTACAAATCTTTTGTGCTTTTCTTGAGTTCTTTACTTCACTCTCATCTTTCTCCATTCTCTTCACCTCCATCTCCAACTTTAAGATAGATTTGTGGTTACTATACTATATAATGAGATTTAAGCCTTGCAATTCTCTATCTTAATATTTCTCACACTTTCCCACTTTTCTGGGCCTTACTGTCCTGCCTCTTTCTTGTTTCCTAAATGGTGATATTTCCCAAAGTTGTGTCTTCCACCAGCTTATCTTAATTTGCTCTTTTGTAATCCTGTGCTTTCCATGACTTTATCATCTCTATTGTTGCGACTTTCAAATCTACATCTTGCTCTGGCCTCTCAAGTCAATTCCATCTTTACCTTTAAAATTGCTATTTAGCTCTCAGGACAGGTCCCCAGTTGGGAACAGTGAGAAGCAACTGCACATTGATGTTTCTCTCCTTCTCTTTCTCCCTCCCTTCCCCTCTCTCTAAAAACAAACTAACAAACAAATAAGTAAAAACATTTAAAAGTAAAATTACTATTAGAAATCTTCACTTAGATTTTTACTCACTTTAAACTTAGTATGTCACCAATTTTCCTCACATCCTTCTTTCTGATAATAAATGAGAACTCTTCTGACATGGTTGCTAGATTTATCTTCTAGGACTCAGTTCTGTTCATGTCATTCCCATTGCTGATCCTGTATTTACACTTTCTAAGCCTCAGTTTCCTCATGTAGGTGTGTAGTAAAAGTTTGGATTGTGGTGATTAAAGTATAAACGCACGTATAATGAGCCAGATTTGGTGCCTGGTCTAACAGGCACTCACTGTTAGGCTTTCCCTCATTTAAGCACCTCTGCTCACTCTGTATTATTTACAAAATAGAGCCATTGCTTCTAAGCCTGACAGGCAAACTCTTATAAAATTATCCCCTTGAAATGCTTCACTTTTTCTTATTTTTAATCTTTTTTCTCTTTATGTGAAAGTTCATCTTTTGTTATCTATACCAGTTGAAATTCTGATCACTTTTCAAGCTTAATTTGAGTATTTTTTCTTCCATGAAAGCATCCCCCCCCCCCCACACACACACAATGTTCACAATTAGATGCGAATATCCCCTTTCCCTTTCTTTTCAACTCATTCCTCATAATTTACAAATTCTGCCTTAAATTATAAATATAGGTAAAGATGACACCTTTCTGCTAGGGTTTTATAAATTAATTTTGTGGTCTAGCCTTATTTTGAACTATTTGTAAGTCTTCACAGAGCTAAGAGAGGGCCTTATTTCTAATAGATACCCCAAAATATTTGTTAAGTAACTTTCAGTAGATAATCAGTGTGTTTTATTTATACTTTCAGATCCTCAACTGTTTTATTGGGAAGAAGTAATTGTGAAATCTGATAGAGTTATAGGTCGTGACATTGTACAACTATGCTAAAACTACATTTGATTAGATCATGTAATAGTCTGTTAGAAAAGGCATATATGGTTTGTTCACTTTATGTGGCATTCAGAGAATGGGACCAGGTCTAGACTAAACATTCTCCTTGACCTTCCTGGAGATAGATTGCTCAGTCTTTGCCATCTCTAATTATTGTAATTTAGTACTTAGAATGTATGTGTTGCATGGAAATCTCCCTTGTCTGTACTATGTCTCTGTGCCCTGCTGGCAAGCACTGTAGGTAGTTGTTGAGGTTCCATTTTGCAAAGGCTGCAGTTAAACTCAAAACCCTTTTGAAGAGAATTCATGGGTCTACCCAGTTAAAGTGAAGGGGGATTAAAGCAATTAAAATATTTGATTCACGAAAACAGAGTTTTAAAAGACCCATAATATAACACCATCATTATTGAGGATAAGAAGAGGGAGGGGATGGAGTTAGGGATGTGGAACATACGAAGAAATGAAGAACTCTCTACCCTGATTATAATTTCTCAACTCTTACTCTATCTTTTTTTTTTTTTTTTTTACTGTGTAGACATGGCCTTATGAATCCTAAAGCCCTTTACAAAATTGCCATGTTCTTGTTAGGAGAAAACTTGGATAGAATAGAGAGAATGCTGGGGCTTTGGCATCAGAGGAATTAGACACAAATTCTGACTCTTGTATTTTGTGTGATCTTAGAGTAGTCACTTAAATCTCTGGAGCCTTAGCTTCTGTCTGTAAAAGGAAGCTATTAGAATCTGCCTCTTATGACTGTTATGATAGTTAATAAAGAATAATGTTGTGAAACCCTTCCCAAATTATGAAGTGTCTTG
The DNA here is from genome assembly GCA_004026585.1 of Noctilio leporinus. Taxonomy (NCBI): domain Eukaryota; kingdom Metazoa; phylum Chordata; class Mammalia; order Chiroptera; family Noctilionidae; genus Noctilio; species Noctilio leporinus. Next base: position 482,825 of record PVIW01000452.1, on the reverse strand, counting down.
TAAGGAATTACTCAAAGAAGGCACCATGATGACTCCTGAAACCAGAAGAATGCTTGAAGCCTTTAATCCTCACCTCAAAGCTGCTGCACATTTTCTTCCCTCTAGGACTCTTTCATTCTTTCCTTCTTCAAGTTCTGAGTTTGAGTATCATGCTCTACCAATCTAACTAGCCAGGCTTTGAGTCCTAATTTTAAGTATCCTCACTTCACAGAGCAGCCTCCTTTGATAATTACATTAGTTTTCTAGGGCTCCAATAACAAGTACCTCAGATTGAGTGGCTTAAACAACAGAAATTTATTTCCTCATAGCTCTAGAGGCTGGAAGTCTAAGATCAAAGTATTGGCAGGGTTAATTTTCTTTGGAAGGCTTATAGATGGCTGTCTTCTTCAGATGGTTTTATATTCTCCTTTTTCTGTGTCTGACTTTGTCCTACTCTCTCTTCTTGTAAGGGAGCCACTCATATTGGATTAGACCCCCATTCATATGACCTTATTTTACAATCACATTAGAATCAACATATGAATTTGCGGGGTGGGGGGGGGGGACACAATTCAGGGCATAATAAATACCTTACCAAAAGCAGTTCCCACATTTTCTATTCATTTTATAGTACTTATTTGAAATCATTTTTATTTGCTTACTGTTTTTGTTGGACTTTGTCACTTGAATGTAAACTTCATGATAGGGACTAGATGTTACTACTTTTGTATCCTCATCCTCCAGGAGAGTGTCTTGTACATGGTAAGTATCCATTTTGTTTACTTACTAACCATGTAACTTTGGAAAAATTATTTAACCCCACTGTGCTTCAGCTTACTTAGTAAGGTAGTTGTGATCATTAACTCCCTATTATGATTATAATTTTTCAGTAATATATAATTTATATATTATTATAATTTCTAAGTAACAGTACCTGGAACATAGAAAATGCTCAATAAATATTAGCCATTATATTCATTTTTCCACACATTTATTCAAAAGTGAATGAATGAATCAAGTGCCTTTAAAATTTTTAGGACTTATGTAGTTTTGTAATTTTATATTTTTATATTGATTCTCATGCTGCAATCTACTCACAAAGAAGTTTTATTATTATTTTTTTCATTATGGCATATCCTTTACTGAACATAGGAACAACCATAAAACCACTTTGGTGTTGGAAGGTTTATAACCTTCACTGCATCCCCAGTGAATTCTCTCCAGTTGCTTTGACTGCACTCTTTGGGTCTCTTTGGCAGGTATGTTTTTGTGTGCTTGCATTGAATGATAGTTTTTGTGTGTCTGCATCTTTTTATTCAGTTAACTGGGGATAGGAAGACAAGCATGTCTAAAAGATAAAATGACTCTGGATTCTAGGAGCTAGAGATCAAAAGTGTAGCTCCAACAGAAGGAGACATGAGCTCATGGAAGCTGGGGTCCAGAGAACCATTGAGCAAGCAGCCGAAGGAACTGGTTCAGGAGCCTGGACTAGCTGAGTCCAGGAGTCTATGCAGGACTTGATAACAACTTCTTTTCTTTTGGATGTCCTGCCTGTTTTAGGGGAGATAACACTGAAAGCTCAGAGAATCTATGGGCTTCTTAATAGGACTTGGATCAAGGATGCTCATACGCATACATGCCAGGATGGATGGATGGATGCCGGTGGAGAGGTCTTAAAAGGATCTAATCAGTTCAGAGATGCTTCCTACTTATAAGGATGCCCATGTCAATCTTCACCCTTGTAGGAAAATAAACTTATTTCATAGAAGATTTTCCTAAAAGTATGTCAGAATACTTTATACAAGCGTTCAAGAACTAATGATGCCCTGGCTGGTGGCTCAATAGATAATGCACAGGCCTGCAAACCTAAAGGTTGCTGGTTCAAATCCCAGCCAGGGCAACATAACCAGGTTGCAAGCCAGGTCTCCAGCCAGGTCCTTAGCTGGAGGCAGGTGAAAGGCAACCATACATTGATGGCTTTCTCCCTTTCTGCGTCTGTTCCTTCCCCTCTCTCTAAAAATAATAAATCTTAAAAAAAAAAAGAACTAATGAAAGAATAATCATGGCAAACATATAGAGCATTTACAATGTGCCAGGGATGATGGTAAGCACTTTAGCTGTGTTATTACTTATCACATGTCTATGAGATAGATAATATATCATTCTAATACAAATAAAAAGAAACTGAGGTTTAGAGAAATAAAGTTGGCTAAGTTTACACAGTTTGCAGAGCAGGTTAGAAAATAGGATAGCTTACAAATCTCTGCACTGGATTTCTCTTCCTATTAGAATTTATTATTTATGTTTTTTATGCTGTATGTGTTAAATGGTATACAAAAGTTGCAGCTTTAAATCTTGGAACCCATTTTTATGGTAGGTCTTATAATTTCTAATTTTTCAATCTGAGGCTTAGAGAGTTTCATTTAGGGTATTCATTTTGGGAGAAAGAATCGTAATAAGCAAGCGTTCCAGACCTTTGAGTAAAAGCAGTACTGCCGAGGATTTTGTCTTATGATCACAACCCTACTTATAACTGATACAGTTATTTTTATATTTGCAGTCCAGATGTAGTTTTAAAAACACACACAGTGCAGTTACCATAAATAGAAGGAGGAGGGGTCTGTGGATTCCGTGGTGGTAAATAGCATACAGTTTTCTTCAGTGGGGAGCATGCAGGCTTCCACTCAGGAATGCTTCCAACACTAACACAGCATCTGTGCTTCTGACGCCAGTTCTTTCTTACACTGAACAGCTTCTTGTTTGGACAGTGCTGGCACCAAACATCAGGACAGGAGTGACTCTTGGCAACACCTTTCTTTGAAAGGAATAGTGTGGCAAAAAAAAAGTACATATGTAAAACAGAAATTTGGCAAATGGATGGACTATCCACTTCTTAACATCACCACAAAATCACCCTTATTAATATAAAAGTTAAGGCATATAGCTTTCCCTTCCTTTCTCCTAGGATAATCTCTGAATTCCCATGTTGGGTAGAAAATGCTAAAATATCAACATCCCTATGAATCACTTTCTTACCCCAATAAATCCTGAAACTCAACCTCAGAATTCTGTAGTTACAGGCCCACCGCAAGCATGTTTCTTTTAACACATGACAGGATCCATGCATGCTAATGCTGCATGTTCATTCTCTCCAGAGGTTGTAAATAATCCTATACAATATATGTGGCTTAAAAAAAAAATAACTGCTGAAGCAGACGAAAAGCTTTGGGGGAACAGAAAGTATCTGCTTCTACCAACCCCCTTCATGAATTCTTTAGTCTCATTATTGGACCTGAGATAAGTAAACCCCAAGCATGTTTGCTCTTAATTAAAGCTCTTTTCGTAATGTACCCAGCGGCACCACTTCAGAGTGTGCAAACCAGATGAGATGAATAGTAACTATTCTGGTTTACTCGCTCAAAAATTCCCTGTGCATTTTTGTTTTGAGAAATTGATGTTAGGAACTTAAACAAGAATCCTTAACATGGAGGAGGAAAGTATCTACATTTGTTAATTATTCTTATTTATTTGTATTTGCATAGCAAGGGCTTTACAAAGAAGCTACCATATGGATTGGGAGTGAGGGAGGGGAGAATAGAGTGTTCTCACCTACAAAAAAATAAATGTATGACTCTTACCCCTGAATTTTCTTGGCACTCCTCAGTTCTTCTCATTTTATTATCAAAACACATGGTTTATGTTTCCAAGTAATTATCAATTCCTAGTCATATGTTGGATATGTGAATAAATCAAAATAGAAAAATGATAGTACTCATTCCAGAAAATAAAACCTCAACAAGATCTCATAAAACTTGAAAACAAATGCTTCACTCTGCATTTTAGATATGGGAATAAATGGAGGGAAAAAACCCCACTTGTCTGGATTTAGTCTCAAGAATAATCAGTCAAACACGAATAAGCAAATCATCCAGCACTAGAGCTTTAATTCCACATCTAGCCTACTTTCTATTTTTATAATGTTTGTTTGACTTTTTGGGTTTTCATCCTTTCTGATTGTTAGTTTTCTTATCTGTATTTTCTTTTTTTCCTAAAAATATTTTATTGTCTATACTATTAAGTTGTCCCAATTTCCCCCCTTCTCCCCTGCCTCCACCCAGCCTGCCTGCCACTTCCATAGTCAATCCCCACAGCATAGTCCATGTCCATGGGTGCTTCAAATATATTCTTGGATTAATACCTTCTCTTTTTAAAATTAGTCCCACCTTCCCCCACACCACTTATAGCTGTCAGTCTGTTCCATGATTCTCTGCCTCTGGTACTGTTCTGCTCATTAGATTCCACTTATTAGTAAGATCATATGGTATTTGTCTTCCACTGATTGGCTTATTTCAGTTAGCATAATAGTCTCCAGTTCCATCCATGCTGTCACAAAAGGTAGGAATTCCTGCTTTTTCACTGCTGCATAATATTCCATCGTATAAATGTACAACTTTTTTTTTTTTTTTTTTTTTTTTTTAATCCACTCATTTTCTGATGGGTACTTAGGCTGTATCCAAACCTTGGCCCATAGACATATGCAAAAATGTTCAACTAGCATCAGAGAGATGCAAATTAAAACCATGATGAGATGTCACTTCACACCTGTCAGAATGGTTATCATGAACAAATCAATAAACAACACATGCTGATGAGGATGTGGAGAAAAGGGAACACTAGTGCACTGTTGGTGGAAATGCAGACTGGTGCAGCCACTGTGTAAAACAGAATAGAATGTCCTCAAAAAATTAAAAATGGAACTGCCTTTGGACCCTGGGATTCTGCTGCTAAGAGTATACCCATAGAGTCCTGAAACACCAATTCAAAATATTCATTCACTCCTATGTTCATAGCAGCACTATATACAGTTTTCTTATCTGTATTAATGTTTGGCAACATTTAGGCAGTGTGCAAAACTGCTTACACATTATCCCTTTTAATATTTGCAATAATACCATGAAATAGGTATTATTTCCTCTTATCCAGACTAGAAACGTGAGGTTTAGAGAGGCTAAGTAACTTGTCCAACTTGATACAACTAGGAGAGTTAGCATGAGACTCCTGGCATTCTGGCATCAGTGCCCAAGTGTTTATAAGGATTGATTAAGATAATGCTTACAAGGTAGAAGCTTAGCAAATGATTTAAATTTAACAGATATTTATGAATGCTTCTACTACGTGACATGTACTAGACTATGCTTTTAGGCTATAGCAGTTAATAATAAAGGAAAATTCCATGGACTTATGAAACTTAAATTGAGAAAGACAGATATTAAAAAGTTTTACCATTCCATGTAGTGATGACTCCTATGAAGGAAAAGTAGACAAAATGAGAAACAAAGAGCGATAGATGGGGTGACTTTCAAGATTTCTCTGATAAGGCAACATTTTAGCAGATATTTGAACAAAGTGAAGGGGAGAGTGCATAGAAATAAGTAAAAGAATGTTGCAGAGAGACATGTAAGTGCAAAGACTTGAAGTAGTCAAGGAACACTGTCTGGCTAGAGTGGAGTAATTGAGGGGCGAAATACTGGGAGATGAAATCCAGGAATTAGGGGCAACATCATGAAGGGCCTTGTAGACTGTAGTGAGAACCAATATTTTATTCTGAATAAGATGGGAAGCTATTATAGGAATTTTTAAGCAGAGAAATGACACTATGTGGTATAAATTTTAAATTAAGGAACAACCTGGCTGCTTATTTAATTGTATACTATTACACTGAAGGCAGGCTGAAGGTAACACTGATAGGACTCCCTTATGGACTGGATGAGACTGAGAGTCATGGGCAACAGTGTCAAAGAAGTTTCTGACTTGAGTAACTGAAAAAAATGAAGTTGCTATTTAAAGAGTCAAGGAGGGGTGGAGGTAGTGGGTAAAAATAGGAAAACAGGATTTCAGGTTGGGAAATGTTATACATGAGATACCTACTAGGCGTCTAAATGAGGAACTCTGGTGGGCAGTTGGATATACAAATCTAGAATTCAAGAAAGAGGTTGCAGTTAGAAATATATACGTAGAAGCTGTTAGTCTATATATGGTATTTAAAGGACTTAAAGCATGGAACTGGACAAGATCACTAGGAAGTGGGATTAGTTAAAGGACAGAGAGATCGGAGGCCCAGGCATTGTAGTAAAAGTTCTGCAAGATGGGAAGGAACCAGGAGAAAAGATTGAAAGAACTGAGGGAGTGCTAGAAAAAAGAGCAGAGGAAAGACTGAGGGAGAGAGAGCTGTGATGGTTGCCAAGTGAAGGAAATAAGTCAACAAGGAAAAAGTAATCAACTCTAACAGAAAGGGGAGGATTAGGTTTGGCAATGAGCAAGCCACTTGTGATCTTGACAAAAGCAGTTTGAAAAGGTGTTGAGAAGAAAACCTCACTCATGTGATTTCAAGAGAGAATGGGAGAAGTATAGCTAATGAGTATAAATAAGATTTTGAAGAGTTTTGTGGGTTTAAAAAAAAGATTTTATTTATTACTTTTTGGAGAGAGGGGAAGGGAGAGAGACAGAGAGGGAGAGAGACATCGATGTATGGTTGCCTTTTACCTGCTTCCAGCCGCAGACCTGGCTGGAGACCTGGCTTGCAACCTGGTTATGTGCCCTGGCTGGGAATCGAACCAGTGACCTTTGGATTCACAGGTCAGTGCCTTATCCACTGTGCCACCAGCCAGGGTGAGAGTTTTGTTTTAATGGGAACAAAAAAAATTGGATGATAGCTAGAGGAAAATGTACACAGAAGAGTTTTGTTGTTGTTGTTGTTGTTGTTTTTTAATGATGAACCATATTATAGCAGATTTGAAGCTGTGGGATCATTTCTATAGAGGGAAAAATAGGTGATCAGGAAAGAAGGAACAATTCTTGTTATTTTACTGATTCATTATCATTGCTACTAATCATTTCTGCTACTGTACAATGAAAGCTAATATGTAAAATTCATATCCAAAAGCTTTATAAATCCCTCAATTATACACATAGCCAATATTTATTGGGTGCTTTCTCTATGACTGGGATTATTTCAAACACTTTCAATTGTCATTATCTCCCTTAATCCTCTCAATGTCTCTATTATCATCCCCATTTAACATATGAGAACATATAACTTACTTAGCAAGCAGGGTTGAGAACTTGGCGAGAAGCCCACAGCTGGCTTTAAGCTCAAACCCGGGTTGACTGCTCTGAGTTGGCTATTAATCTTTGTTAAACTGCCTCTAGTCAACTGCTTATTTGCTTTACTCAGCAAGCGTATTAAACTTTTTGTATAGATTTCAGCAGCTAACTTCCTAGTTATTCCAAAGTCAACCGGAAATTTTCTACCTTAGTGAAGGTACAGTCTTGACTCAGATCTCCCTGTTCCTATAGTCTGCTTTTCACTTAAGCATACCTATGAATCTGAAATGTCATTGTGAATGACACTGGACATTATGTAGGTAAAGGGGTCATTTTAGAACAGCAAGACAAATGGTCCCTTATTCTTATAGGTGTCTTTAAGGCCAGCATATGGGAGAATATTAAAAGAATCGTTTACCAAATTTCGTGGCCTTGGCAGATTTTACTGTCAGTAAAATGAAGATGTTGTGTACCTTGCAGGACCAGGGCAAGGACTGCGTACACCTGAGGGCTAATGTGTGTCATTGTTTTCCCCAGCACCTGACACAGGTGAGTAAGCACTTAATAATGCTGACTATTGTTCGTCCTCTCTCAGTAAGCTTGGGAAAGGCATTTCTTCATTCCCAACTGAATTCTAAGCATCTTTGTGAAACTTACAGGGCCAAAGAAATTGCTTAATTGGAAGAAAATGTTTGGGGACTGAACAGGAGACTGTATTTAGAACGCTGAGTTATAAAGGGAGGGCCTCCTGCTCCAGTTCTCCTCAGCCCGCCTTCAGCTGGGCGCCACGTGCTGCACAGATTTCCGGACAAGAGTGGCCCACCTAGACAGCTGGTTCAGTTTACCTCATACAGTCAACATTTTCATGAAACAAACATTTTGAAATTGTGCTCTATCGTCAATGACCTAATCCCAGTGTTATTTAAACTTCCTACAGCAGTCAAATCCCTTTCTATGAATAATATTGTGGACGGAGTCTCAAAATGTGAAGTCCATGAAGGCATGTTGCTTTGATTGGGAGGAGTGCAGGCCCAGCAAGCCTTCTCCCAAGCAGTGTCCCCTCCTCCCAGCTCAGGTGGTCCCTGGGGACCGGAATGCCAGGTCAGGAAATTCTCCAGCCTAACTACTTGGGCACTAAGAAAATCAGAAAATGCATCTTTTTATAGTACTTATCAATCATATCTATTTTGGCAGCATGCTAGTGGTGTTAGGAGGACTATGGTGAATAAATGAAGCCTGGGCTCAAATTACATTGGCTTTAACCATAGGGAAATGTGTCCAATAACTGTAAATACAAAATTAGAGTGACCATGGAAGGCAGAATAATGGTTCCCCCAAAGGCCTTCATGTCCTAATTCCTTAAACTTGTGAATACGTTGTGTTAAATGGCAAAGGGGAATTAAAGTCACTAATAAACTGATCTTAACATAAGGAGATTATCCTAGGTTATCTGAGTAGGTCCAATGGAATCACAAGAGTCTTTAAGAGTAAAAGAGGGAGGCAAAAGAGTGATGGAGCAGAAGTAAGAATGAGCCAGTGTGAGAAGAGTTGAATCTACCATGGCTGGTTTTGAAGGTAGAAGAAGGTCATAAACCAAGGAATGTGGATGGTTTCTAGAACATGGAAAAGATAAGGAAATGGATTCCTCCCTAGAGCTGTCAGAAAGAAATTCAGGTTAGCTTTGTTTCTGTGAAACCCATTTTGGACCTCTGTTCTTTAGAACTATAAGATAAACATTTTCTTTGTGTATGTATTTAAGCCACCAAGTTTGTAGTAATTTATTATAGTAGCAAAAGAAAATGAATATAGTAGCCTTCAGGGTTTGTTAATTCAGCAACTCAAAAAGTCATGAAGGGTATGGCATAAAGTAAGATATATAGACCAAAGAATGGAATTGAGATTTTAGAAGTAAACCCATGTATTTATGGCCAGTTGATTTTTGACATGTGTACCAAATGCATTCAAGGGGAAAGAGTATTCTCTTTGACCGAGGTACTGGGGAAACTGGATTTCCACATGAAAATGAATGAAGTTTAACCTTTACCTTATACCATACACAAAAATTAACTTCAATTGAGTCAACAACCTATATATAAGAGTTAAAGCCATAAAACTCTTAGAAGCAAATACAGGGGTAATCTTGATGATCTTGGATTTGGCAATAGAATCTTAGATATGATATCAAAAGCAAGAATAACAAAAAAAGAAATAGGTAAATTAGATCTCATCAAAATGAAAGACTTTTGCACATCAAAGAATATTAAGAAAGTGAAATATTTTCATTTCACTTTCAAATACAAAATATTTTAATCAGCTTAACAATAACCCACAACCTTCAGAATAATATTTAAATATTTTAAAATATAAAATATTTTAAAAGCATATCTGTGATAAAAACATACATCCAGGATAAATAAAGAACTCCTATAACAACAACAATAAGACAAGCAACCAAATTAAAATATAGGCAAGGACTTGAAAAGACATCTCTCCAAAGAAGTGGTACAAATGGATAATAAGTACATGAACAGATGCTCAACATCATTAGGCATTAGGGAAATGCAAACCAAAATTACAATGAAATACCACTTTGCACCTACTAGGATGACTAAAATAATAATTTTAAAAAATGAACTAATGAATACTGGCAAGGGCATGGGGAAATTGGAACCTTCCTCTGTTGCTGGTGGCAATGAAAAATGCAGCTGGTGAGGAAAAGAGTTGGCCAGTTCCTCAAAAAGCTAGATACAGGCTGACACTGAGCCAGCAATTTCATCCTAGGTATGTAATTGGAAGACTGGAAAGCGGGTCTCAGATACTCAAACATCAATGTTCACAACAGCCAAAAAATGCAAGTAACTTGTGTCCATCAACAGATGAATGGATAAATAAATGTCTGTAGGTATAAAGGAATATTATTCAGGAAAAATAAAAAAGGAATGAAGTTCTGATATAATGAAGTTCTAAGAAACGTTTTTACAATAAATATTTATTAGGCTGTGATTGTCACAATATTTTAATTCTCTTCTGAAATCTATTTACAAATATGATTTAATAGGAGGAATGTATGTTATTAGTTTGTAAATGAAATGAACCTTATACATTTCTGTCTATATATAATATTTGGGAAATCAGTTTCCCATGGCTCATGTGTGCACGTAACACACATGCAACTATATTCAAATCTAATAGATTTTATTGTTTCAAATTAAATGCTTTGTAAAATTTATAACCTGATAAACATGATATGAATCAAATCCTGACTACACTGTTGAAAGTAGGTACCGTACCCTACAAAACTTTCATCTTGAAAACATTTTGTTAAGTAAACTAAGCTATATGTATACAAAAGGATGAGTTATTATATGATTCCACTTATCTGAAGTATCTGGAATAGGCAAATTTATAGAAACAAGGCAAATTAGAGGTTGCCAGGAAATGGGTAGTAGGGGAAACAGGCGCTGTTACTGAATGGTTACAAAGTGTCTGTTCCGGGTAAGGCAAAAGTTTTGAAAATAGATAGCGCTGGTTGATGGTGGCATAACATTGTGAATGTAATTAAGACAAGTGAATTGTCCATTTAAAATGGTTTAAATAAGCCCTGGCTGGTGGCACAGCGGATAAGGGGCTGATCTGTGAACCCAAAGGTCTCTTGTTCGATTCCTATCCAGAGCACATAACCAGGTTGCCAGGTCTCCAGCCAGGTCCATAGCTGGAAGCAGGTAAAAGGCAACCATACATTGATGTCTCTCTCCCTCTATACCTCTCTCCCTTCCCCCTTCTCTAAAAAGGATAGATAGAATCTTTAAAAAAATGGTTAAAATTTAAAAAATTGTGTTACAGGTATTTTTAATCCTTACCTGAGGATATGTTTATTGATTGGAGAGGGAGGAGGAAAAGAGAGGGGGGAGAGAGAGAGAGAGAGGGAGAGAGAGAGAGAAACAATGATCAATTGCCTCCCATAGGCACGCTGACCAGGGATCCAACGTGTATGGGACGATGTTCCAAGCAATTGAGCCACCCAGACAGGGCATGTGTTATATATATTGTACCACAATAATAAACATCATCATGGACGCAGGTTTTTCCTTTTCTCTTTGTCGTTCATTGGACCAACTTTATAGCCCAGTCAGTTCTTCCTTCCTCATCCTCTTTCCTCAGACAGCAAAACTGTAGCTGTGTTATGAGACCACTTGAACCTTAGGAGGGCAAGATGAATGATGCTAGCATGCAGATACCTGGATGATGCAGCCAAGAACAGCGACGTCAAGAAAAGTTGGATTTTAATGTCCAAATAGGTATTGGTGGCTGCATAGGTCCATCTGACAGAAAGCAGGCCTCCCCTAGCCCCGTCCAAGTTGGGCAAGATTGTGGGTGTACTATGAATTCGGTGAATGTTAGGTACTATCTCTGGAAAACTCTTCACTTGTTAAAGTGTCCTGGAAAATGTTATAGAGATTTTATCGCTTTATCCTGAATAGAATAAATAATTTGAGGATTTCAGGAGGAGGGCCATGGTTAAACAGGGCCCAATTAAAAGGCAGCACAGAGACCTAATTGGCATTTAGAGGAGAATTAGGAGTGACGTTGTGGGTGAGGCTGACCTGCAGCCATGAAGGAGAGATTGGGTTGAAGGAGTCTGCTCAGGGAAGAAGAGGTTCAGGTAACTGGCCCTGCCTTAGGAGAAACTGATGGCTAGGGAGTTAGTCTGCGTCTTCCTCCCATGAGGTATCTTGGAGCCTGGGTCTGTTTTCTCAGTCTTCTCGCCTTCCTTCAGTCCCTCTGCATGCTGGGTATGGCCAGGCCTTCCCACCACTGACAACTATTCTGAGACATGATACAACATTTATGAGGCAGTGTCCAAGGGGGAGGCCTGGGCTGGACAATCTCTAGAATTTAGCATAAAGATTAGTCTTAACCAGAGTGGATCTTTGTTATTTTTATTGTTCATTAAAGATAAGGATATGATGAACCCTTTTGGTCTCAGTAGATAAGATTTTAAAAAATATTTTATTTATTATTTTCAGAGAGAAAGGCAGGAAAGGAGAAAGAAAGGGAGAGAAGCATCAATGTATGGTTGGTTGCTTTTCACCTGCCTCCAGCTACAGACTTGGCTAGAGACCTGGCTTGCAACCTGGGTATGTGCCCTGGCTGGGGAATCAGACCAGCGACCTTTGGGTTCACAGGCTGGTACCAATCCACTGAGCCATGCTAGCCAGGGTAAGATATTTTTTGTGATAAGTAATTAGGAAGACAATGAAATAATGTGTAAAAAGAAAAACATCTTTTGAGAAGTTTGGAATTTGGGGGCCAACAAAATATATTATGTCATCAGCCTCATCACTTGGGCTAAATGTTGGGACTGGGGTCACATTTATCACGAGTGGTCAGTCTCAAGGGGGAGTGGGATTAGAAAGGCCAGGGCACGAGACTGAGACCAAATCCAGTCAGTCGGTCACAAGGAGGCTGAAATGTAGGGGCGGGGGCAAGTTTCAGGAAAGACAGGGTTCCCAGAAAGTTGAGCTATGACATACTCCCAACAAGAGGCAAGCATGCTCAAAGAACTTGGATTCAAGCAGGTCTGAAATATAAACAGAAGGCTGGATTTTGCTTCCTCTGTAGCCTCAAGCTGACTTTTATAGCCTTTGTTGTTTTTGGGTATGGTTGAAAATTCTGGCAATTTCCACTGAAAGCAAAGGTTCTGATAGTCAGAGTTTGAATGGTTCATTGAACGGTGCAGACTCCAAGTCATGATGATTAGAGGGCAGAATGTGTATCCTCAGATTGTTGAAGGCCTTTGGGACCTCCGGAACATATAATTCAGAAGTTCGATCATCTAGCGTTACTTGAGAGCTCTGATAATGTCTGAGTTTTAACCCTTTCAAACAGGATCCCAGTACCCATATAGTACTTTTGATTGGATTAGAAAAGGGTATCCTATCCACTGGATGATGCGAGTCTCCAGCCAGGGCACAGAGCGTGCTGAGCAGAGTTTAGGCCAGATTTCAGTCCCCAGTACCTGTTTTGGGTGGACATCTTTATGCAGTGAGCAAACATCACAGTCCTGCAGGAGAGCTGCCTGTCCTTTACAGAAAGTACATGAAGGTGACCACGATTGGCAGTTGTTAGCTAATCTCTGCATGAGAAAATATCAAGAACATCAACGGAAAGTGTTTTGATTAGCTAATTAATGAAAGTAGAATTAAGGAATGTTACTTTCTGGCCAATCTTAGATGCAATGCTACTGTCCTGGCTTTTTTCTCATACCATCATGTAAAACTGCTGTTTCCTTTCAACGTGATCAGCTTTTTATATAAAAGGGGTATGCAAGAGAGGTGTGACTTTATTTTAGGAAACTAACATCTTTATACTTGTTATCAATGTTAAGCCTTAGTTTTACTTGTGTGAGGGATAGCCTTTATATGGGGTAGGTAAAATTTATATGAGGGGAGAGTTAGGTCCTAAAGATTCTGGACCAGCAAGTTCTGATAGCAGGGAGGCCTCTGGTCTGGTGGTACTGAAGGATGTACTTGGAGCCTTCAGGAGATCTGGCATGCATTATTGCAGGCAGCAGGCTAACAACCACCCGGCCAGGTGTTGAGAGTGTCGGCTAGAACATGCATAGGTTTTCTGCTTTCCCACAACAGTGGTGGGCGCCTTAGCTTACAGCAAGGGCAATCTTATATACACATTGGAACAAAGGAGGCTCTATACACATTAGAACAAAGAGGCTGTATGCCCCAGGGTGATACCTGTGTGGCTCAGAGTTGCTTATGTTTGGGTCTCTGAGTTCCAGGGCTCTGGGAACAAGATTAGCTTCAAGGCTGTCTCCCCAGATGACCCAGAGCGAAGGTCCAGCCATGCATAGACAGAGAAATTCCCTGGGCCTGACAGGGCGGGTAGGAAGGCAAGGAGAACTTACAGTTGGTTTGAAGCAAATATTAGCCTAAACTCAGTGTTAGAATGTATGACAGAGAAAGTTTACTGAAAAACAGAGATCTTCAAGAGAAGTGTCTGAACAGATAATAGCATATGATGTTCAGTTTCAAATATCATTGCCCTTTCCTACCACCAAAGAAAATTAAAGAAGCTCTGTTTAGATAGGAGGTATTCTTATCTCTGCCTGCTGATTTATTTTTGTACTGTTGTATTCTGTTTTTCCCTTTTCATTCTGCAGTTAGTCACTGTTGGGCTACTGAAATACACATCTGGCCCTCTACCGAACATGATAGATCAGTGTCTTCCTTGGGCATAGTCATGCTCCTCAGATTCAGAACCTGGAGACATAGCCACAATTCTTGGCATTGAGTATCTTCTTCAGATCTTTTAAAAAATTAAAAAATCACCCCCAGCTTTTTTGAGATATAATTGACGTAGAACACTGTGCAAGTTTAAGGTTTACAACACAACAATTTGATGCGCATATTTAATGGAATGATTACCAGACAAGGTTAGCCAATACATTTATCAATCCACATAATTGTCATTTTCTGTGTGTGTGGTGAGAACATTTAAGATCGACTTTCTTAGCAACTTTCAAGTCTGTAATACTATTGTTAACCAGAGTCACCATGATGCATATTAGCTTTCCAGAACTTATTATCTTATGATTGGAAGTTTGTAACCTTTAACCAAATCCCCTTGTATCCCCCCAACCTCCAACCCCTGGCAACCACCATTCTGCTCTCTGTTTCTATGCATTTGTTTTTTTAAGATTTCACCTACAAGTGATATTACACAGTATTATCTGTCTCTATCTGACTTTTTTTTTTTTACTTTGCATAGTTAATAAAAAGAACATCCATGTTGTAAAAGATAGGATTTCCTTCTTTTTTAATGACTGAACAATATTTCATGTTATACATGCCACATTTACTTTATTTTATTTTATTTTTTTAAGATTTTATTTCATTATTTTTAGAAAGAGGGGAAGGGAGAGAGGCAGAGAGGGAGAGAGAAATCAATGTGTGGTTGCCTTTCATCTGCCTCCAGCCACAGACCTGATTGGAGACCTGGTTTGCAGCCTGGTTATGTGCCCTGGCTGGGGAATCGAACCTGCGACCTTTGGGTTCGCAGGCCGGCACCTTATCCACTGTGCTACCAGCCAGGGCTACTTTATTTTTTTAAAAAGATTTTATTTATCATTTTCAAAGAGAGGGGAAAGGAGAGAGGCAGCGAGGGAGAAAAACAATGTATGGTTGCCTTTCACCTGCCTCCAGCTACAGACCTGGCTGGAGACCTGGCTTGCAACCTGGTTATGTGCCCTGGCTGGGGAATCAAACCAGTGACCTCTGGGTTCGCAGGCTGGCACCTTATCCACTGAGCCACCAGCCAGAGCCACATTTTCTTTATTCATCTGTTGATTGACACTTAAGTGGTTTCCATGTTTTGGCTATTATAAATAGTGCTGCAATGAACAAGCAGGTATTGATATCTCTTGGAGACTGTGATTTTGTTTTCTTCAGATAAATTCTCAGAAGTGGTATGGCTGGTCATAAGGTAGTTCTAGTTTCAACTTTTTGTATGATTCTTTAAAAAGATACTTAGACTCACAACTTAATATGCCAAAAGTGTAGCCCCTGAATCACAGGATCCAGTTTGCTAAGTAAATATTCATTGATTGCAGTCTGTGTTCTAGGCAGTGTGCTAAGAACTGGGAGTATAAAGGTGATCAAAAAGACAAAAGCAAGAAAAGAGTCAGGTGCAATACGGTGTTCACAGCCCATAGTACAGGATGCCATGGTGGAGTTTGCACATCTTCACTTGGCCAGTTTTCAGGAATTGGGAAGCCTTTTTTGAAGAAGGGAAGGCTGGAGACTTAGCCAAGTGAAGATGTGCAAACTCCAGAAATGAAAAGGAACAGGCATGTGCAAGGGACGACAGTAATTGGAAGGGCAGGAACATGCATGGTCAGGGATGCAGCGGTAAGAAAAGAAGATCAGGAGGAAGGCAGGAAGAACAATTGGAGGGTTATTATTGTAATGCGGGTCAAAGATGATGGTGTCCTGAACTAAGGTCATGACAGTGGGAATGGTGAGAAGGGACAGATTAAAGATGTAGAACAAAAGAATCAGTGTTTGATTTGGGGATGAGTGGGTAGAAGAAGGTAGTATCTATTCGATGCCCAGGTTTGTGATCTGGGCATTTGAACAGGATGTTAGGGCTAGTGACCAGGGGGAACTATGGAAAAGAGAGGGGCTTGGGGGCGCTCTACTTCCCACTTGGCAGCCTGGTTGGTTACCTTCCTGCTATTCCAGTCGCTCTTAGAGCTCTGACACCTCCCGTAAACTCAGGCTATTGCAAAGTCCTGACACTCTCATTTGTTTTCTTTGGCTGGAGACCTCACCGATACAGCCAAACTCCTCAACTCCCAGTTACAGTGCATTAGGACACTGGTGTAAATTCATGCCAAGCCCTCTCTGCCGTGCGACATCTGATGGCTGAGGTTGCTCTGATCTTTGGCAGAGCCTCGCCCTATGTCTTCACTCGGGTTCCTTCTATTAACAAGCCAGCAGCTCTAATGATTTTTTCCTCCTTCCACGGTAAATCAATATTTCCAGCAACCCTGTAGTCTTGTCCCAAGCTGGCCTGAATGTGATAATGCTGTGGATAACAGGAGTCCCAGAATTCTATTTTTCCAGTTAACCCTGCCTTTGAGCGATGAACTACAGTTGAATGTGACTGGACCTGCAAAAAGGGCTTATTTTTCCATTACTTTTTTTCCTCTCCCAGGGAGCACAGAGCTGCAGGGTGGGGCTTCTGTTAAATACCAGTCACTTTCACCTTTTTAGCTATGATTTGAAACTATATCCTGGGCCTGACAACTTAAAAAAAAAAAAAGAGCAGTCCAACCAAAGAGAGGCCTAATGAGAATTACAAGGCTCTTAGGCCATTAGATTGCCTCTTAAAACTGTTAACTGCGGTGAGTGCACAACATCCAACACCTTCACCCAATGTATAGCTTCTCACACAGCATTTATAACCAATTACCTCATACATGGATTTGTCCGAGTACCTGACTTAACACAGCTCTTTAAAACCTCACAGATCCCTGATGGTCAGAACACTTCTTGTGGTCAGGTTTTTGCCGCTGGCAGGCCATGGAAAGTTGACTAACCAGCAAATTTGACAAGATTTGACATACTCAGAAGTTTAAAACCTGTACAAGGACTTTATGAAACCCCCAGGAGCTGTCCTGCCGAGGGAAAAGACCTTTTCCTAAGGAGCAGGGGAAGGCCCGCAAGGAGGCATTAGAGGTGGGGGGGAGGGCCAGTCCAAGAAAAATGTCCTGTTATCAGTTTTTAAAAAATAAATGTTTAATTGATTTGAGAGAGAGAGAGAGAGAGAGATTGATTTGTTGTTCCACTTAGTTATGAATTCGCTGTACACACACTGACCAGAGAGAGAACCCGCAACTCTGGAATATCAGGATGATGCTCTAACCAGCTGAGTTACTCAACCAAGGCTTGTGGTCGTTGTTAATGTATGGAATTATGGTATGGTTCTGAAACTCTCTCTAGCCAACCCATTTCCCTTTCCCTCCTTGAGCAAAAGTTGAAGGTTGAAGGTCTTAGAAAAGCAGAGGCATGGGCAAACAAGAGTGGTGGGTGGGAAGGGGGCCGCCAGCAGCCCTTGATTCTCAGAGATAATGGATTTTGAGCCTTGGAGCCACCCTCAATATGCCTGCCTGGGGCCATGCCAGCTCCCCAGCCATGGCAGAGTGGATGAGGAGAGCACCGCAGCTAAGGGTAGTTGAAAAATAGCAGTGACTTCTTGGAGGCCAATAAAGGTCCTAAACTGGTGATAGCAGAGCCAGCTTGGATTTTATGGGAAAAGGGTGGCTTCTGTAATGATAATGCTGTGCCTGTGCTCGATCACTGAAGTGGGTCATGGTAGGTCCTGCCGCTTGACACAGACAACTTCTGACCTTGCACACGCTGGGGTAGCCTTACCCTTCTGGGAGCCAGCATGGCATTCCACAGAGCTCATACCATAAGTGGAGAGTTGTAACATGTAATGAATGTAGTTCCAGGCAACCTGTTCAGGATGTCTGGGGACCATTCATCTATCTTCTGTGTGCTTGGTGAAATGTTCATCACAGAGAACCTGGAGAGAGATCAGAGGGATTCATTTTGCAAAGGGTTATAGTCAGTGACACCGTCTGGCTCTAACTGGTTGTTGGAGAAAATGAGTACTGAGCATATCAATATACACACATTTCTTATGCAACAGTTATTTATTGAACACTTACACTCAGGCACATTACATATAACTCCCCACTTTATATTCACAATAATTTTATAAGGTATTGTTCTTCCAGTTATACAGAGGAGTTACAAAACACTGAAGTACACAAAGGCAAAGTAAATTGTATTCCAAAAACATGTGCTCTTAATAACTTTTTATGCTATCTCCCAGTTCTACATATCAATAGTTCTACTAATAGCTAAGGACATTAGTTCTTAATATTATCACCCTAACCCATCGAGGAAAATACAAGATATTTTTCAGTTGACATTTTGGACTCAGGTTGTTTATTGTAAGTAGTCTGACAAATCAAAGTGAAGAGTATAAAATTGAGTGAAGTACAAATGCCTTGTCTCCTCTGTGCATAATGGGGACCTAAAACTGGTTTCTGGTGTCATTGATTAGGAAGTAATGCATGTGAAAATGCTAAGCAAAGTGCCTGGCATGTAATGGAAACTCAAAAAATGTTAGTTTACTTTATTCTCTATCCTAGCGTTATATCCTAGCATTATATAAATGCAATCTTGAATTAGAAAGAGACTCAAAAGAAAACAATGTAGAGTCTAAAGAATATTTTAGATTTCCTTTAAAAAGCTGTCACTCTTTTAAACACATGTTTAAAAGATTTGAAAATTTTTCTCTTTGTTTAATCACCTCTATATTTAGGACTAGACATTTTACCTGTAAGCTATTTGTATACTTACATGCTTCCTTATATTAATACCAGAAGTACAGGATAGGGATGAATTAGAAAGGGGTGAATCCAGCTGTATCTTGAGTTCACTGAACATTGCAGATGATTTTTCAAATGTTTTGGGTTTTCCGAAATCCAAAACAGGTTTCACCCATGCTTATACACTTCAGTTTGGAGCATGTGCAATTTAAGGGAAATTTAATCCATATGTTTCTGATTCGTTTACACTTAAATAGTCAAAATATTATTTTTAATAGTTATTTGATGCCCAAGTAGCCTTTTGAACCTTTAAAATATGCTTTTAGAAGCCTTCATTCTCTTGAAAACAGGAAATCAGGTCTTTCCAAGGATGTAAACTAATTTCTACATCTGAAAATTCAGGTTCAGTTGAAAACACCTAAGACTATAGGTTTTTAGTGACCTGTCTGCATGGCAAATGAATGCTCAGCTTTAGGCTAAACGTCATTTCAATCCACCTATTTCTTGCCGTGTATTTGGATTAGATATACATTCTAATTGGTATTGGGCTAGTTTGAATAGTGGGTTTAGGGTCCTGAAGCTTGAAATTTACTTGGTTTTTATTTTGGAACAATTGTTTTATGTTTTAATTCGTTCCATCGCTCCCTGTTAGTTGCCTAACATGGCTACTTATTTTTTGCAAATATGTCATGCATGATGAACTCATTTTGTAGTTTTTTCTTCCTGTTCTTCACCTGTTAGTTTTGAAAAAATAAATGAAAGTATCTGATTTCCAATAAAACTATGCAGGACTTAAGTTGAGATATGAACACTGTCTTTCACTGGCATGCCTAGAGACAGTAAAATCATGGGAGCCCAAAGGAAATTAGGCAACACACCTCGCAAAAGAAAAAATCATGAGGGTTAGTAGGTAAAAAAGGGTTTAATTGTTTTTACTTATTTTGGAATTTGTTTTTAAAAAGATAAGACACTTGCTGAAAGAAACTATAGTTGTGGGATCCTCATCTTCTACTCCTTTCTCCTTAAGAAGTATATGTTGACTGAATGGATAACTATAAATTTTTTCTTACATGTATGTTTCCTCATACAGCCATTTGTACTTCAAAGCATTTACAAATATTTATTATTTGCACTAGAGATATAGATTACTGACACATGCTTAGTCACAAGCTATGTGAACTTGTGCATGCCACTGAACTTGTATACAGGGTGCACGTGATAAAGTGGCAAAATTTTAGTAAAATAAACCACAACCACAAATGTGTTCTATTTTGAAATAAATTTATTCATGCATGTAAATACATAAACATAATCATTATTTTAAAAAATTGTTCAAGAAAATCTCCATTTGCTACAAAAATAGACTTGATTCAACTGTGGAATCTTGAGCATGCTTTCATTAACTTTTCTTTATCCATGGACATCATCATGTTTTCAATCTTAGCTTTAACAGCCTCTCTATTGCAATGAGGTTGTTTATTAACTTCTCTCTCACAAATGCTCCATACATAATAGTCTAAAGGATTTGCATCTTACAAAGTATGTGGTTATATTTCCTTTGGCCAGAATTCAGGAACATTGACACTGAGAAATTCTTGCACCATTTTGGCATTATGTGCTGGTGCACCATCTTGTTGGAAGATAAAATGACATCCATTTGCAGCTTGTTTCATCTATGGTACAGCTACTTCTCTCAAAACATCAAGGTAAACATCAGCAGTTGCCTTCAAGCCTTGTGGAAACAAATTCAAGGTCATGATATCTCCTTCATTGCTGACAATACCTAATACCATCACTGTAGCAGGAAATTTTGTTCCCGTGACAATTGGAACTTCATTAAGATTCTCACAGAGCCACCTGTTGTTTCTTCTGTTGACTGTCTGGTCCTGCTGAAAATTCTTTTCATTGGAGAAGAAAATCAGAGGATTTTTTCCTTTGGGATTTTTCAATTTTGTTAGCAGTGTCCTTGTTTTTTCAAAGTGCCTTTCTTTTGTTTGCTGTGTCATAAACTGGCCACTTCTAAGGACATACAATCTGTATCTGATATCTTCAGCAATAATCTTTTGACCCATTGCATTCGACATCGGCAGTCCTCTTACTATGGAGCTCATTCACTCTCCTGGATCTTCACTGATGATCTCCTGGATTCTGTGTACAATATCTGGACTTGTGCAATCCTTGCGTACCTTATATATTTTCCTTGTTGGTGTGGTGACATCAGGGTCAGCATCATACTGTACACCTTCTTCACATTGTAAATTGTATGTAAAGGGATGTTATCACAGTCCACAATTTCCTTAGCAATTAGTCCTGCACACAGTCCAGAAATTATGGTTGCTCTAACATAGAATTCCTTCAACATGGCGGTTGCTCTTAGAACTTAATACTTTATATCTGAAACAATGATGTTAAATCATAACCTGGAAAACATAGTTTTTCAAAATTAATAAGAAGCATGTGAAATAAGGAGATGCAACAGTATTGACAATTTATCATGTGCACCCATAAGTACACTATTTTTTACTTTAAAAACAGAGTTTAATAATAGTACCTAGTTCATCGGGTTTTATGAGGATTTAAAAATTATACATAAAGTCATTAATACAAAGCCTGGAAAATAGTATGTCCTCAGTAAACAGTGGCAAAGAGAAATATTAAACAAATTTGAGGTGGGGGTATTTAGTATGCATGAGGTGCAGAGATTTCCCTGCAGACACAGAGTTGTACTTTGTTCCCCTATTGAGTTAATATTTCACTATTACTATATGGTCTTAGAAATGCTTCTGCAGAAGTTCACCTATAGTGATATGGAAATTCAGTTGAAGGGAATTTATACTGGAGGTCTAAGGACCATAGTTTGGAAAAGGCATGAACTGCACCAGTAAATAGGAAGGGGAAGAACAAAAAAATGTGTCAAACAGGGACTACGGATGCAAAAGGCAAGGAGGCATTTAATAGCTTGATCTGGGTGGCTTGCAGTAGGAAACGCTAGGGGTTTCCTAGAATGTGATCTTAGGGCTTGACTAAGAAGCCTATTTTTCCTGCTAGTGATACACAATCTAGAGCAGGGGGTTGTTGGATTTCCTAGGCCCTCTGCTTCAAAGTGTCTGTCTCTAGCCCTGACTGGTGTGGCTCAGTGGATTGAGAGCTGGCCTGTGAACCAAAGTATCTGTTTCTGCTGAATTAGTTCAATATATGGCTCCTCCTCTTATCCTGTAGGTACCCTCAATCTTTACCTTGTTCAACTGGTTATAGAATTTAGCTCCTTTCATCTTCTTTGTTTCTCTCCTAATCCTTTAGGAAACAGCCACTTTATATTTATTCTGTTTTACTATGTAGACTACTTGTGGGTGGAGGATATTGTTTGTTTCCTGCCCAAAGTCCCAATGGTGGACATGTGGGTGAATTAAAGTGGCTCAAGATTAGAAACAAGTAGACCAGGTAGGAGGTTATTATCAAAGCCCAGAATATTGAGCACTTGAAGTAAAGCAGTGGCATTGGCATGAGAAATAGTGAGGAAAGAATATATTTGAGAATTGAGATAAATATGAGATAAGATTCGCTGGACCAGACTCAGTAACTGAATCAACCTGGGGCCGTGGTAACTGGGAACGTGACAGAGGAAAATTGTGCAAGAGATTGGTAGCTGACGCAGGAATCTGTTTTAAATAAGGCTGTTGTTTGGGATGTGTGAACAGTTAGAGGCAACATTTATTGTTGTTCAAGGTACACAAAGAAGTACATATTTTGTGAAAATATATGAGTCTAGCTTGGAGCAAGTTGGGTTTGAGGTACTAAATAGAAGTGTTACTAACGTACAGAGAGGAATGTATTGGAATTTAAAAGTATAATCCTCACTAAAGAAGTGAGGTTTGCCAGTGAATCATTTAAGGACTGTGCTCAAGTACAAGTCTAAGAAACCTCACTAACTAACCAAATAATAAGTTATTTTCCTTACATA
Organism: Noctilio leporinus; assembly: GCA_004026585.1. Classification (NCBI taxonomy): domain Eukaryota; kingdom Metazoa; phylum Chordata; class Mammalia; order Chiroptera; family Noctilionidae; genus Noctilio; species Noctilio leporinus. The sequence continues at coordinate 459,861 of PVIW01000452.1, read as the reverse complement.
CCAAGAAGCCCAGAGTTAAAAGTCCAGGATTAGTGTGGTTCCAAGAGTACACCAAAGTTTCCAGGTTATTTTTATCTTTCTTGCTGTATCATTCTCAGTGTCTTGGTCAGATTTCTTAGAACTTGCATCTGAGATGAGAATTCAGGTCATAAGATTTATTCAAAGAAGGCTCTTTAGGAAAAACTTGTAAGGGAAAGTATGAGGAATGATAGAGAAGTAGGGGGAGCAGGTAGTTTGACTAAATAATTAAAAATGCACCATACATGAAGCAATGGTGAGTGTCATAAACCAAGGGTTATGGTTAACCCCATGTGAACATGTGGTCCAAGTAAAAAATCGAAAGAATGAATGAAGAGAGGAAGGAATTCAAGGAATTTAAGGCTATTCTTTCACTTAGCCTGATTTTGAAAGAAGTGAAGGGAGGTTGTTGGGGGTGTGAGGAAGAATGTGGGTTAAAAGTAAGTTTAAAATGGTGTTTTAAGAAATGTGTTCAAGAGAAAGAGATAGTATATGAGGGAATATTGAACATTTAGAAATAAGAGAACTTGGTTGGTAGAGTGATAGCATAGAATTGGGAGGGAGCCCAGAGTACAGATGAAAATGTTAAGCTTTGGACACAGTGAAGGAAACCTTTCTACTGATCCAGGAAGGGAAGACATTAAAAATAAGTAGGCTTATAGATACATTCCTGATGATGACAAGTGAGGAGCTGAGAAATTTCTACATGATTAAATTTAAATTTATTTTCTCAGCAAAATATAGAAAAAAAGTCATCTGTTGCACATGCATGAGTGGAATAGGTGTTGGTGATGGTAGGATGGGGAAGAGGTGTAGAAGGCGGAGTGGTGAAAGTTTCAACTAGCCACTGAGTGGAATAGGAGAGAGATTTGATTAGCGCTGTCTGGCAGCATTTGAGGCCAAGGTGAGATTGAAGATCATGAATTTGTAGTACATTATTCCCCTTTTATCCTCAGTTTCCCTTTCCATGGTTTCAGTTACTCATGGTCAACCACCATTCACAAATATTGAATGGGTAATTCTAAAAATAAACAGTTCACAAGTTTTACTTTGTATTTATTCTGAGTAACATGATGAAATGTCAAGCTGTCCCACTCTGTCCTGACCAGCACAGGGATCAACCCTTTGTTGTGTCCAGGCTGTACCCACCACCAGCCCATCGGTCATGTCATAGTCTTCTCCACTGCCAGGCTGACTGTCAGGACACTGCAGTAAAATGAGGGAGTAACCCCCTCATTTTACTTAATAATGGACCCAAAGTGTAAAAGTAGCCATGCTGGCAGTCTGGATATGTCAAAAAGAAACCACCAATGCTTCCTTGAAGGGAAAAGATAAGCGTAGTACAATAACATATTTTGAGAGAACAACATCCGCATAACTTGTATTATAGTATATTGTTATAATTGTTCTGTTGTCTTATTACTTATTGTTGTTAATCTCTTACTATGCCTAATTTATAAATTAAACTTTACCATAGTTATGTATGTTTAGGGAAAACATACCATATATAGGATTCAGTACTAGCCACAATGGCAGGCATCCACAGGAGGTCTTGAAACATACCGCCCTTAAATAAGGAGATGGTTATTGTAGCAGCAACCCTGGTTGTGTGACTTCTCCCCAGCAATGCTTTGTAGTTGGGAATAGCATCTGGGGGGATCAGTCGGGCTATGAAAACAAGAGGCATTATACATTGATTCATTTTCTAATTGTTAAATACCTTTCGGTTGTAGACCACAAAGGGACTGTGGATATATATGAATGTCTGCACCAATGCTTTGGCAGTGGAATACAACACCATTATTTGGTTAGAGTGGATTTAGGAGTCGCATAATAGAAGTCCCAACCTTTCTTTTGGTGCTTAGTGCTACAGACCTGGCTGGAGACCTGGCTGGAGACCTGGCTTGAAATCTGGTTATGTGCCCTGGGTGAGAATTGAACCAGCAACCTTTGGGTTTGCAGGCTGGTATTTATCCAGGGAGTCACCAGCCAGGGCTAAGGATAAGTTTTATAGGACAAAAATTGTTGTCCTACTTTTGCAAGATCATTTGGGATATGTTTTTAGCTACTTTACGCTCCTATGGTCCAGAGATTTCTAACCTACTTGACATTTTGCGGAAGGATAAAATGCTCTAAAAACATATTACAGTGGGACTGACTTTGTGGGGGATTGGTGGGTGGGGAAGGGGACAGTGGGGAATAAAAAGAGGATGGATGTAATAAAACAACAATAAAATTAAATTAAAAAAACATATTACAGCCCAGAAACTTTCGGTGGCTTCTCACTATCTATAGTATGAGGGGAAACCTCCCAAAATGCATAATTTATTAATAAAAAGTTGTGTATATACTTTTATAAACTTCAATCACCTTCAAAGTGCTCTCCACTTACTGTTATACACTTATTGAGGCATTTTCCCACTGCTCAAAACAGTTTTTGAACTCATCAATTTTGATGCCTTTTAGTGCTTTTACTGTTTTTTTTGTTTTACCTCTTCCCTTTGAGGACTTGTTTCTCCCAGGGAAACAAAAAAATGTCACTTGGGGCAAGATGGGGTGAACAGGGAGGGTGGGGCTTGGGGGTCATGCCGTTTTTGGTAAAACACTGCTGAACACCCAGTGCAGGGTGGGCCCATGTGGTTGTAAATTACCCGTCATGAAATGGGCAAAATGTGTTGAAAAAGTCTTCAAAAAAAACTTCACTGAACTTGAATGCAGCCTCTCCCAACAATGCCAGCTGGCACATTGATACAGATGGGTTTCTAGAACACTCCTCTAGCAGGGGGAGCCTGTGCTACAAGGGGCTGCCCTCCAGAAGGTAATTCTGATTTTTTGGGGTCTCCCTTCATGTATTACTTAGCTTAGCCTGCTGATTTCAAGGCCCTCTATAATCTGGCCTCAACCTACTTTTCTCTATTTTCCCTCTGCTTCCTATACTCAGAGAGTATAGCTTTGTGGTGAAGAGCACAGGCTTTACATTTGTTCTTGAATCCTAGTTTTTGAAATTACCAGCTGTGTGATGTTATAAAATTAACTCTCTTCATTCTAGTTTTCTCACCAGTAAAGTAGGGATAATTATATGTCTTATAGAACAATGAGAATTAAATGAAATAATCTACAGGGTAATGTGCTTATTACAGAGCCTAGAGTCTAGTATATCTATGTACAACACTTTTAGTATTTTATTTAGTTAACTCAATTTACATAGTGTTTGGACACTGTTCTAAATATTTTGTAAACTCATTTAATTCTTTTTTTTTTCTTTTCAAAGAATTTATTCACTATTTTCAGAGAGAAGGGCAGGGAGGGAGGAAGGAAAGGAGAGAAGCATCAGTATACAGTTGCCTGACACCTGCCTCCAGCTATGGACCTGGCTGGAGACCTGGCTTGCAACCTGGTTATATGCCCTGGCTGGGAATCAAACCAGCAACCTTTGGGTTTGCAGGCCAGTGCCAATCCACTGAACCACACCAACCAGGACGATTTAATTCTTATAACAACCCTCTGAAATGGATAATATCATTATCCTAATTTTACAGATGAAAAATTGAGGTAAAAGAAAATTAATGAACTTACCATATTAACAGCTCATGAATAGTAGAATCATGTCCAAAACCCTGGAAGTCTGTCCTCAGAGGCCATGATTTTAACCACTGAGCCATGTTGCTTTCCAATAAATGTCAAATACTACATTAATACTCTATTAACTGTCCCTTAAATAGGTTATACGTATTTTTACTTCCTTGTTATTATTTTCATTTATTTATTTGTTTTCTTATTTATTTTAAGAAAGAGGGGAAGGGAGGGAGAAAAGCATCAATGTGAGAGAGAAACATTGATCAGTTGCCTCTTATACACGCCCTGACCAGGAACTGAACCTGCTTCCTAGGCATCTGCTCTGATTGTGAATCAAGCTAGAGACCTTTCACTTTGCAGGTTAGCACTCAACCAATTAAGCCACACCAGCCAGGGCTACTTGTTACTATTTATATAATTTACTATGCCAGGAAGGCTTCCTTTTCTGCCCAAATCCTCTTAATTAAAAAAAAAAAAGAAAAAGATTTTATTTATTATTTTCAGAGAGAGGGGAAGGGAGGGAGGCAGAGAGGGAGAGTGACATCAATGTATGGTTGCCTTTCACCTGGCTCCAGCTACAGACCTGAAGATGTGGTCTGCACCCTGGTTATTTGCCCTGGTTGGGAATTGAACCAGGGACCTTTGGGTTCATAGGCTGGTGCCTTATCCACTGTGCCAATAGAGTGGCTGAATGGATGACATAAGTCCCAACTAGAGGATGTCTGCAAGAGACTCGCTTTGGCCTAAAGATACATATCATCTCAAAGTAATGGAAAATATTTTATGCAGATAAAAACCAAAAGAGAGGAGGGGTAGCTATATGAGATACAGCAGTAGTTCTTAAACATGGCTTAATTTTAAACAACTAGAGAACTTTTTTAAAATGCTGAAGACTGGGTTTCACCCCAGACCACTTAAATCAGAATCTCTAGGAGTGAGACCTAGTTGCTGTAATTGTTTCTAAGTATCCCAGATAATTCTGTGTACAGTTGAAATCAGAAACCGTTGTGTGGCTAATTGTTATAATGCTAGTCCCGAAGAATTGTGCCTTCCAAACTTTTGCAATGTGTCTTTTCCCATCAAAGGTAAAGTCAATTTCTCCGCCTGGACTCTAGGCCTCCTTAGCTGATTCTACTTGGGAGAGTATATAGCACATTGATAAGTAGAGGTGAGGTCAGGAGAAAACCACCCAGCTAAACTCTCCGAATAGCAAGAAGTAATAACATATTTTTTAAAAAGCCATTTAGTTTAAGGATGGTTTGTTATTCAGCAAAGTCCAACTGAAATATACTACTATGGCGGATTTCTATCATAAACTATGACCAGAAGAACTGCTCTTGACTTTGTTACTTTACCTCTATTTTTATTGCTGTGACAAAAGCCACTCTAACAATTGCCTCTATAGCACTTTCTCTTCTCCCAGGATTCTCTATTTAGACTCTTTCACTACTGAAAGAATAAGATTTAGACAGAACAAGAAAAATTTCATGTCATTGTACAAATACCTTCCTGTTTTTCACTGGGTTACTTGTTCAGTCTGATTACCAAATGTTTTCTTTACAACCGTAAAGATGAAAGGCACCACCTGCCCCTGGGACTGTGGCTCAGTAGATTTTCCTAACACTACGTGTGGATTGTATCAGCACATCCTGAAATTCACTGAGACACAGTTGCACACATTCAAGGCTAGAATTAGCAAAATGGTGACACATAAATTAATCCAGGAACAATTGGATGTCTCCAATTTGCCTAGTGTGGTACATGTAAAAGAACTGTAGGTTGCCCCTTCACTATGCTGTAAGTTATGGAAATTCTCTAAATTTACCTTAATACTAAGATCAACTGTTTTAACAGATCTGAATAGAATCTATTTCTTGTGAAATCAGGAATGAATGAAAACAAGAGTTGGCTATATTATTACCTGGTAGGTAAATCTAGATTGGTGGGAAGAAATGTCATGGGCCTGGAGCCCAAAGATGTGGGTTTAACATTGTTACATCGCTTACCTATTGTACAATCTTGAGTAAGTCACTAAATATTTAAAATCTTAGTTGCTTTAAAATTGAGATAAAAATAACTATTGTCAGATTGTATCTAAAGATAAAAATGATAGTGTATGTAACATCCCTTTGTAATCTTTAAAGCTTCATTTAAATGTAAGATGTTATTGTTTTTAGTATAGCTCTTAGTATAGATAGCACCAGGACGCAATAAATATGGGAAAAATTATTTGACAGCAGCTGAAAAAAGCCACTCATATTCCCACAACCCTAGGAAAGTGAAAACTCTATATGGCTTCACAGTTTTCTTTAATCTCTGAATCTTAAAGCGTCTTGCAGAATACTTTTATTCTTTTTAAAACCCCCATGAAATACGTTTGTTCCTTCTTAAATTTCATCTTAAAGATGCTACCTTTACCAGGATGTAGAACTTGAAGCCTAACCCACTAAGGGCTCTCAGATTTGTGAATGAAGAAAGAGGAGTTCTGATCCTTTTTTATGTTGTAATTTTTGTGTCTTGTTTAAAATATGCAAGTCTCTTGATCTTGCCAGCCTTTCCTCAAAGCCTGTCCCTTGATGCTTTGATGCAGTGAAAATGTCTGTGAAACTCAAAGCTCAGACAGGTGGCAGTCTTTTCATTCCCTACATGTTAGGGATACGGGTTGGAGATAATTTATTAATCTTTCTCCTTTAAGTGTCTGAAAGATGCCCATGAAAAATATGTGAACCAGACTCCTATGCTGCCTATGTCAAATTCTGATTGGAATCAGAGTACTTGTAGTCTGCCACTTTATTCTTTGGCTCCTTGACTACCATATTGGGCTCTTTTCCCCCTTCGTCTTACAAATGGTAGTCTACTGATATGAATGAACTAATGGGCTTTCAGCCAAAACTTGTTTCTGAATTAGCAGATGTATTTATAATTATCCTTTTGTTTCTCTGCTTTTTCAGGATTTTAGAGAGCTCTGCATACATTATTTAATCTTTCTAAGTAAGGTGAGCTGGGTTAATTATATTTTTATGTTAGAAAAATTTAGCTTTAATCCAAATTTCTAGTATCATATTTTCTAGCATCTTTATGTATCTTACTGGTATATAGTGACCTGTTCTCTTTCTCCAAATGTGATTTCTATCTTTTCTCTCAGATTCTGCTCTTAAAGGAAAAATAATTTTACATCACTTTATGTGCATGTAAAATGAACATATATTATGTCCTAGTCCAAAGAAGTACCATTACAGGTGAATATCTTAGTTTGAAAGGAGTAGTGTGTGGGAAAGATGATATATTTGGGAGACGTGGACCTTTTGCTATGTTTCAAAATAACCCACGTAGATATTTCTTTTGCACAAAACCTGCTTTGATAATATCTCTTTTAGAGAGGAGGTATTTGTTACAAGCTTTTTGTTAGGGTGAAGAAGACTTAGGTACAGTACTGATTGATAACATGGAAAGAAAACATAAGCCAATTTTTGGTAGATTCTGATTCTGATGATTGTTTATGGCCAAATATCTGCTTTTGATAGGGTCTCACTTATAGAGATACCAATACCTATGCTGAAACTTTGGTCAGATAAACAAAGCACTTTAAATTTGAGGCTGCTATAAGTTTATCAAACTGATCCTTCTTCATAAATGTTGCCGAATGATTTCCTTTTAAACTCAACACATTTACTGTAAGGACTTTTCTATATTAGTCCAGTTGAAAAATGAGCCACAACGTTTCCTGAGGATTATTTTTCTCTACTACAGTGACACACACAAGTGACACACATATACACTGGCAGAAGTCCTTCATTTTAAATTCTTACGATTATTAATTCAATGGGATGTGAGGAATATGCATGTGCAGGTGACATGAATGGATAAAACACCAGTAATGTTTACTTCACTTACAAATGTCGGACCTTTTCCCCTAAGACTCAAATTTACCAGGAACCTAATTGCCAGAGGATTGTTCAATTTCACATAGGATTAGGCTTCTATGGCTGTCTTCCAGAGCTTATTCCCAGGAGTCTTAGCGGGGGTCATGCCGGCTTTTCTAAGAAACTTTCTGGAAAAGAAGACCATAATTGCCCCCTTCCAGGAAACTGGTATTCATCAAGAAAGGTTTGCTTTTCATGTCTTCCCTGGTGGACGTCAGTGGATTTATCAGATTGCTGTTCCGGGTCTTTCCAATTCTCACCCCCACCTCACCCGTGTGTGTGTGTGTGTGTGTGTGTGTGTGTGTGTGCGCTTCCATCTGTGACTTTCTTTGGAGCATTTTTCCTGATTGATCTGACTAGGGGTAAGTCAAACTAAAACACAATCAGGCAATAAATGTTTATTATAAAATCACTCCTTAGAGAGAAGAATTTCCTAGCATATTATTATAACATATAATTTCTAAATAAGATATTTTGGTGTTTGGACTTAACTAACACTCTTTTCCTTTGCTGGAATGGTTTATCATCATGACAAAAAGCACATGCCAGAACAGGCACAACCAAGCTTGACAGATGGATGACTGCTTTTGCAGTTTAAACATTTTTTCCTTTGGCAGTTGGGTATAGCAGAGAGAAAGAGTCTGAACTGTGACATCAGAAGGGCCTGGATTTGAATCTGTGTTCTGCCTCTTACTGGTTGCTGACCTTGGGCAAATTAGTTGCCCTCTCTAATCCTATGCTTCTTTCTCTGTTAACAAGATATTAATAACCTCTAGGTTATCAGAGTGCCTTAAGAAATAAATGAGAAAATGTAAATGAAGACATGTGACACATGCCAATCTTTGTGAGTCCTCAATGTATATTGGCTACTTTCCCTCCCACCTATCTGTTGGCCAGGGAATAATGTGGCATGTTTGCTTAATAAAATACAATAAAATAATATATAGAAGCAAATAAGGAAACATGGAAATATGAATTTTGAGTCATTTTACACTTTGTAGCTTACCTAATTAACTCAGGGATCCCAATAGTTATATATAAAATGCTACCATATTCATGTGAGATTGAAAAATAGTAGCAATAAACTCATTCATTGGCACTTTTCGGTCAAACATTTATTGAATGCTATTATTTGTTAAGTGCTTTGCTAGCACTTAACATTATATTAGAGATACAATGGTGAGGAATATACACATGGTTTTTGGAGTTGGCCTGCTAGGATATTTTCCATTTATAATTAGGAAAAATTAAGCAAACACACACTTAAGGAACACAGACTTTGGACATAAGTTAATAGATAATCCCTAGTATTATATCTCAAATGGGATTGATCACCATCTTTGAGCCAATTAATTTTCTTAGTTCCAGTCAGAATTGGAAATTTTTCCTTAGGCTGTGCCTGCAAACTTCACAGATATGAGGGTATTCTGTGTTTTACAATCCTTACTAGGAACTTTAACTGAGATTTTCCTCACTTACAACGTTGGAACCACTAACTATAATATTAAAATAAAGATCTTTTTTTTTTTTCTCTTAATAAAGCAATGTTGACCAAAACCAGTTAGGACTCCAAGAAGACAGTAAATTTACAATTTTCTTTCTGAAGAGATCTCCCTGATTCTCACTCCTAGAAGGAAAACGTGGACTGCACTTTTTACTCTCAGTAGAACAATTGGCCCCATCCCTTGGAATGACGAGAATGAGGTACACACTCACTTTGCTGCTTAATCACATTGTTTAGTGCCTGTGGGTTTGTGTCCTAAGCCAGAGGATGGTTGACAGTAAGAGACTTTTCCCTTTATGTGTTGTCTTACCCTTGTCTTCTTGTCTTCTCTCTTTCTTTCATTTCCTCTCTCTCTCTCTTTCTCCCTCTCTCTCTCTTTTGTTTACTTTCTCTTCACCTCTGATGCCCAGCAACTTAGTTTGTTGTAGTTTTGCTGTTGTGCGAGGTTTAATCATGGCCCCAGGAAAAGGGATAATTATTAAACCACTGGAAATTTAATGATGGGCATTTATTCCCCAACCTTAGTCATTTTGGTGTCTGGGGTTTGGCATGCCAGTCAGTGGAAACCAAAGTGGATAAATGTTCTCAAACCGCACGTGATTTTCCAGTGATTTGCGTGTGTTTGTGTACTCCAGATGGGCAATTACTGCTGCCCTGCTCTGCCCTTTATTTGCAAGCCTTTCATGATCAAAATAACAAAGACTTAAACCAAGCTCACCTCTCTGCAGTGGTAGAAAACAGGTGTCACTTTGCCCAATATGAAGTCATTTCTTTCTAACACTGTGTTCTGTAGTGACATTTCCTCTTGCGGGTGATTCAGTCACAGGTTTCCTGAACTCCATTTTCAATTTTAAAAGTTGTCTTTCCTTTTAACTTAAAAATTCAAATTGTTACCAAAAAGTTGGACTTAATATTTTTTCAGTGGATGAATATTAAACTTCTAACATATTATGTATGTGTTTATTATTTTTGTCTGTCTCTTCCCACTAATATTTAAGTTCCTCAAGGGAAAGGGGTGTTTACCTCTGTGGTTCATTAATGTATCCCAGGTGTTTACAACAGTGCCTGGCACATATTAGGCACTCTTTTGATGTTAGTTGTATATGTAAATGCTGAGTGAATGAATGAATGAACGAATGAATGCTACTAAATCCTCAATTGAGGACTTGCCCGAAATTACTGGATGGGAGAGACCTGTGTTAAATTTGCCACTTTTCATTTACGTAACCTGAGCGATGTACTTAACCTTTTAAAATATTCACTTCAGGGGTTGGGGGGAGGGGGCAGGCAGAGGCAAAGAAGGGGAGCAGCTTAGACAAGAACCTAGTATAAAGGAACCATGGACATGGACAACAGGTGGGATTGACTTTGGGGGGAATGGGTGGGTGGGGAGGGGGACAGAGGGGAGCAAAAAGGGGATGGATGTAATACAACAACAATAAAATTAAAAAAAAAATATTCACTTCATCTGTGTTATGGGGAGTTCTGGAAGATTAAGTTTAAAAGGGATCAATTAAACAAGGTAATGCATGAAAAAGGGTTTAACACAGTTCCTGGCATGTATAGTCAGTTCTCAAGAAATTGTAATGGTTATGAAGTTGTTGCTGTTCATTTAATGCTGTGCAATTGTGAGTAATATAGGACTGTGTTCATGAAAGAAGGCAGTTTTTTTTTTTTTTTTTTTTTTTTAATCTTTGTTTTGTTTTAGTTGAAGCTTTGTTGGAATGTAAATTGAATGAAGATAGGAGCTTTGCTTGTTATTTGTTCCTTGATGAGTCTTGACAGCTAGAATGATGCTGAGCCTAGGTACTCAGTAACTATTTTTGAGTGAATTAGTGAATGCTTAGGAAGGGTTTAGCTCCACAAGCCTAACCTTCTGAGCTCCAGTGGTAATCAGTTGGATTCATGGTAGAGATTTGAAAATAGTGTTCTAAAAATGCCTCAAGTTTTTCATTGTATGGAATAAAAGGCCACAAAGGAGGGTTTTGTAAAGTAAAAGTGAAGAGGAGGAGGAACTGGAAATTTTCTAGAAGGTCAGGCCATGCAGAGTTATTTTGGGCAATTCAGTATCAAATGTGCTTATTTTCTTATTATCCTATTGGACTTGCTAAAAGCCTTGGATCTACAATACTTAGTTTTATTTTATATTATATAGGTTTTGTCCAAAACAGACAATTTTATTTCATCTTAACTTGCAGGTGAACAACTTGGTGGTAGGTATATAAGTTTCAGAAGAAAAGACACTGTACCCTCAGTGGTAAATGTACCTTTCTGGTCCCAGTGGCAGAAGCCTGGGCCCTGAAGACAGCACAGCCCAAAGGGCATGCTAAAATATGGGTCTTCAGTGAAGTGAAGGCCAAACAAACAAATCCTTGATCTGCTTCCCACCTGCTAACTCAAATTGTTCTGCTAAGTGACTACCTGAACTGGTCCTCTACTGTATTTTTGAATGATGAAGGGGGTTTTCAGTGTTCTATTTGCAAATAAGCATTTACTGGTGACTCTCTATGAATGATTACTTTTAAAAATTGCACTTTGTTAAAACATTTGGTAGAATCATTAAATGTCTCCCAAAAATATATACAGCAGGCCATTCACAGATGTATGATTTTGACATTTTCATTTGTTTTATTTAGGCTCAGGTTTTGGTTTTGTTGTTTTATAGCCTTACAAATGCAATTCCTTTGCATTAGAGTTTAGCTATCAGAAGTATTGCTATCATTTTCCTTAATAACAGATATTTTAAATGCATGCTATTGTATTATTTTATTTTCTCTTTATATTATGTTAGAGGATAAACCCTTTTCAGTGGATTTTGCAACTGCTAGTATAAACTCTGAAACTTCCAAAAATAAAGATTCTGAATACTTTTGGTTTTAAAATATGTTCACAACTATATAGCCCAAGACAATGAGAATTGCAGATAAATTTGAAAACACTATTAAATTTAAATAATAGTGATATATTGCCTTGAGGTAACCAATTTTAAGAAAAATGTTTGAAAATCTGACTTACATTGCAATTGTAGGGAGATCCAACAATTCCACCGGCACCTGACTGTTAATTAGTTTTGAACCAATTTCTAAAACACGAAGCCCCTGAATATTTTCCTACATTTATATTTTGAGGTTTTTGTTTGGTTTTCTTTTGTGTGTGTGTGGGGGGGGGGGGAGTAATGCATATTTTCAAAATGTATTTGCTTTTACTAAGTATAAGAAAGCAGAGGGAGTTTTTAGAAATTTTCAAGCTATAGCCTGGAAAGGGCCCAGAAATGTAGAAATGACATAATTTACACTGCGCACCTAAGACAGCGCATGCGTGAGGTTCGGAGGGCTATCAATCCTGGGGAGTTAGATGCAGTGTGATCACAGCCCAGGACTCCACCCAGGCCAAGCCACTGTCTTCATTAGGAAGGGCGGAGGTCCTGAAGTCCGCTTCCTTATCTTCTGCATTGATGGCAAAGGTAGACAGTCTGGTGACAGGAAAAACAGATCCGCACTGAAAAAGTTTGAACGTCGTTTTTCAAGAAGGAGAAGGTACCAGCTTGGCCCCCCTCCCCCCGCTCTATAAATAGCTCCTGGCAGGCAGCAACAGCCCTGATTGCGGGAGATGAAGGGAACAGCAGCGGGGCTGTAGTGCAGAATCAATGGCACAGTGCCAAGAGCTTCATCAAATGAATAATAGCTTCCACTTGACAATCAGTAAAGTGCCTCTTCTCTTACGGATTTAGTTTTTAATGATGATTAGAGAGGATGGGCCCCTAAAATTTCTCTGGTAGAAATGACCTCCTATTAATTTCTATTCCTTGAAATGCTGAATTTCAAAGCTATTTTACAGCTGCAAAACCAAAGGCACTGACATAAAGGAACTATTATCTTTGTAATTGTAGCAACAAGTACTAAATTTGTCATTGATTAACGGAGACTTTTTAACTTCATGATCCTTTGTTGGTTGAGTTCCCTATTTGGAGCTCTGATTTTCTTGCTTTGAAAGTCAAATGTTACATTTTAGACCCAACAGCTATCAGAATAATGTCCTTTGTTTTACTACAGGGGTGGGCGAAAGTAGGTTTACAATTGGTACAAATAAAGAATACAAAATTAATAAATAATACAAGAATAAACTCTGTTTCGATCACTCACAAATGTAAACCTACTTTGCCTATCCCTGTACAATACTTTCTTATCAATCTTATACCCATTTTTTATTATGCAATGAAAGGCGAGGCTCAAATTACAGTGTATCAATTTTATATGGTATTTTGCTGTCTGTGCAGTAACAAAAATTCTAAACAGGCATGCCTAAAATATGTACAGAAATGCAACATTTATTAAGCAAAGAACTTCATCAGAATTTTTAAAACTTCCTAACCCATTTTTACCTATGAGTATGTATAGAAAGTACATTTTTCAAGAGGAATTAAATGTAGAATTAAGAAAGAGTGAAGATGTTTATGTTGACATTAAGCAAAGAGAATATAGGTCTACTATGTCACATTGGCTTATTAACTATAATGTCATAGGTATTAAAAATGACCCATGATAGATCTCAGTAATGTGGCATTATATTGTTTTATAAAATTTGAACAAAGAGAATAATTCAAAGAAGACACTGGCACCTCCTAGTGCTTTCTGTTTAGTGTTCTTAGTATTTAAAAAAATCATAATGAAATGCCTAGTTGAATAGTTTGTAGATTTGGAATGGTTTGAAAGGCATGGACTTCATACTGTTGAATCTCATGTATTATCATATATGAGTTCATAAAGCTTACAAAAATACTTAAAATAATTTTAAAGTTTGGAGGAAAGTATCAATTAAGAATGAAAAATTTTGCCAACCTGTGATTCAGGAGGTTACCCAGGAAGTTCTTCAGTTTTCCTCCAGAGAAATGAGAATATAGTGAATCTTTGCTTAATGTGTTCATGTAAAGGACTTCTTTCTGAGTTAAAATCTCCTCTCTTTCATGAAATAATATTGTTAGTTTAACTTTTAAAAGTCTTTACCTGTTAAAATAAAAAGTTGGCTATCATCTGTGGGTTCCATGTTCACTTTTAAAATACCATCCTGTGATATGCAAAAATAAAAATAAAAATATCCTAACATTTCCAACATTAGGGGATGATAGGTAAGCTCTATGTCACTTATTTCTCAGTGTAGGAAGTGAAATAATTATGTGCTTCATTAAAGTACTGGTATGCCTACAAACTAAAATTACATTGAATAAAATTTTTTGTGTGTGAGAAGGCAGAATTTCTTTGAAGTATAACTTAGTTCCTGTAATAGTCATCTAGGGAAGAGATAGGTCTCTCTGCAGGGAAACTAGGGCTATCTGAAACAATGAAAGCTGTTTGAAGGGATAGTTTGCAGAGAGCTAAGAGGAGTAGAATAGGATGTTATAGAGAATCATTGAGTCATAGGCTTCCTAAGAATGCTGTCCTAGGACCATAGCCTTTATTCTGTCAGATAGGCCATATATATATATATATATATACACACACACACACACACACACACACACACACACACACATTTACACACATACATACTATATATATTTAACAAATCCTTTCTGAAATTTCTGATTTGGTTCAGACCATCCAAGAGGATCACTTGAGTCTACAGAGTAAAGGAAGGCTGCACCAGAAGCCAGCATAATGGTGTTGCTAAGGCCCATAGTGAGTAGCCCTCAAGAAGATCTAGTCAGAGGAGCAGAGTTGTATTATTTGGTAAGCTTCCTTTTCCCTCCAGGAAAATTTCCTTTCAGTCCTGATCCTGGAAGGATTTAGGCAGAGCTGGCTACATAATCTGCAGGACTCCAGGCAAATAGACATGTGGGGCTCCGGACAGGGGTCGGGAAGCTTGGCTCTCCTTTGCACAGAACTGCTGCTGCCCGGTTTACTGCACACAGGGTCCAGCACGAGGCCTCGCTTGATGCCCACCTGGGGCTGTGGGGGGAGATCCCATAGAGTCACCCACCAAAGGCACTGCTGCTCTCCCTGCATAAAGCACAATACATGAGGCACAATGGGGCACACAGCTGACCTGGGTTCTTCTTGGGAGAGAGCAGAGGGTTGTGGGAGAAAGCGCACATGGCCTCTTCTAGCCAACTCAAACTGGAGCCTGCACCAAGGTGGCAGAAGTGATGGGGCAGAGCTGGGCGCATTCAAGGTAGCCAGCCCAGAGCATTACACCCCCTCCGGGGCCTTGCAGAACATGAGACCCCAGGAGACAGCACTGGACACGCGTCCATGCAGCTGGTCCTAGACATAGGAAATATATTATTAAAGGAGATCATGGAACTTTATGGCCACACCGTGGCCTTTCCCTTCACATTTTTGGATTACTGTAGTTGTTTGCTTTTTCATTCATTTGCTCTAGCGGAGTGAAAACGTTAGTGCTTGTTCACCTGATGTAAGGATTCATTTTAGTTTTGTTAGTTTGTTTTTTCAAAGTGGATGATGGGACAGTGGACCATCTCCACTGCAGGGAAACACAGGTTTCCTGGGGACTTCTCAGGCTGCAGGTCCTGGAGGGTGCTCTGTGAGCAACCACAAGCTGTCTTAGGAATTGACACAGGGAGGTGCAAGTTACAAGGCTAAATCTCTTTCTGAAAAGAAAACTGTAAAATTTCTCATAGGAAATAGCTACAGGTACTAACAGTGCTGTCCAATGTGGAGATGGTCAACCAATTTTGACTCGCAGCTGTTGAGAACCTGGTAGAGCAGGAAAAGTTAGCTGGTCAGGGAGATTGTGCATCAACACATATTGACATATGGTTGGGTGTCTCATTGATCCGAAGACCTAGCTTCACACTCAGTTCTTACCTTTTATTCTCCTAATCTTAAAGGCATAAGTGTCTACTTTAAACAGAAAAAAGCAGATACTTATTTTACAAGTCACATTTTTCTCATTTTTCTTCTGGCTCTCTTCTGATTCTCTTCTCAAAATTCTTTTCATTATTTTGTTGGATTGGTAATTATCACCAGGAACATAGATTTGTACCACAAAGCCTTGAGTGATAAAGGAAGATAATACTAAGACCTAGCATTACAATATCCACAGTTTTAGATTTGTGGACAGCATTTAAAGTTCCTTCCTCTATATCCTCCATAGTCCTATTACCCTTTCCTTTGGTCAGCTTTCTAGATTACAGACTTGTGAAAATTAATTTTCACATATTCACATGATTGCTTATTATATTAGGAAAATGCCTCAAGGATATACAAAGGAAGCAGGAATATATATAATAAAGACAGGGAGATATTATTTGTTGCAATTTATTTATGTCTTGTTTTTTTTAAGACTTAGAGTATAGGGGGCTGGGTTCATTATATTAATGCACGGTACCCTGTCATCACTGGTCTAGCCAATGACCTTTTCTTGTTTTATTCATTTATTTTCAATTTATGCTTATTTCTCAACCTTTCTAATGTGATTTTGTAAAATATATATCTATTTCATTATATACTTATTATAAATGTATATTATTTTTACATATATTCATTATTATTTGTAAAGTAATCTAGTCTACTGCTATACATCTCATTCGGTTTTTTGTTTTATTCAGCACTCTGATTTTAATATCCATGTGCCATATGTATCCAATATCCCTTGTTTCTAAAGGCTACATAGTATTTTACATTTTAACCCCTGTTCCTTAAATGATAGAGACTGACAGTGTTTCCTTTTTCCTATTACCAGAAACTGCCCTTTAGTAAACAGTCTTATGTATCCCTTTTGGATCTGCAGAAGAATTTCTTGGGACATTTATCCAGAAGCAGGATTGTTGGGCCAAAGAACATATGTATACCTAATTAGCTAGGCTCCATCAGACTGCTTTCCAGAATGGCTGTATCTACATGCCTACCCAAAGTGCAAGATGGTCCCTATATCCTTACATTATGTTCCTATATTCTTGACCCTTAGCATTATTCAATTTTGGTCAATTTGATGGATATAGTGATATATCATCATTTTAACATCTCTTCCTCTAGTTCCTAATAAAATTCAGCATCTCCTCATATAGGCCTTTTAGCCTTTTGGATTTACTCTTGTGTGAATTGTATATTAATAGCTTTTGGAAGTTTTTAATTTCTGTTTCTTGTTTATTTGATTGCATGAGGGTTTTTTTTTTTTTTTTTTTTTTTTTTTTTCCTGTTTTAAATATTCTACCATTTTGATTTTAGGCATTACCAGTGTATCCTTCCAACTTGTCATCTGTCCACTAACTTTGTCTGTGGTGTTTATATTGTATAGGGGCATGAAATTCATTTTTACCAGGGGCCACATTAGCCTTGCAGTTGCCTTCAAAGGGCTGAACATAATTTTAGGACTGTATAAATGGAACTACTCCTTAATAGTTAAATGAGCTGGGTAGAAACAAGGTGCCAGGTCAGATAAAACAAGGTGCTGGGAGAGTTGGCCTGCAGACCTTGTGTTTGCCACGTATGATGTAGGAGGTAACTTTGGCCTTTGTGGTAGAGCCCCATATTATCAATGGCCCAAACAAGAAAGAGGTGCATTTCTCTCTCTCCTAGCAGTCTAGAAGGAGGTGATTCTTCTGTCTTAATATGCCACTGTTTCTAGGATATTGCCTTTCTCTGCATGGTGCAATGTGGTTTCACCAGCCATAGGGAAGAGGAAAGAAGAAGATGGTTAGTCCCTTTGTATTAAGGGCACAAGACAGAAGCTACACACATTGGTTGGAAGATTACTTACTTACATTTATTGGCTAGAAGGTAGTCACAGTGCTATGGCTAACTACAGAGAAGGCTGAGCAATGTAATTTTTTACCCTGGTGGTCATGATCCCACTTAAAATTCAGACCTTCTGTTGGGTTTGAGACAGGGGTGATTGATTTTGGAGAACCATTAGCAGTCTATGCCATGGGGTCCTTCATTGAACCAAAGTCCTTAAGATTGATGTTCTCAAATTAATACTTTTGCCTCATTTATGCTTTGGAGTTTTGTTTAAGAAATCTTTACTGCTGGATGACTATCTTTTAATGTTGTAGTATGTCTTTCTTAATTTTTATTCTGTCATGAATTCGCCTGCAATTATGATCTGAGATGGATGTCATTATATTTTTCTTTATATTAGGCAATTTTTCTGAGATCTATTTAACAATCCATTCTTCATTATTTTTTGTATGTTCAGATCTTTTTAGAAGCAGATGCCTGATGGACCTAGGCAATACCAGAGATTACCTAGGGGAAACACCTGTGATGGCCAAAGAGCGAGAGCCCAAGAAGACCACATCTATGAATGTTTGACCCCTGTGAAGGAGAGGTGGCAAGAAGGTAGATTGGATAGGAAGAGCCTCAAACCACAAGCAGTTCTAAGAAACTTTAGCAGGCCAGCGAGGGAAGTCCTTAAACCAAAGTTGCCTTTCACAGGAGTATCATATTTTGTGGGAATGGGCCTGGATTAGTTCCTCCAGGATGTTCCCAGAGCATCTTTGTCATGAGTATGGTCTTGGGTGTGGAGAAGCATCTGGAGCCACCCATTGACTATATTTCTGCAACAGGAACTCTGAGCTGTGCATCACCAGTTTGCAAAGCCAACATTATCATATATAATGTTCTCATATTTGCATTTGTCTATCTTAAGTTTTCTGTTACATTTCATTAATCTGTCACCATACTATACTATGCTGTCTTTTAAATTTGTTCTTTTTTAATGTTGCCTTAAACTAGTTACAGATTTCAATTCCTTGAAACCAATTTTTTTAAAGAATTTATTATTTTCAGAGAGAGGGAAAGGGTGGGAGGCAGAGAGGGAGAGAAACATCAATGTATGGTTGCCTTTCACCTGCCCCCAGCTACGGACCTGGCTGGAGTCTTGGCTTGCAACCTGGTTATGTGCCCTGGCTGGGAATCAAACCAGAGACCTTTGGGTTCGCAGGCCAGCACCTTATCCAAGAGGCATCAGCCAGGGCACTGAAACCAATTTTAAAATAACCTTTATTTTTTAAAAATCTACTAAAAATTTTCACTGGAAATGCAAGTATATAGAATATCTCTTTATTCTTTTAGGGTTTCAGTATTTAAAATTTATCTCTATAGAACTTTGGATGTTTTTTTTTTTTTTTTTAAGATTTTATTTCATTATTTTTAGAAAGAGGGGAAGGGATGCAGGCAGAGAGGGAGAGAGACATCAATGTATGGTTGCTTTTCACCTGCCTC
The DNA here is from genome assembly GCA_004026585.1 of Noctilio leporinus. Taxonomy (NCBI): domain Eukaryota; kingdom Metazoa; phylum Chordata; class Mammalia; order Chiroptera; family Noctilionidae; genus Noctilio; species Noctilio leporinus. Next base: position 440,656 of record PVIW01000452.1, on the reverse strand, counting down.
CAGCCACAGACCTGACTGGAGACCTGGTTTGCAACCTGGTTGTGTGCCCTGGCTGGGGAATCGAACCAGCGACCTTTGGGTTCGCAGGCCGGCGTGGATATTTTTTAATACATAGGCATTCTATACTTTTTGTTACTTTTATGAATTGTATCTTAGATGAATTATATTTTCTAGTTGCTTATATTAATATAGAGAAATATTATTGATTTTTTAAAAATTGAATCTGAATCTGTCAACCTTGCTAAAATCTTTTAGTAGTTAATATCATTATATGTTGATTTTGTTGTTTTTACTATATAAAAGACCTATGAATAGTGAGAGTTATATCCCTTCCTTTTTAATACTTTACTCTGTACTGTGTTAAACAATAGCAGAGAAAATTGAAAGTCGAAGAATTTGTAATTAACTTGATCTGATTAAGGAAGTTTCTGCTACTTCCCATTATAAGATGTTGAACCTTATCATTTTTCTGTCTTTATTTTAAAATTGATGATTTTTGCTTTTTTCCAGCTGGAACTATGGAGGGTGCACAAGGGAAGAGGACAAAGCTTCCTGTTTTGCCGGAAACCCTTAAGAAAAGGTGAAGCAATTTCACAGAGCTGAAAATCAATTGCCTGAGGAAGAAGCTTGTGCAAAAGATGCTTTGAGAAACGAGGAGGAAGCTTATCTGTGAAAAAGCAAAGCACTATCACAAGGGATATAGGCAGATGTACAGAACTGGTTTTTGAATGGCTAGGATGGCAAGAAAAGGTGGCAACTTCTATGTACCTGCAGGATCCAAATGGCATTTGTCAGCAGGATCAGAGGTATCAGTGGTGTGAGCCCAAAGGTCCCAAAGGTGCTGCAGCTTCTTCACCTTTGCCAGATCTTCAGCGGCACCTTTGTTAAGCTCAGCAAGGCTTCGACTAACATGTCAAGGATTCTGCAACCGTATATGCATGGGGGCACCCAAACCTGAAGTCAGTAAATGAATTGATCTGCAAGCGTGGTTATGAAAATAATCAACAAAAAAACGAATTGCCCTGACAGATAACACATTGATTGCTCCATCTCTTGGTAGATATAGCATCATCTTTATGGAGGATCTGATCATTTCTGTACTGTTGGAGAATGCCTCAAAGAAGCAAACAACTTCCTGTGGCTCTTCAAATTATCTGCTCCATGAGGTGGAATGAGGAAGAAGACCACCAATTTTGTGGAAGGTGGAGATGATGGTAACAGGGAGGACCAGATCAACAGGTTTATGAGAAGGATGGACTAAAGTATCTCTACCATGGTTATTTTTGTAATCTGGTCAGTTAATAAACAGTGTCTGCTTTCAAATTGAAAAAAAAATCTATGATATTTTTTGTTAATCTATTAATAGATTTTTCTCATGTTAAGCGTAATTTCATTCCTGGAATAAACTCTATGTGATAATGCTGATACTGTATGCACTTGTTTTTAAAAAGATTTTATTTATTATTTTTAGAGAGAGAGGAAGGGACAGAGGCAGAGAAGGAGAGAAACATCAGTGTATGGTTGCCTTTCATCTGCCTCCAGCTAGGAACCTGGCTGGAGACCTGGCTTGCAACCTGGTTATGTGCCCTAGCTCAGAATCGAACTAGCGACCTTTGGGTTTGTGGGCTGGCACCTATCCACTGAGCCACCAGCCAGGGCTGTATGTCCTTTTAAGAAGTATCCATGCATTTATTCTTATCAGTGAAATGATAATTTTCTTTTCTTATATTATCCTTACCTAGCTTTTGAATAAAGATGATACTATCATTATAAAATTAACTGGTCAGTTGTTTTCTCTATTTGGGGGATTTAATAATCTTTGAAAGATTGGTAGAACTCAACTGTAAAACAATATGGGTCTGAGACTACTTCAGAAAGTCTTTGCACACCACTGAAACTTCTTTTATGCCAGTTTATCCATGTTTTGTATTTCTTCTTGTATATAGTTTTGCATTTTATAGTTTTATAAGTTTATCCATTTCTTTGGGGTTTTCAAATGTACTTGAATAAAATTTTTCATAATACTATTTTATTATTATTAAAGGTATGTTGAGTTTATAGTTATTTGTCCTTTTATACTATATATTATTTATTTGCATAGTTTTCTTTTTACAATCAGTCCTGCCAGAGGTTTATTTAATGATGTATTAAAATAATGAACTTTTTATGTTACGATACTTTATTTTTGTAAACTTTCTATTTGATTAAATTCTGCTCATTTTCCTTTATTATTTTCTTCATTTTAGAGGATGTTTTTCTCTCTGATCATTTTTCACTTTTTGCTTAGCTGTATTTTTCTTTAACTTTTCTTGTACCCTAAGAAATATACCCAAAGTTATGTTTCTCTATAAATATTGCTTCAGATGTGCTTCACAAATTTTGACATATACTGTGAATTTCATTGTTCAATTCTAAATACTTTGTTAGTTCTCTTATGGTTTCCAAAGCTATTCAGTACATATTTTGTGGATTTATGACCTATGGAATTAAAAAGTGTATTAACTTCTGGTTTTATTGCAATGCAATTAGAATAGAAGTTAATACTATTCTTGTGATCTATCAGTTTCAGAATGTGTGTATTAAAGTCTGGCTACAACTTTTGATTTACCCATGTTTCCCAACAGAGCTATCTATCTATATCTTTAGGTGCATTTATGTTCATGATGACTAAATCTTCTTGCTCTATTATTCCCTTTATCAAAGTATATAGAATATCCTTCTTTGTCAGGATTATTCCCCCCATGGATTTAGTCTTGTCAGGTGTTAGGAATGCAATTCCAGTTTTCTTTAGAATTTTGAGTAATTGCCAGATTACCTTTTCCAATCTTTTTTATATACTCTTGTAAATAGTATGCTATTAAGTCTTTTTTTAAAAATTTTTTTAAAAATCTTTGTGTGAAAATTTGTTACTTAAGCAGTTCTAAACCCATTTAAACTTATTGTAAACTAAATACTAAGACCTATTTTTTAAATTAATTTTTATTGTTGTTCTATTATAGCTGTCCCAATTTTTCCCCTGTTGCCTTTCACTACCCTGCCCACCCCTGCTTCTACAGTCAGTGCCCACCCTGTTGTCCATGTCCATGGGCTAAAACCTATTTTTATAGAACAGCTTGGTTAACTGGCACTGCACCATGCATCTTCTTTGTATCCCTGGGCAGAGGCAATCCCTTAGGGTAGTAATTCACCAACTCTGGGAGTTTAAGTAGGGGAGAAGTAGAGGAGCAATCCATATCATGTGTCTGGTTGGTGGGAATATAGTTTCAACCCAGCAGAATATTTATCCCGCCCTGATATTAACCCATGGAAGTGACCTGGACCATTAGTGTGGACTCTTTGGTGACAGGATAGATGATGAGCATTCCAAGATAAGAGCAAATTTTGGAAGTTCTTGCTAAACCAGCCCTTAATACTGCAACACAGTAGTTTTTGCCCCACACTGCTGCCCACTCCACACAGGCTTTCATAGCTTTCTCCTTCCCAGTGTCCTCATTGTATTTATATTAGTTATTCAGACCTGTGTCTCTCTTTGGTGTCTGGAGTTTTCCCAGGGTTGATTTTGGGAAAAGGAGCTCACAGTCTGTGCTGGTATACCATCCTGTTAGAAAGCCACAGGTATATTTTATGAACATATTCCTATGAGTGGTAATACAGAGGTATTTTGGGGGGAAATGCCAGTTAAAAACTGTTTGAGCCCTGGCCAGATGGCTTAGTTGGTCGGAGTGCTGTCCCATATACCAAAAAGTTGTGGGTTCGAGTCCCAGTCAGGGCCCATTCTTAGGTTGTGATTTGATCCCAGGTCAGGGCACATAAGGGAGGCCACCAATCGACGTTTCTTTTTCATATCAATGTTTCTCTCACTCTCTCCCTTCCCCTAAAATAGTCAATAAACATATCCTGAGGTAAGTATTAAAAATAATAATAAAAAACAAAAAACTTCTTGAAACCCTAAACAAGGTGACCTTGGAAAATCATAAAATACAAGTATTGGAAAAGCCAAAATACTTCACATCAACATCGAAAACTTTCTTCAATACCAAATCGGCCCCTCCCTAGTACTCCCAAGTTTCGTAAGAGAGCTAAACGTGTTTAATTTGGTTAATTTTCTCATCATTTCCCCCCCTCTTTTAAAGATGTCTCTGCATGCCTTTCTCTATGATATCCCTTTGGCTCAGAATATCTTTTGAAGCTCATTCTTGATGCCATGCCAGTGTCTGCTGACTGTGGGCAGTTCAATTTCCCAGGCGGCGCGCTGTTTAACAGGGTGAGATTGCCTTCTCTTACTGACAGCAGGCAGCAGTGTTAGCAGCAATAATCCCCGAACAAAGTCCATTTACCCTAATGACAACCCTGCACTCATGCACTCCCGTGTTAATGGGATGGCATAAGGGGATATCCAGGCTGGCTCTACCTCCCCCATTAAGCGATCCATTTAACCGAAGACCAGAGTCACTGTTTCTTTACTGTGTTTCAGGGGAAGGACTCTTGCCAGTATTTCTAGGAAAAACTCTTGCAGTTCCTCCTCCTGTGATGAAGGGATGGCATTGCCAGCCACAAATTAGCAGAGATTTCAACCAATTCGGCTAAATAAGTTATGGAGTGTAAAGGTTTGTTTTAGAAAGACGCTTCTCAGAGGATTGCTTCTATTAAATCTTAAGAGTGCATATCAGAGCCTAGATTCCCCATTTTATTCATTTGGTTAAGGAATTAGAAACTCTATGTCTGAATAATAATATTTCCTTGGAAGGCTGAGCCATTAAGCAGCTTGGTGCCATAAATTAAAAACAGTGGATTAGGAACTGAGAAACATAGATGTTAGCCCCGCTCAGTTACTAGGTAGCTGTGTGAACTTGGGGGAAATTAGACAGCTTCTCTGAGAATGTGGCTTTCTTATCTGTAAAATAACTTTTAAAGTCTTCTTCCTCAAAAATCCCAGATTATATAAGATCGTGTGGCAATTTTAGCCAGAACCATTCCCCCCTTCCCCCATCCCTCAACAAAAATGTTAGCCATTTATCTAGAGGATCAGAAGTGAATGCAGGCAAGTCTTCAGAAGAGATTGTGGAGAAAGGACTTATCTTAAATTGGGGCTGATTGCTGGGAGAACAGACCAGTGCAAACTGCAACCCACTAGAGCCTGAAGCTTGAAGGTCAAGGAGGTGCTGGGATTTAAAGGGCAGGCTTGCCTATAGGATGGTGGGGCTATGGTGAAGACACCCTGCCCCTTCACGTGCCACTGCCGAGGCCCTGAGACTGAGGGGGACCTTTTGTATGCTCCTTACTGTAAGCATAAAACTCCCTACCACAGACTGATGAAGGGCATAACTTATGATCAACAATGTCAGGTTTTTTTTTTTTTTACTGTAAATCAGCTTCATTATAGATTGAAGGGGTTCTTGTTTGTTTGTTTGTTTTAGAAAAACTTTTCATGTAGAATGCTCTCATTTGCTATCCCCATCTTACCCATTTTTCTCCACCCCATTCCCCATTTCACCTAAGAATCACATAGGAATGAAATAAAGTGGTCTAGACATATTTTTAAGATTGGAACACTTTTCCAGACTATGATAGGACAGCTGCAAATGTGATGCAGCTGGCTTTTCCTTGGGTGGCCTGTGGTACCTCAAACCCAACCCTGGCTTTCTAAGAAACCTGAAGTTCATGTTTTTCAGGTCTTTAATTAGCAAGGATAGAAACAAGTTTATAACCTTGTTTACACGAACACGTCTGAGTTGTATAGGAATACTGAAGGACTTACCTAATGCTTTGGGCTTTTTAGGAGCAAAAATCTGATTTCTAAGGTCTCCCATCTTTTCACCTTTCTCATTGCTTAGCCAGGAATAGCTCAGAGCAGAAGAAGCTAGCTGTCAGCCTTCCTCGGATTGTAGCAGTTGCCTGGGTTGAGCCGTAAATGCCACCCTGAAATAAATATATAAAAATATAAACAAAAACATAAGGGCTTTCACCATACCCTAATGACATATTTAACAGTAATTTGGAAGGTTCAGAATAATGTTAGGGAAATACAGTAGAGGTGCACAAAAGGAAGGTGCTTTACAAAATAAGTATACTGTGTTTTGGAACAACAGCAAAAGTCTTGGTAGCCATATTTTAAATATCATTATCAGGTGTTTGCAAGAAGATAATATATACCCCGTTGGGTACCTCGGCACAGAGCACAATTATAAACAGACAAAACCCAACAGCAAAGGTACCTAAGTTTTTTTTATTTTTTTAACGGAATTTATTTAATTTTGATTTCCACTAACTGAAAATAATGTTTTAAAATTCCAATCAGTCCCTGAAGGCAGCGGGAGATCTGTGGCCTCCTGCCTAATGATGTAATTAAGCTTAGCTCATCATTATTCAGCCAGACACCACACATGCGCGCGAGCGCGCGCGCGCACACACACACACACACACACACACACACACAGAGGCATACCCACTGCTGTAAATTGTAACTGCGTTTGCAAGATTAAGGGGTCAGTAAATGATTGGGAATGTGTGTGGGTTGAGGAGAAAAAGTCTTAAGGGATATTTTAACTTTAGGGCTAGATATATGTTGATGTGTTTTCATAGTTGCTAGGCTAAAAACAGGATGTTTCAGTGTGACAGTGCTGGAAACCATGACAGACATAATAATGTACACTTATTATTTGCTCCAGATATACGTACTTAATAAAAGTTTTTGTATTTAAAAAGCATATATTTTACTTTTCCATTTAGTGTTTATCGTGCAGATTAATGCAGAAAACACTGAGCTTCTTTGGAAAGTAGAGATTTTGGCTGTCTGATAATCATTTTAAAATCACTGTCAGCCCTGATGAAGTGTTTCTTTCAAATTCTGTTTTAGTTTATCTTGTAAAAAAATGCACGTCATGATAATGAGCGTTGTATAAGATATTTAATACCTATCTTGGGTATGCTTTGTGTAAGAAGATCATTTATCTTCCTGGCTGGTGGCGTAGTGGATAAGACCCTGGCCTGCGAACTCAAAGGTCCCTGGTTTGATTCCCCAGCCAGGGCACATAACCAGATTGCAAGCCAGGTCCCCAGCCAGATCCATGGCTGGAGGTGGGTGAAAGGCAACCATACATTGATGTCTATCTCCCTCTCTCCCTCTCTCCCTAACCCTTTCTCTGAAAAATAATAAATAAAATCTTTTAAAAAAAGATCATTTATCCAATATAATTTATTCCTTCAAATAGAAGTACAATTAAAGAAATTATTTTGAAAATAAGGTTCTTAGTACATGGAAAACAATGTCACAAAGTACCCATAAATACATGCATAAGAATGGCCAAATACTAGCTATTACTAGCCAAGCTCTGTGCTGCACAGTTTAGTTTAGCTTCTTCCTCATTACATTTGAGATTTTTTTTCTTTAACAGAAGCTATAATTACCTGATGGAAGTTTTCACACTTGGTATTATGGGTGCAGTGATTAAGTTTTAAAGGAGTAGGATATATGAAGAAGGAATTTTCTGCCCATCTTTAAAAAGCATTCTCATCATATGAATAAAACTATGTTTTCTTATTTTTAGATACTTTTGTATTCTCAGGAACCAATTTATTCAGAATAAATAGGAAAGGTAATCTCCAATTTATTGCTTTAAGGAGCCTTCTTTATTTTGACTTCCATCAGAATGACATTTCTAACATGAAATTCTGGTCTAATTGCTCCTCTGCTCAAAAATTTTAGTTATTCTTTAACACCTATAGAATAAAATCTAAACTTCTTTGTATGGCATCTAGGTTTCTTCGGATCATAGCCTGATGTTTCAATCTAGATTTAATCTACTATTACTTCCCTTTAGTATCATATTCTGGTTATTCTGTGCCAATTTAAGTTTCCCAAACATTTCATATTTTTGAAACTTAGAGCATAATGGTCCTTCTTTCTAGAACATACTTTTCTTTTGCCTGTTTAGAAAACTCCTCATCCATCTAGCTTTAGTAAAAATATGGTGTTTTCCCAAGTTTCTTCCTCCTAATCCCCACTAAACATGTATTTCTCCTCACTATACTTCCTGTAGGCAAGGGTTGTCTTTGCATCTTTGTAGACTTATCTCACACCTTTTTGGTGCTCAATATACATTTGTTGAATGAATGAATGACAGACTTGTTCCAATAGGGTAACACTTTTTTGGCTCCTTTCTGTTCCTACAGCTTTTGTGCTGGCTGCTCCTGTTTCTAGCCTACTCTCCTTTTTTGCTGTTTCTGCACATTTATGCATGATGTTTACAGGGCCCTTTTTATTCCCTTCCATTCTCAAGGCTGAGTGTTTTTTACTTTTTATTTATTATTATTTTATTTTAATTTTTTAATTTTTAAATATTGTATTTATTATTTTTTAGAGAGAGGGGAAAGGAGAGAGGCAGAGAGGGAGAGAGACATCAATATATGGTTGCCTTTCACCTGCCTCCTGCTACGGACCTGGCTGGAGACCTGGCTTTGCAACCTGGTTATGTTGCCCTGGCTGGGAATTGAACCAGTGACCTCTGGGTTCACAGGCCAGTGCCTTATCCACTGTGCCACCAGCCAGAGCTGTGTGTTTTTTAGATATATACTCCATAAGTATAGTCACAGGTCACCTTTGAGGAGCTTCTGCTAGGTCACGATGTCAATCACTTAACTGTGTTTTCTTCTGCTGACAATGGCCACGTCAGCTATAGTGGTCATATGGGTCAGTCTGATTCCAAGGCTTTGCTAGACACCCACTAACTTTCACATATCTTGGTTCTTACAAGTTTGATCAATCAGTTTTCTGTAAGTCTGATCAAAAGTATAAATTTCATCCATCTACAGAGGAAAGAGCTACTTACTCATTACTCTTATTTTGGGCAATAAAGTATTGGCTTTCTGACAGAAAATTTTAATAAATAGTATTTCCATGGGAGACAAATTAACACTGTGTTTAAGAGGATTTCTGTTTTTATAGTTCACAAGTTTCTTTCAATGTAATGATATGACAAATAAATCCCAGCTCAAAAAGAACTATCTCCCACTGAAAAAATTTTTAGAATTTCAAAGAATTTCAAATTCTTTGTCTATTTTCCTTCCATTATGCTTGAGATAAACTTATAGAAAAAATGACAGGTGAAAATTGGCCAAACTTATTTGAAGGCCTGACATTTTATAACTTGTTTATAGTGAAAAGCTAGTAAGCAAACAAACTGACAACAGCCAAACTGAAGGAATAAAAAGCTACTTCTCCAACATATTATGGGTGCCGTTTTTAAATCTGTCTGCTGAGGTAATACACTTCTGGGACTGTGGCCCTCCAGAATAGTATCTAATTCAGTCATAGCCATGACTAAAGGAACTTTTGGCTCTTTGAATTCAAAAAGGTCTAATATTAAAATGAACTTTGGCTGTAGGTTAGATGGAGTTACTTGGTTCAAGAATGGTTTATTTTATTTGGTGTTTTCTCTTTCACTTCCCTTCAGGTTAAGAGGAATGGAAATGATATTTACAGAATGCTTTTTTAGTTGGCTAGGCACTGTAGTAAGTTCTTTAAATTTCATGGCTATCCTACAAAGAAGATTGTTACCCTAATTTTATAGATGAAGAAGGTAAATCTCACAGAGATTCGTAAACTTTTCAGAATTGAATAACTAGTAAATAGAAGGCCAATGATGAAGCCCTGTTCTGCCTGACTTTAAAACCTATTTGATGATGTCTTTTAGTAGTTACCATTATGGAATGAGAACATAGTTGAGCTATTCTGGGTATTTCTGTCTCCCTTGGCAACTTATGCCAAGTCACTTCTCCTTTTTTTTTTTTTTTTTGCCATCATCTAAGGAAACTTGTCCATTAAGAGAGCCACAAGACCTGTATAATTTGCAGTGGCCAAAAATGTAAGAAATACATTTTCATGGAAGCTTTTACATATATATTTTAATCATTCTCTTTTTTTCTTCTGAATACAGGGTAGGCTATGAACGGCTAATCTGAAGTTATTGCCAGATACCATTCAGTTGAAGAAGCTTATGTGAACTGCTAAATGCCAAATTATGGATGTTAAATGATGTAGTAGTTCACAGGCAAGATCAAGAATGGTTGCATGATGGAGAAAGTTTAAATAAGTGATTGTGAAACTGATAGGCACTTAAAGGATAAATACATTTTGATGGAATGAGATAAAGAGGTAAAAGTGGGTATTTCAAGATAGGAAGAGTCACCCAGGCTGGCATGGCTCAGTGGGTTAAGCGCCAGCCAAGGGTCATTGGTTTGATTCCCAGTCAGGGCACATGCCTGGGCTGCAAGCCAGTGACTGGTAGAATTCACCTGAATTTTTATATTTATTTTTTGCTATTTTCTTTCTGCTTCTCTATTTTCCCAATTTTTAAAAAATTGACTTTGCTATTACAGTTGTCCCAATTTTCCCCCTTTACCCTGCTTTGCCCCCCATCTTCTCAGTGCCCCCCATTCTCTCCTGCTATGCCCCCCTTAGTTCATGTCTATGTGTCATGCATATACGTTTTTTGGCTTCTCCATTTCCCCCTATCTATGCTGTAACCACCAATGTGTACTTCTCTTCCTTCTTTTCACATCCAGGCAATTTACCATTTAATTACTGCCTTCTAACTATCAGCCTCTCAAATCATATTAATACAAAGATTTATTTTCATTATTTCAAAATGATTATGTTAATTTATTTGTTTAAAAAATTACTTTTTAAACATTGTAAGATCAATTGCAATGTTACCAAACACATGCACAAATATTTACACACACATAATTTTACAAATATTACACTAGGAAAAATATCTTTACTCCTGTGACAATGTCTAATAACATAATTAATTGCCATCAAAAAGTTTCTATTAGAAATATTTTGGTCTAGTTTCTTTTATTTCTTGTCCCTGAAAAAAAATCTCATCTTGTAATTATCCTTCTCAGGTCCTTCCTACCTTTGCTTGGTTGTGGGCAGACTTCTCCTGAGTTAAATTAAATAAATAAATGAACTCTATTTTCATTACCAAAAGATTTAGTCTTCTTTATTCTTTAAATCTGCAGTATTGAGTATGGTAGCCACTTAAAATGTGGCTAGTTCAAATTGTGATATACTGGATTTTGAAGAGAAAATATTTAAAAATTTAAATATGTCAATAGCTTATATAATTATTACATGTTAAATGATAATATTTTAGATATATTGTAGTAAATTAAGTCTTTCTTTTTATTTTCTTTAAAACTTATTTTACTCTGGAATGATATTTTTGTGAAATACATCATAGAAATGATGTATTGCTTTCACTTTCGTGAAAGCTGTCCTACAGACAGTGCCAAACCCATAGAAGAAAAATGAATTTGGTTTCTGAGTCAGATTCCACTCCCTCTAATAATACAATTCAACTTTATTTTAAGCTACTGAAATTACTACTTATTCTTTTTGGATTTTTCCATCTTAGACAGTAGATTGATTTTTTTTCTATGTAGAGGTCTTATTTCTTTCAATACCCTGTTTTTCCCCTACATGTGTTTTATAAGTTGAAGCCTTCAGAAATAATGGCACTTGCAGTGCTCAGCTGCTCCCCAGAGACTAGAAATTAGGATATCTACTAATTTGAGGTTTAAAACACTTAGGATTTAAATAATTTGTAGAATAGTATTCTAGATATTTTTTGAACTTGCAATTGATTTCCTATATAATCCCAAATTAACCACCAAACTATTTAAAAGTCTGTTGAGGTAGAGATTAGGTACATTCACATTTGAATTATGAAGTTTACTATAGCATTAATACATTTTCCCAAGCATCCTCAGTTTGGGGCCTTCATTACTAGAAGTGTCTATTTCCACTATCTATTTGAAAGGTATCTCATCTAACTTAATGCTAATATGAGAATATATATTGCCTATGTACATGAATAGTATAGTTTAGTAGTTGGTAACTTCCATCCCAAATTAGTCTTCACTCTAAGCATCTTTTCTAACCTAAAGATTGAATAATTTCCCAACCCACCAACTGCCAGTTGGTTGATATTTAAAACATAAATTTCCAGTAAAATTTATATATCATCTACCCATAAGCAAGCACACATTTTGTAGCAGAAAGTAAGAAAGATAGCATGTATTCTATGCAATATACATCCACATTTTCTTACTTTTTTTCCTCATTAACTGCAGTTGATTTTTTGAGTTATTGAAACTAACTTGATTTTTTTCAACTTAGGAAATAATTCTGATCTAAAAAAACTTAACCTGCAGTAACTCAGATAGAACAAAAATACAAAATTATACAGTAAAATCTTCCTATAATAAGATTATTTTAAAGCATTCATTAAAGTTGGTTCTTATCCATTCAGCTACCCTATATTTTCAGATTGGTGCGTTTAATCCATTTATATTTAAGATTATTATTGATAGGTACTTATTCATTGTAACTTTTCCCCTTTGTATGTGTGTTCCTCTCTGTCTCTGTTACTTTGTCTCCTTAAAGCAGGTCCTTTAGCATCTCTTGCAATGCTCCCTCAGTAAAGATGAAGTCTATTTTAGCCTTCTTTTGTCTGGGAAACTCCTTATTTAACCTTCCATTTTGAATGAGAACCTTTCTGGGTAGAGTAGTCTTGGTTGCAGGCCTTTGTTTTTCATTGCTTAGAATATTTCTTGCCATTCTCTTCTGGCTTGTAGTGTTTCTGTTGAGAAGTCAGCTGATAACCTTATCAGAGCCCCCTTGTATGTTATCAGTTATTTCTCTCTTGCTGCTTTTAGTATTCTCTATTTGCCTTTGAAATTTGCTATTTTAATTATGATGTATCTTGGAGTGGGCTTCTTTGAGTTTATCTTCTTTGGGATCTTCCATGCTTCCTGAATTTGCATGACTTTTGCTCTCCTCAAGTTAGGGATATTTTCTATCATGACTTTTTCAAACAGGTTTTCTATCCCTTGCTCCATTACTTCTTCTTCTGGGTAGTATTATATTGTCCTGCAGCTCTCTTAAAACCTCTTTATTATTTTTCAGTCTTTTGTTTTGTTTTGTTTTGTTGCACTGTCTGGGAATTTTTTTCTACGTTGTCCTCCAGCTCTCTGATCCAATCCTCTGCTTCCTTTAGCCTGATTTCAATTCCTTCTACTGTGTTCTTCAATTCAGAAATTGTATTATTCATTTCCTCCTGGATCATATTGATAGTTTCTATGTCCTTTTTAATACTGCTGTAGTTATCAGTAAGTTCCTTGTAGCTTCCCTGGAGTTCTTTGTAATTTCCCTGAAGTTATTTGTTTGTAGTTTTCTTTGAGCTTGCTGAGCTTATTGAACTTTTTTGTAATCATTATTTTGAATTCCATGTCTGATAGTTTGCTGGTCTCTATTTCATTTAATTTTCTTTCTGGGGATTTCTCCTTCCCTTTCAATGGAGGATTGTTTCTTTGTCTCCCCATTTTAGGTGATGCTTCTTGTTTGTTTCTCCTTCTTAGATTTTGCTTCTTAGGTTGGCCTGTTTTGACTTCCTGTCTTCATGGCGTGGCCTCCTGTGGTATAGAGGTGCACTTTGTTTACTTCCTGGATCCTCCCCTGGTGACGTCGGCTCGTGTCCCAGTCTGGACCTCATCAAACTATTGGAGATCCACTGTCTTTGTCTGTCTCCTTCAGTTATTAATCCAATTAATATGTGATCAACCATCAGGTTTAGGCTGGGTGGGGCAAATTAATTCCTATGGGCAGGGCTATTACTTCCCCTCAGGCTGCTACTCCTTGGAGCAGAGTGCTCTGCCTGCTGTATGGGAGATAGGTCAGCACTGGGACTTCATAGGCTACTCCCAAATTCTCCATAAGCCTCTTCAGCCCTTCTCTCTGAAAATAATTAATAAAATCTTTAAAAGAGAGAGAGAGAGAAAAAAAAAAAGACAATTAGGGACAGAGTTCTTAAAGGGACCACACATGAAAATACATTAGCACCCACTTACCCTGGTAGAGAACCATCAATGTATAGTTGCCTTTCACCTGCCTCCAGCTACAGACCTGGCTGAAGACCTGGACTGCAACCTGGCTATGTGCCATGGCTGGGGAATTGAACCAGTGACCTTTAGATTTGCAGGCCAGCATCTTAACCACTGTGCTACCAGCCAGGATTCTAGCTGTCTTTTTCAAGCTAGCAAAACCTGGTGGCTTTTTTGCTTTATGCAGCTGGATGCTCTTTTACTCAGCTTTCTTACTGTAGGCTGGGAAGCTCAGCTCAGGATTTGTTTAGAACCCACCCTTCTCAGGTGGAGCCCTCAGCTGCTGAGATGTTTTTCTGTTCCATCAGCTGCCACCTGTGAAAGCTCAGCCAGTCCTCTTGTGTCTCCACACTTCCTGCCAGTCATGTTGTGATGAATTGGCCTCTTCTATTCTGCTTGTGGTTTTAAGCCTTCTTTCTAGCTGGTGTCCTGTTGGTTATTCCACATGATTTCTCCCTAGTTAAGGTGTAATTCCAGGTTGGTTCTGGGGGGTGAGGGGAGATTGGTGTAGCTCCACTTACTCCTCTGTCATCTTGGGTCTCCCCCTATTTTCCAAATTTAAATAAAAACCAATTTCTAATTATCTGATCTTTACCTTCATATCTGCTCTTGCTTCCTTTTTTATCCATCACAGTTGATTTGTTTGTTTGTTTCTTTCTTTTCATTTTTGTCCACCTCTTTTTCTTCTCTCTTTTATTCTCTTCCTCCCTCCCACCTCTGGGTTATTTGATACTGTAATATCTCTTCCCATCTGGAGGGCTGTGTGTGGTTCAGAAACTCCATCATTCCCATAAGAATCTCCAGAGCTGGAGTGGAGAAGGTTACCAAATTGGAGAAGTTGGGAAATTTGGAAGTGGAGTTCAGTCAAGGGTCAATGAGCTTAACTCTCCTAGTCCTCCAGCCTCTACCTCACATCGCCTTATTCCGTCAGTCATCAGGACCCACTTGTTAGAATGATGGGAGCTGTTAACAGAGGGAGTCAGCCTCTGAGCCTCTGCCAGGCTAGGTTTTGCTCCCTTACAGCTGTTTTTGTCACCCTGCCAAGGCCAGCAGTGAATGTATTTATTTGTAAAGCAAAGAGAACCTGGGCATAGTTTTCCAGCAGCTCTATCTTAGTTTTCTGGAGCTTGAAACCCAAATTTGCCTAGAATTTTTTACTAGGTATTAGAAGGGGTATCTTTGATTCTAAAAAAAAAAAAAAAAAAAAAAAAGCTGGAAGGGGGAGGGGAGCAATAATCAAAAAGGCAATTTCTAATGGAAATAGAACCAGTAATTTCAATCCAGAGGCTCTGAGTGAGTTGGTTGGACTCACACAGGTGGTTCTTATTACATCTCAGTCTGATTGCTGGTTGCCTCCTGCATGAAAGAAGGACAGAGCAGTTTCAGTGTTACAGATGTTGCTGAATGTCTGTCACGTGTCTTCATTTTACGTAGTAGTAGAGAGATGTGTAGGGGGAAGATATGAGATAAAAGTCCAAAAATAATACGTAAAAATAAGTAAAGTCTACACATGAAACAATAAGAGCCTAAATGTTATTGTATAAAAAATATTTTAAGGTTTGCTATTTCAGGAATTATATTCAAAACTATTTGAGCTACAAAACAGCCTGAACACTGCCTTGCTCATTTACCTTGGTACTAATCTGGTGACAAATAACTATGATTGTCTTGCAAAATAAATTTCATCTTCAAAGAAAAAAATCACTATTATTGAGACGATATAGGAGAATGCATTGTACTACAGGTTTCAGAATGCTTCAAATGGCAGCAGCATTGTACAGGGACTGAACTTCAAAGTGACTATTTTAAAGAAAATAACTTTCATCTTTACGTATTATGGTTTTGAATGCTTGTTTAAAATAGCCATATCATTTTGTGGTTATGTTGTAAATACAAGGCCACCGACATTAGATAGATTAGTGTTTTGCGAGAGTTACACATTTCAGGCTTTTAAATAATAATTGAAAGCAGAATAAAAAAAATTGTTAGTGTGAACTCACAAAAATAGATAATAGAATGGCAGTTGCCAGGGGGTAGGATAGAGAAATGGGGAGGAGCTGGTAAAAGGGCACACGTTTTTCAGTTATGAAATGAATACATTCTGAAGATTTAATGCATAACATACAGATTATAGTTAAATACTATTTCGTATAATTGAAATCTGCTGAGATCTTCACTGCACCAAAAAAAAAAAAAAAAAAAAAGTATGTTAATGATGCATGTGTCAAATAAATTGTGGAAATTCTTTCACTATATATGTATCAAATAATCACATTGTACACTTTAAATATATTACAATTTTATTTGTCAATTATACCTCAATAGAGCTGGAATAATTTATAAAATAATTATACAACAATGAAATAAAAACCAATTGTCAAATAGTAGTTGAACTCAAGGAAGGAACTTATATAGACTACAATTCTTGCAAAAGACCACAGGGAAATGTGTGTAAAATTTGGGAAACTAGAACATAAAAAGTTAAAATGTAAGATTTAAAACACAAGAGCTGCCTAAATATTATTTTTAATTAAGCAATTTATGAAAACCATCACCACTATAAGGATATTGGGCAATGTTATACAAGCCTTCTAAATTAATGTTACAAAAATGACCTACTATTTATTTGGAAATCAATAATCCTTATTTGACCTGTAAAATAGTTCCAAGCTCTTGATAGAAGCTTTGTGAAATAATGTAGTCAATATGCCCTCATACATTTAGATGAATTTTCTTGAGACTGTTCACCTGTCCAATGGACCTGGACTATAGATCCCTTACAGTGCTATGTTCCCAGAATCCCATAGAATGTAGTGATTAAGAAAGTCTTGTAGTCCCAGCTCAGAGAGTCAGCCAGGCTTCCATAATAGCTAGCAATCTGCTTGCACGTGATTATTTGTCCAGAAAGTCCTCCCAAGCAGTTAATGAGGATTAATAGGGAAATATAGAGAGAAAAATAAGATCTGAAAACAAGTAACACTTATTTCTCTAATTATAATCTGAAGATTAAATAAATATCTAAATGAACTAAATGGCTATAGCTCTTTGCTCTGTAATCAAAACTTCCAAATGTGGCCTTTTTTTCAAACAATCATGCAGAGAGCCTGTTCAATATGTTCTGTAGATTTAAGCAAAAGGAATGTAACTTTAAACCTGTCACTAATTTCCAATTATAACATTAAAGGCTTAGATGAGAATCCACACTGAGGAAATGGACTCATTCTGAATCATGTCAAATTTCATAGGTATTTAATAGAATAATAGGCTATATTTATTGAGCATACTTATTGAGTTAAGTGCAAAACACTGTGCAAAGTGGTCAATTCAAGTGTTCCTTGTAACAAACCTATGAGGTGGAAACAGTTCTAATTCTTATATTGTAGATGTGGAAAAGAGAACACACACAGAGGTTAGTGAATTTGCCCCTAATCACAATAGGACGCAAACCTAGTTATTGCAGCTCCAGAGCCTAACATTAAAACAAACAAAAAAAGGCAACGATTTTATTTTTAACAGTAATGAATGTGCATAGTTCAGTAGTCAAATAATGACAAATTTGTAATTAGGGTGAACATTTAATTTCCTGTGCTTCTATTGAGAATGAAGGAGGGTTGTTAAATGAACTGGACACTGGGAAAACAGGCGTGAAAGAGAACACTTCTGAGAAAGGTGGGATGGATGGTCACCTAACTGTGATGAAAATCCACAGTCTCTGTCTAGGCTACTCCTTACTCCCTAAATCCTGCTCCTCAGAGGCAATTATTTTCAACTTTTTTGCTGCCTTTTTATTTGTAGTTTACACTTGGAAGTGCTCCCCCCCCCCAAAAAAAAAAGAAAAGTTGTATTGAGAATTATGTATCCAAATAACATACTATTGTAAATTCTTGATTTTTCAATTTTAAATATTATATTGATTTCTACTATGGAATATAAAACTTTAGCTTTCTTATACATTCTGACTAAATAAACTTTACCTTCATTCTTCTAATCTTTTTTGGTTAAGTACTTTTGTCTTTATAGTACTAGAACTATATAAATTTGGCCCTAGGTGGTCTGTATATCATACTCTATTACATTAAAAAAATCTACTGGCTGTTTTTTCTGAAGTTAATTATCTTGTAGGTTCATTTTTGCTTGGTTTTCTTTCTGTGTTCCTGTTGCTCCTTTAGCCCAAGCTTTCTTTCTAAGGTCTAAAGCTCCTCTTATTACTATCAAACCTCAGAGATAATAGGTAAATTTCACTTTTTGTCCTCAGAAACATCCCTCTTGGGTTCTCTTTCTTTTTGGTCCAATATGCCTGTGCTTTCTACTGTACCAGAGTTTCCTTGGGAGCACCCTCATCATTATGCTGGAGATACTTTCTTGCATTTAAGATTCTGTGTGTGCTGGATTGCATGTCTTTGGTTAGTGTTCCCAATGCCAGACCTGCTCGGAGTCCATTTCTACTTGACCAATGCCCTGTTTTCTCTTGGTGGTATAGGCTATGGGAGGCTGGGGGAGGGCATCTAAACTCTGAATTCTCCTGTTACAGACTCAGAAATCAATCTTACACCCAGTCTAGCGTGCTTCTTAGTCTTCCAAGTTGCCTGTTAGAGACAATTCCTGAATCTTTCTAGAGTTCAGCAGCATGGATATGCTTGTTTCTCATTGGCACCTCCTTTTCCAGGCAGTTAGGTTTCAGGTTTCTTTTTCTTTCTTTCTTTTTATCATTGATTTACTGAGTCACTTGCTATTTATTTCAGCTTTTTTCCCAGCTTCCAGTTTTCCTGTTCTCTTTGTCCTTAGTACATACACTTGAGAGAGACTATTTTTTTTAAAAGATTTTATTTATTTCCAGAAAGAGGGGAAGAGAGAGAGGCAAAGAGGTAGAGAAACATCAGTGTATGATTGTTTTTCACCTGCCTCCAGCTAAGGACCTGGCTTGAGACCTGGTTTGCAACCTGGTTATGTGCCCTAGCTGGGAATCAAACCAGTGACCTTTGGGTTCACAGGCCGGTGTCTTTCCACTGTGCCACTAACCAGGGCTGAGACTATTTTAAGAACAGTTTTAGGTTCACGACAAAACTAAGTCAATAAATACAGTTCTCTTGTACCTCCTTTCCTAACACATCCACAGCTTCCCCTGCACTCAACATTCTACACCAGAATAGTGCATTCACAGAATGGTGAACCCACATTAACATATCATTGTCACCTAAAGTCCATCGTTTATAGTAGGATTCACTCTTGGGTGTACATTTTCAAGTTTGTCAAGTATGGTGTGACACTGTCTCCATCACTGTAGTATCATGTAAAATAGTTTCATTGCCCTAAAAATCCTCTGTGCTCCGTTTATTCTGTCCATCCTCAACACTGATCTTCATAATCTCCATATTTCTGCCTTTGCCTGAATGTCGTATAGTTGGAATTTTACACAATATAGATTGGCTTCTTTCAGGAAATATGTATATAAGATTCTTTAAAAAAGTTTTTAAAGATTTTATTTATTTATAGAGAGAGAAAGGAAGGGAGAAAGAGAAGATGAGAAACATTGATGTGAAAGAGAAACATCGATAGGTTGCCTCTCATACACACTCCAACCAGGCATCCAACCTGCACCTGAGCCTGTGTCCTGATCTGGAATGGAACCAGTCCTGATCTGGAATGGACACACCCAACCAACTGAGCCACACTGGTCAGGGCTGTATTTAAGACTCTTTCATGCTTAATGACTCAGTTCTTTTTAGTGCGGAACAACATTCTTTTCTTTTTAAATATATTTTATTTATTTTGCTATTACAATCATCCCAATTTCCCCCCCTTTACCTCCCTCCACCCAGTACCCCATTTCCTCCAGCAATGCCCCCCTTAGTTCATATCCATGAGTCATGCATATAAGTTTTTTGGCTTCTCTTTTCCTTTGTTCTTCTTAACATCCCCCTGTCTATTCTGTAATCACCAATGTGTACTTTTTTTTTCCTTTTCACACTGAGACAGTTCACCATTTAATTATTGCCTTCTGTCAGCTTCTCAAATCATATTAATACAAAGTTTTCTTTTCATTATTCCAAAATGCCTACATTAATTCATTTATTTAAAGAATTACTCTTTTAAGTAATATGAATTGCAATATTACCAAACATAGACAAAAATACATTTACACCCATACAAATTTTTACACATATTTAAAATACATACTGGATTTTGAAGAGTTAATACAAAAAATTTAAAATATGCCAATAGCTTACATAATTATTACTTGTTAAATGATAGTATTTTAGATATATTGTAGCAAGATTAAGAAGTTCTTTCTTCTTTAATACTTATTTTACTCTGGAATGCTATTTTTGTGAAATATATCACAGAAATGGTGTATTGCAGAACTCACTTTTGTGAAAGTTATCCTAGAGACAGTGCCAAACCCATAGTAAAAAAGGAATATGATTTTTGAGTCAGATCCTCTCCCCTCAAATAATATAGCTCAACTTTATTTTAAGCCACTGGAACTACAACTTATTCTTTTTGGAGTTTTCCATCTTAAATAGTAGATTTATTTGTTTATTTATTTATTTAGGCTGTGCACAGGTCTTATGTCTTTCAATACTCTATGTTTTTCCTCTACATGTGTTTTACAAGTTGAAGCCTTCAGAAATAATGGCACTTGCAGTGCTCAGCCGGTCCTCAGAGTAGAAATTATTATGTCTGCTAAGTTGAGGTAAAAAATAAAAATCCCTAGGATTTAAATAATTTTGTAGAATAGTATTCTAGCTATTTTTTAAACTTGTGGTTGACTTCCTACATGGTCCTAAACTAACCTTTGAACTATTTAAGAGTCTGTTGAGGTAGAGATTACATATGTTCACATTTCAATAATAAAGTTTACTATAGCATTAATTCCTTTTCCCAAGCATTCCCAGTTTGGGGGCCTTCATGACTGGAAATGTATATTTCCATGATTTAGTTGAATGTAATCTCATCTAATTTACATGCTAATATGAGAATATATATTGGCTATGTACACGAATCATTTAGTTTAGTAGTTTGCAACTTCCATCCAAATTGGTCTTCATTCTCAGCATCTTTTCTAACCTAAAGATTGACTGATTTCACAACACACCCATGACCAGTTGGTTGCTATTTAAAACATAAATTGCTAAAAAAAAATCTATATATTACACACCCACAAATAAGCACATATTTTATAACAGTGAATGAGAAAGATAGCATGTCTTCTATGTAATATACATACACATTTTCTTATTTGTTTCTTCTTCCTTAACTGCATTTGATTTTTCTGAGTTATTGTAAGTAACCTGATTTTCCCATATTGTGAAATGATTCCAATCTAAGAAAACTTAACTTGCAGTAATACAAATACAGGTAACATACAAAACTGTACCTTATTTAGTAAAATCTATTTATAACAAGATCACTTTAAAGCATTCATAAGTTGAAGTTGGTTCTTATCAATTCAGCTGCCCTATGTCTTTTGATTGGTGCATTTAATCCATTTACCTCTGTATCTGTGTTCCTGTCTGTCTCTCTGTTTCTTCATCTTCTTAAAACAGACCCTTTAGCATCTCTTGCAAAGATGGTTTGGTGGAGATGTATTCTTTTAGCCTTCTTTTGTCTGGGAAGCTCCTTATTTCACCTTCTATTTTGAATGACAGCTTTGCTGGGTAGAGTATTCTTGGTTGCTGGCCTTTGTTTTTCATTGCTTGAAATATTTTTTGCCATTCCCTTCTGGCTTGTGTTTCTGTTGAGAAATCACCTGAAAGCCTTAATGGGAGCTCCCTTGTATGTTATTAGCTGTTTCTCTCTTGCTGCTTTTAGGATTCTCTCCTTGTCTTTGAAATTTGTCATTTTCATGATGATGTGTCTTGGAGTGAGCCTGTTTGGGTTTTTCTTCCTTGGGACCTTCTGTGTTTCCTAAGTTTGCATGACATTTTCTCTCCTCAAGTTGGGGAAGTTTTCTGTCATTACTTTTTCAAAGAGGTTTTCTATCCCTTGCTCCTCCTCTTCTCCTATGATACAGATGTTATTACATTTCATGTTGTCCTGCAGTTCTCTTAAAACATCTTCATTCTTTTTCAGTCTTTTTTCATTTTGTTGCGCTGCCTGGGAATTTTTTTCTACATTGACCTCCAGCTCGATGATAAGATCCTCTGCTTTCTCTAACCTGCTTTTGGTTCCTTCTACTGTGTTCTTCAATTCAGAAGTGGTATTCTTCATTTCCTCCTGGCTCTTATTGATGGTTTCTATGTCCTTTTTAATGCCGGTGTAGTTCTCAGTAAGTTTCTTGTCGCTTTCCTGGAGTTCTTTGTAGTTTTCCTGGAGTTTTTTGTAGTTTTCTTTAAGCTGGCTGAGCTCATTAAACTTCTCTATCATTATTATTTTGAATTCGAAGTCTGATAGGGTGCTTGCCTCCATTTCATTTTGCACTCTTCCTGGGGATTCCTCCTTTCCATTTGCTGAGGGTTTATTTCTTTATCTCCCCATTTTAGGTGGCTCTTGTTTATTTCTGCTTCTTTGATTGGTCTGGTCTGACGTACTGTCTTAGTGGTGTGACTTTCTGTGGTGTAGAGGCGCACTTTTGTTTTACTTCCTGGATCTGTGCTTGGTGATGCCAGCTCGTGTCCCAGTCTGGGCCTAATTAGCCAGTTGAAGACTAGTCAGCCAGTTGGAAACTACCAGAGACCCACTTTGTCTCCATTAGTTGTTAATCCAATCAGCCTGTGATCAGTGGTCAGTTTTAGGCATCTCTAGATGGGGCAGATCAATTCAGTTGTTAATCCAATCAACCTGGGCTCTGAGATCAGGTTTAGACACTGCTGGGTGGGGCGGATTAATTCCTATGGGTGGGACTGTGGTTTCCCCTCAGGCTCCCACCCTCTGAAGAAGAGTGGTCTGCTGGCTATATGGGGATGGGTCAGCCCTGGACTCATGGGCTGCTCCCTCAGCTCTCCCTGTAAAGCCACTGACCCATGCTTTCCCCAAGCATCACTAGCCCATTCTGCCCTTTCTCTGCTGGAGCCCAGGGTATGTGGGTGCTACTAGATGTTAACTCTCAGCTGTGTTGCTGTAGGCTGGGAAGCCCAATTGGAGGTTTAGATCCCACCCTTCTCAGGTGGAATCCTGGCTGCTGAGATGTTTCTTCGACCCTTCAGCTGCTGCCCGTGGGAGCCCAGACATCCTCTTGCATCTCCGCACTTCCTGCCTGTCACACTGTGATGAATCGGCACTTCTGTTTTAGCCCTGATAATTAGACTTCTCTCCAGCTGGTGTTTGTTCTGTTGGTTATTCTGGATGATTTCTCCCCAATTAAGTTGTCGTTCCGGTTTGGTGTTGGGAGATTGGTGTTGCTCCACTTACTCCTCTACCATCTTGGTTCTCTCCTAAATAATATTCTGTTGTACGGATGCACTAGTTTATTCTCCTACTGAAGTACATATGGTCACTTTCAAATTTTGGCAATTATGAATAAAATTGTTATAGACATTTATGTGGAGGTTTTTGTGTGTAAATATGTATTTTTGTTAGATTTATACATAAATATTTCATTTGGGGGGCTAACAATGTAAATTATTTCATATTTTTAATGTCAAATTCTAATTGCTTATTGCTAGTATATAAGAAGGTGGATGACTTTTTAATATTCATTTTGTATTTTGCCACCTTGCTATAATCACTTCTTAGTTTCAGGAGTTTTCTTTAGAATTTTCTAGATTGACAGTCAGGTTTTCTGTAAATAAAAATAGTATTTTTTTCTTTTTTTCTCAGCAATCACTGCACCTTTTCTTTCCTTTTCTTCTCTAATTGCTTTAGCTTGGACTTCTAATATTTCCAGTATGGCTATTGAAAAGGTGTGGTGTGAAGGGACATCCTTGCTTTGTTCTTGATTTTGGTCAGAAGGCTTCTAGTTTTTCATCATTGGGCATGATGTTAGCTGCAGTTATTTTGTAGCTTTTCTTCATGAAGTTAGAGAAATTCCTCTCTATTCTTAGTTTGCAGAGAATTTTTATCATGAATACGTTTTGGATTTTGTCAAATGCTTTTTTGCATCTATTGATATAATCAAGTGAGTTTCCTTCTTTAGCCTGTTAAGGATTACATTAATTTTTGAGTGTTGAATCAACATTACATGCCTGGAGTAAATTCTATTAGGTCATGGTGTATAAAATATTTGTACATGGTTAGATTTGATTTACTATTTTGTTTCTTATTAAATGTTTTGGTTGATTTTGGTTTATACAATTGGTTGATGACATAATCTGTATACTGCACTGTGTGCTCAGCACCCTGAGTCTAGTCTCCTTCCATCATCATACATACCCTCTTCAACCTTTTCCCAAACTCTTTCCCTGTGGTAACCACAATACAATTGTTCATGTCTATGAGTTTATTTGTTCATTTCTTGCTTTCTGCATTATATCTTACATATGAGTGAAATCATACAGTTCTTGTTCTTTTCCATCTGACTTATTTCATTTCACATGATATTCTCAAGATGCATCCCTGCAAATGGCAATATTTCATATTTTTTCTTATTGCTGAGTAGGATTCCATTGTATTTTGTATCACATCTTCTTTATCCAAAAATCCACCTAAAAACACTTGGGTTGTTTCCATGTCTTGGCTACTCTGAATAATGCTGAAATAAACATACAGGTAAATTTACCTTCACAAATAAATGTTTTCAATTTTTGGGGGTAGATATCCAGAAGAGAGACTGCTAGGTATATGGTAGCTCTATTCTTAATATTTTGGGAGAAGATATCAATTCACACTTGTTAAAATGATGAATGTCAATAAGATAAGATATCAG
This sequence comes from Noctilio leporinus, assembly GCA_004026585.1. Classification (NCBI taxonomy): domain Eukaryota; kingdom Metazoa; phylum Chordata; class Mammalia; order Chiroptera; family Noctilionidae; genus Noctilio; species Noctilio leporinus. The sequence goes on along the minus strand of PVIW01000452.1, from coordinate 415,905 downwards.
TATTAGAGAGGACCTAGAGAAAAAGGACACCTCACATACTGCTGTTGAGGATTTTTACGTCTATCTCTGTGGGAGATATTGGTCTATAGTTTTTATTTTTTTTAAATATTTTTGTCTGGTTGGTATTAGGGTAGGGATGACATTTTCCCATTTTTTTATTGAGCACAACATTTTGTGTATGTGTGTGTGTGTGCACCTGGTGGCATTCACCATGACTTCTGCAGAAAGGGATTGGAGATGGGATTAACAGGGGCTTTTAAGAAACAAAGGGGAAGAAGGCATTAGAGTGTAGTGGTTAAGAATGCAGGTTTAGGATTCAAATGAAATCCAGATACAAGTCCTGCTTCTACAATTTACCAGCTCTCTGACCTTGTGTAAATTATTTAAACTCTCTAAGCCTCAATACCCTCATTTGTGAAATACGGACAGTAATATTACCTGTCTCATAAAGTTGTCAGGAGGATTATTGAGATAAAGTGGGTAAAACACATAGAATGAGTGCCCAGTCCTCAGTAAGGTTTTGATAAATGTTAGCTATTAATTTTTTTAAAAGACAAAGGGCAACGGTAAACTCTTTCAGATAGATGAAGAACATTGAAATAATGAACAGAATAGCAAGGGTTTAAGGCACAATGTGCCATAGATTTATTTAAGCCAATAGGATATTTGAAGGATGTTTGAAGTCTTTTAGAAACTGATAAGATTTTGAAAGTATATAAGAGACAAATTAGAAGTTAACTTTTATCTGTCTCCTTCCTCCAGGTCTCAGTCTTCAAGAAACTTACCTTAACTTTCTGTCTTATACCCCATTAACTGGGTGTTCCCCTAATGTGCTGCTGTAATAGTCAAGACTTCCCATATCATGGCATTTACCATATTATATTGAAATTGTCAGAATACCCTGCTAGGCTCTAGGATCCTTAAGGTTAGGATCCATGGAGGTCTTATTGACAATGCCAGTGACTGGCACAATATAAAGCACTTAATAAGTTCTATTAAGTGCTTGAGTAAGCAAGAAAACAGTAAAGAAGTAGCAGGTAGAAGGCTTTGAGATGATAATTGAGTTAGTACTTATGGTACATACATGGTACGATGTTTAGGGGCCTGAAATATAGTTCTACAACATTATACTTCTTAATACTCAGTGATGTGATCACAAAATAGGACATATATAAAAGGGTGCAGCATGGTTTCTAGCACACATACAGTAAAAATGTGATTTATATAATATAGATAGAGCTAGGGTTTATTCAAAGAATGTTCTAAAAGTTCATAGTGGTTAGGGGTTAAGCATGCAGGCAACAGTAGATATTCACAACCCAGTAAAATTTTGAAAGCAGTCTCTATAAATTTGGGGAGATTGGCTGGAATGATGAGCTTCTTTTGTCAAAACTTTTGTTGGCAAACATATTTTAAATTAAATGGCATTTTATTTGATCATGTCTTTATAATAGTAGTCTAACTAAAAAAAAGAGTTAATATATGGTGCTTTAATGGCCCTGGCTGGTGGCACAGTGATAAGGCACTGGCCTGCCAACCCAAAGGTCATTAGCTCAATTCCCAGCCAAGGCACACATAACTAGGTTACAAGCTAGGTCTCCAGCCAGGTCCATAGCTGGAGGCAGGTGAAAGGCAACCATACATTGATGTCTCTCTCATTCTCTCTCTTCCCCTCTCTCTAAAAATAATAAATACAATCTTTAATAATAATAATAATAATGAAAATAAATACAGTATCAAAAAATGCAATGGGTAGTTTGGTAGGAATTAGTGATTCCTAGTCTTGTTATTACGAAGAAAAATATGCATCTAGTGTGGGAAAGTTATAATTTTGAAAAAATTTTTGGAATCATCAAGTTACATTATTCTCTTGCCTATTTCTAGTCTTGTTTTATGTTTGAATGAGTTAAGCTGTCTGATTATACTTTAGACACACCTAAGTGAAATATGTACAGCGCTGTGGACTGCTCTTAGGTGGGGACATAGTTTAGTCTTCCCTCAGCTTCATGGACTTCCAGGTCCTTTTTCCCCCCACCTATTCCTACAATGCTTCCTTCTCTTTTTCATATGCTGCATCCTGCTGTTTCTTTCACCAAAATTCAACTCAGATTAGTTTTTTCAAAAGAAAAAATATCTCTTATCCATTTTTTAAAAATTATTTTTTTTCTTTCTTTCTATGTTAATGCCTTACGCCATTCCATCACAATTGGCTCAGGTGTTAGGAGGTTGCTTACATAGCCTATGTCATTTCTTCTTTATTATTACCCTAAATAAATAGTTATTATTATTATTATTATTATTATTTTTGTCTACTTTTGCATGGCTCAGCTTTTCTTGATGTGGTATTTAATTAATACCATTCCCACTCTGGCCTATATGTTTAGCCTCAATAAACATTTTAAGTTATAGCCACAGCCTATTTATTCAGTACTGAGAAATCTAGAAAACTGCGCATGTGTGCGCGCGTGTGTGCGTGCTTGAAGGCACAGGGCACATGGACAAGGCAAGGATGTGAGGTGTATCTGTTGCTCATTTAAACTTTGCCATTGCCTACATTACCTACATGCCCTGTATATCTGTATAAGATCACATGGAGCCTGTGTGTAATATTTACCATTGATCCTGCCAAAGTCCTGAATTGAATTCTTTCCAGAAATGTTAAGGTTTCAGTTTATTGTTTCAAGTTAATGAGTATGCCTTTAACTTAAGGCAAAGGCAAGAGTTGAAACCAGATTATGTGGCCTTAACCCACACAACAATTTCCCTTGTGAAATTTTTTGCTGTTTGAATTTAGTTTGTATAAAATAATCAAAACACTCTGTAAGAATTATAAGCTTCTAAAGTGTTTTATCCCCACAGAGCAGCTTAGATCATATGTGGCAGTCTGGAACTTACAAAGTGGTTGACTTAATTTATTGTAAGCATTAGAAATAAAAATTAGCATTAAATATCAAGCCCTTGTGACTTTCCCCAAGTTCAGCTTACATAAAACAATTAAATACACTAACTATAAGATTTATTAGCTTTTGGTGAACTTTCAATTTGGTTGCATAATGGTGTAAAATGGTTATAAAAGGTTTGGAAACAAACTTGAATCACTTCTGCTTAGCTCTGAAATTTATTATTATTGAAATTTATATAAAATAGAGACATAGACTTTAATTTATAAACATTTTGGTTGCAATTTTATTTTAAGGGGCATTTTAAACTTCTTTGTTTTTGCAATTTTTGGCTTCTAGGAAGATCTTACCAGTCTTTTTTTTTTTCAGAGTTATTCAAGACTACATACACATAAATTTTAAAGATATTTTAAAAGTTTCATATTGAGAAATGGTTGTGTTCTCTGTGTTTTCTGATATAAACTTCATGAATGAGAAACTTGTATAATTGTGTGAGCACTTACATACATTTGTGCATTCATAGAGTAATTTACTTAACATTAAAGTTTGCATAGGATGGTAGGAGCTTAAAAAGCCTGTTTCCTAATAACTTTAGCTGGTTCAAAAGAGTATTTCTTCTATAGTGAAAAAATAAATTAAAAACAACGGACTATTTCCTAGGATTTTCAAATACATCAAATTTATATAATTAATGGATTATATTGTTAGTTCATAAATCATAAAAAATCAGTGACACATGACTTTTTACCAATGACATTTTTGCAGTTACATAATGTTTAATATTATTGTTATAGATTATATATTCCCCCAGAATATATAGCATATAAAGAAAAAATACAAACTTTCTAAAATAAATACCCCAAAATTGGGGGATTGGTAACTGTAAAGTCAATGAAATATAACGTGAGATGAAAGTATCTTTATTGAATACTGACTGCTTTTGAGAAACAACTGGATATTTTAAGGTGACAACCCTGTAATTATTTATGGAACGCTGTATTTGCTTTATGAAATCCAGAACCATTTCTATTTTTCTCTCAGTATAGCAATTTGATGAACTGTCACTTTCTGCAATTAGTGTGGATGAGGATTGTAGATTATATGGTGTTATTAATATTCCCAAATACAAATTTATATCAACAAATCCATAGGTGGCATATGACCAAATCCAATGACTTATGCTTAAGAAAACAATAGTTAATTACAGTCCTAAAAGGTAGCATATTTTCCAGCTATTCAAAACACAAAACAGCCTCCCAGCAGTAATCTGGGGTTTGTACCAAGTGAAGGCATCTTGCTGAAATGCCGGTGGGACCTTTCTGAGGCTTGGTGTTTGTTAGGATGTACATGCAGAACAATTGACCATTCAGAAGGATGATTAGGACTGTATAAAACCAAAGCAGTAACTAATGGCCTACCCTCTTACAACCTCCAGCAATTCAGACCCTGTATTTGCTAACAGATTGGAAAATATTCTTTATGGTAGATACTCATACTTTAAATAATATGGGAAGAAGAGATACCTGGTTTTGATGCTTTTCTGAAGGATGCAGAAAGATCAGTTCAATCCACACATAATTCCTACAGGAACTACCTGCATCCCCTGACATTCTTACCAAAAATTCATCCTGTAGGTTATTAAGATATTATTTCTAGAAATATGATTCCTTTCAAGAGTTTTTGACTTACATGTCCATAACTTTATATTTTCCCTAGTACTTTATAATTTACAAAGTTTTTGATGACAATTCCATGGGACATTGTCATTCTCTTATCAGCCATGAGGAACTGAGATTCAGAGCTGTTTTATAACTTGCACAGGGTCATAGAGCTAATGGCAGATGGAAGCCCTGACTCCAAATCTAATGCTTTATTATTGAATTACAGCAAGGATATAAGAGATTAGTGGCTGACTCATTAACATGCAGGCAGGTAACTTAGTCAGAGCTGGTACAGAGCTGAAAAAGTGCTTTATGTCAAAGAGAAGAAGGAAGCAGTCAAGGACACTGGGAACCCAAATTGGTAAGCGGTAGGATTAAGGTGAGCAATGAGACTGATCAAAAGGAGTCAAAATGGTAAAGACAGAAGTAGAAATTCTCAGACCACAGCTATAAGGACAGTAACTGTTTTTTCACTTACCATAGTTTTTTAGAGGCTTCATAGTATCTTCCAACCACCATTTGTCCATGTTGGGAAATAGAGGGTTTGCTGAGGAAGGGAATTTAGACTTCTACCCTTTCCTGAAATTCTTTATGGGACTTATTTTGGCAAGAAAAGGTATATGGCACTGTCCAAATACTCTCTGCACATCACCTCAGTGATAAATGTGAGAAACTCTACAGACTAGATAACTTTTCATTCTTGTTATTAACAAGCACTGTTTTTGAGCTGGAGGATCTGAAGTTAGATTGCCTGAGTGAGACTATTTCTCACTAGCTCTGTGCCGCTGGGCAATTTCCACATCTATTAAAAATAATCATGATAATAGTAGTTATTTCATAGGTTGTTGTTAGAATTACATAAATACATAGAAAGATCTTACAACAAGTGCCTGGTTCAGCGTGAGCTTTCATTTAATTTAGCCATTATTACAATTTACAGAAAGTTCAAATCAAGCCATTCCCCCCCCCCACCCAAAACCTGTAGATATAATTGAAAAGACTACCCAGAACATTTTGATATCTTAATGTATAGTAATTATTAGTATTTTCAAATAAAAATATTTTTCTTTTATACTTAATTAATAGCACTTTGAAGAGACTGCTTTTCTAAGTTGAGAGGCATGATGTAATTTATTTTTTCCCATACAGATGTTTCCTAACAAAATATCATCTCCTTTCTTCTGTCATCTCCTTTGTCATTCTTGAGGAAGTAAGAGTCAGTCTTTCACCTTAAAAGGTGCAGAATCCAAAAAGAAGTATTTATGTAACAAGCAGCTGGAAAGAAGAGTTATCCTAAGCATAAGATGTAAAACAAAGGGAGATTGCAGGAATTAGGGAACAGATTTAGGAAAAGGGGCCTTTGGCATCAACAGAAAGTTTTGGGAAAGTCAGATGTGAGAAGAAATATTTCCATTTTTCAATAGAATTATTATTTATTTGAAAGGTATCACCTAAGGGCTCTTATTTTTAAAAAAGACTTTATTAATTTTAAAGAGAGGTTAAGGGAAGAAAGAAAGGAAGAGAAAGACTGATGTGTGAGATAAATATCAATTGGTTGCCTCTCAGACACCTGCAACTGGGAACCCAGTCCACAACCCAGACTCGTGCCCTAACCAGGAACCAAACCAGTAATTAGAGACCTTTTGGGTTGCAAGACGATGCCCAACCCACTGAGCCACACAAGTCAGGGCTATCATATTCTTTTGTTGGTGCTTATTTATCTGAAGTTTTATTCTGTGTTTCTCTTCATAGTTGTTTCTGTTTCTTGAACATTCCATGTTCTTTCAACTGCCTTTTGAAAGGTGAAACTTTGCATACACTATACCTATCTTGCAAAAAATTCAGTCTTTGCCAGGTTAACTTTTCAGCATCTTTCACATCTTTGTTTAAATGTCTCATCCTTGGGATACTTCATCTTACCCCTGAATCAGGTTAAATTCCTTGCTGGATGCACTCACAGAACTTTAAGAACTTCCCTATTGTCATATTATGTTGTACTTCTCCAGTGTTTGTCTTCTCTAGGTTGTAAACTCTACAGCCTTTTGCTCTAGGGATCTGGAAAATGTACTTCATCTTGATTTGGATGGTGGGTTATATACATAAAAATTCATTGAGCTGTACATTTAAGATCAGTGCACTTTTTTTTATGCAGGTCATGCCTCAATAACTAAGAATAAAAAATTAGGCTCTTATCTGGGTATTTAATCTAAACAGAAACAAACCTTGAGGTTAAGTTGAGCACTTTGAATTGCTATTAGAAAAGGTTTTCCTTTATTGAGTTGAAATACGCAGTTCTATAATTTTCATCTGTTGAACAAATATCTATTCCCTGAGCCAACATTAAATAATTCTGTTTCTCTTTTTACATAATGCCTTTTTAAATAGTTGATGAAAGCTTTTGTGTTCCAGGCTAATATCAACCATTCTTCTCGTGACAGTTTTAAATTTTGAAGTATCTTGGTCTTTCTTTAGGAGATGTCCTCTAGTTTATTAATGTCCTTCACATGTGGTACCTAGAAACAGACACAACATTCCTAGTATTATCTGACCAGTGCAGAGAACAGCTTTTCATCACCCCCTGGTGAAGTCCATATTTTGCTAGTATTCAACAGACCATAACACTTGTATGAATTCTGTTTAGTGTTCTCATCTTATATTAACCCTCCCTTTCACTCCATTTAAAAATTACCATTAAACTAGATCTCTTCCATCCATACTTGCATAATTCATTTTGTAAGACCTAATTCAGCCCATTACATCCTGTTGGCTTTAGACAATAATGGGTTCTAACTTATCTCACCCAAGGTTAATATTTACTGAATGAATATATGAATGAATAATCATCAATCTGTTATATGAACTCATAGTAACAAACAGCACCTTGCTCATGGATGTTCACTCTTTTGCTACTCTTTAGCCCTCAGAGCAGACCAGGATGTTCTAAAGTCCCAATAAAAAAGGTATTTGAGACCATGGCTCTAAATTAGAGATTTGAGATTAAGGTCCATCTCTGCAGTTTGCTAGCTATATAAATTCAGAGAGATCCCTTCAAATCTGTATGTCTTCATTTTCATATTTCAAGCTTCTATTTCTTCCTTATTACACTGGAAATAATATTTCATATGATTGGTTGGGACTTAAGAATTCATGAAAAAGCATGCAGTGCATAGGTCTCATAATTTTTAAAAAGTTCAAAAATATAATTTTCATACAAATGTATAATGGACATCTGCCAAGATTTAATTCATTAACAAGAGCATCAGAAAGATAATAAAGCCAATGCAAAGAGCATTTAGAGAACTGAGTATTTACAGGCACTGAAGAAGGAATGGTGGAATACACTTGCCAGGTTATATCCCAAACTGTTTGATGTCTTAGGGAGCCTACCCATGGGTTTTTACTTTTTGTCCCAGATGGGTGTCATTTAAAATTTTATTACATAAAGTATGCAAAATAACATGAAACTTTAGGGTTTTGTTCTTTGACCAGCACTCAAACAATGCTACACATCACATCCGGAGAGTCAAATAATCCTTAAATATAAACCCACTGTACAGTGCTCAGTCTAACACTGAAAGAACATGGGGTCTTCTTTTTGCTTTATTGTAAGCATTGGATAATTTGTTTAAAAACACAATGGCATATAATACAAGGTCTGATAGAAGATGTAATGAAGAAAGAATCTTTTCTCATATATGAATTATGGCAGCGTCATAAGCATTCATTCAGACATAGAAGATAGCTGAAAGTTACTGTTCAGTGGAAAGGGAAATGCATTCATTCTCTTGATTTTGCCCTCTGCTGGCCAGGAGGTATCCAGTAATCTGCTAGAGCTGTTGTTTTTTTGTTTGTTTGTTTGTTTGTTTGTTTTAAGCCTAGTTTCCAGAGCATAGTGATTGCACCTTAAAGTGACCTGTCCTTTTCAAGCATTTTCAAGCAGGTCTTCAGGATGTTCTTTAGCTTTGTGCTCTATACTGCCTTTTATTTTAACTATCATTAAGAAGTTTCAAACAAACTTCCTGAAGAAGTTGGAAGAGATTCCTGCCTGTACCTATAGCTGTTTTATTATAATTAATTTTCTTTTTCAGGCCAGACCCAACACATCTGGACTATAATGGGATGTTTAGAGACATATCATTTTATGAAAGTCTTGACAGCAGATTTGGAGCACATGTTGCATGTACTGTCACTTTTTACTTCCATCTGGTAAACAGAAGCCTAGTTGGGACTCACAAGGGGCAATGATTTATGCATCTGAGTTGGGACCCCATTTATAACATTCAGAAAGCAAGATAAAGTTAGAAGGTAATTTCACTTATTTAAATACTTCTACTCTGCCTGATTATACACACAAAAGAAAAAAATAAGAAAAAGGGCAGAAGAGTTGATTGAGAGCTGGTTTATTATAACAATGTCAAAATTGTAGTGAAATTAGCTTTAAATGTTGATTTAGTAGTGTTCTTCAAGTAAAATTTATATGAGAGAATATGTTATAGTGGCTATGTCCATGCAGGGAAAATTACATGAAGAATTTGTATGCAATTCAATATGCTAAGGACAATCCCTCTTGCTTCAATGGCATTGGTATGTAAAACGTGTGTATGTGATACACACATACATATATATGTATTCTTTCTTGAATTATCTGAATTTTATTATAATAATGTTTGTTGTGCTCAGTATGAACAGTTCATTGACAGAATACTAGCAGAAATTTTTTTCAGGTTTTTTTTTTTTTTTAAGATTTTATTTATTATTTCCAGAGAGAGGGGAAGGGAGAGAGGCAGAGAGGGAGGGAAACAGAAATGCCTTTCACCTGCCTCCACCTATGGACCTGCCTGGAGACCGGGCTTGCAACCTGGTTATGTGCCCTGGCTGGGAATTGAACTAGTGACCTTCATGTTCACAGGCTGGCACCTATCCACTGAGCCACCAACCAGGGTTCAGGTAATTTTTTCAAGGATATGCCATAAACATAAAACTGAATCACAACATCTAGTAGTCAGTAAATGCTGGACAAGAACTTCTAATTTATTTATTGTTATGTATTTCTTAGGCAGATAACTTTTGATGAATCAGTACATTCTGTTTTTTTATGTATATGAAACCAGTCTGATGTCACACCTTGTTATATATATAATGTGTTGTTGTTGTTGTTGTTGTTGTTCTGAGTAGGTTACTACATCTGCCCTTGTTCATGTAAGTCAGGAATTGTTTTTCATTTACTCTGAGGAGATTTTTTCATCTCCAGGACCAGAGAACAGTAAGGTTGAGGGAAAATTTGATTAAGGCCAGATCTTTCTTACTTTTCAATATTTTAAAAGAACTTGAGGTGGGAGTAGGCAGAGAAAGTGGTCATTCATTAAATAATTTTTAGGAAGTAAAATATATTCACCTAGTCACTATCAATTGTGGTATAAAAACTTTATTTTTTTTTCAATCAAATCTGTTAAAAATTATTTATTTTTAGAGAATCTCATTACAAACCTTAGAATAATTGAGTTATTCTTGAGCATTTACTTTTTATCTTTTCACCAAATGCTCATAAGCTTCTACTATTTTTCAGGTACTCTGATAAGATTTAGCAGAAAGCAAAATCAACCTAGTCTCTACCTTTATGACCTTTACAGTTTATAGAGGGAGCCAGTCCATCAACAATTAACCACAAGCCCTGGCTGGTGGCACAGTGAATAAGGTGCAGGCCTGTGAACTCAAAGGTCGCTGGCTTGATCCCCAGCTAGGGCACATAACCAGGTTGCAAGCTAGGACTCCAGCCAGGTCTCCAGCCAGATCTCCAGCCAGATCTGTAGCTGGAGGCAGGTGAAAGGCAACCATACATTGAAGTCTCTCTCCCTTTCTGTCTCTCTCCCTTACCCTCTCTCTAAAAATAATAAATAAAATCTTTAAAAACAAAACAAACAAACAAACAAAAGCAATTAACCACAAAAAATAGTCAGGTATTTAGAAATTGAGATAAGTATAACAGAGCAAAACTACAGGGTTCTGTGCATGAAAAAGGGACACCCAGTTAGATTGAGGAAACAGGAAAAGTGTCTCTGGAAATTACAATTAAACTGATAAAATACATCAGTGTTAAGCGTATCTGAGGAATGAGAGATAGTCAAGTTGTCTGAAGTATAGTGATGGAAGAAGAGAATGGTACAAAGCAAAACCAAGAGGTAGATTCAGGTAGATTATACAAGCACTCGAAGGCTATTTACAGTTTTAAATTTTGACCTGAAGTGCATTAGAAGTCACTGAAGGTTTTAAAGGGATCTAACACATCAGATTACTTTTAAGTGGTTCTCTGACTTCTGGTTTTGTGGAAACAGATAGCTAGAGAACAAAAGTGATGAGAATGGGGAATTTAGTGGAAGATAGCCATCAGGAGGTGACTGCGTAGGACTACGTGAGAGATGAGGCAATTTCAACCAGATTAATGGCAGATAGTAGAGACAAAATGAAGCAGACATATATTATAAAGGCAGCATAAATTGAGCATGGGGTCATTGTGTGAGCCAGATGAGCCAATGAGTTACTAAGAAGGGTTTCCATTTTCTATTATGAGCAACCAGGTGGATAGAAGCACCACGATGCACAAAAATTAAAAAAGGGGGAACAGGAGCAGATTGAACAAAACTGAGTATTAAAACCCCAAATTACAAATCATGCTTCTACGGGGGAAAGAGGTGATGAAACTCATTTGGGGCAGCAAAGGAGCAATCCTGAAGATGACAAAACCCTTAGTGATAGTTCAACAGGGCTGGACTTCAAATGGCAAGAACCTCAGAAGCAATCATAAGAACTATTGATTACTGACAACTAGTTTGCCTTTGGATAAATCACTTAACTCATTTGCTTTTACTCACTCATCTGTTAAATGAAGATGTTGGATGAGATAAGGCACCTTTCTATTTTAGCTCCTATGATATTGTGCAGTGGCAGACAGAATTTAATCCCAGCTCTCTAATTTCCACATCTATAAAATGGGACCAGTATTAAAGAGGTAGCACATAAAAAGTACCATACATGTTGAAATTGCCTTTCTTCCTTTCTTTTCTTTTCTTTATATACTGTATTTCATTTGGAAGTTAGTCACATACTTTCCTATACTACTATTGCTAAAATTTGAGAGACAGATTTAGAGTAAAACCCAAAATTCAATACATTTTTTAAATATTTTATTTTTGTTATGTGATCTTACTTCCCCGAGGCTCTATTTGTCATTTGTGAAATGATAATAATATTTAGCTTATAGGGTTGCTATTAGGTTTGACTGAAATAATACATGCCAAGGGCTTAGAAAAGTATCTAGAATATGATAGACTCTCAAAAGATTTAATTCTCTTTTTCTTTATTCCCTAAGTCAAATTAATTGAACTATAATCCTCTCTATAGACTTTGTTCTAGGGCAAAATGGAGGTTAGGTAAGTAAACTTTAGACCAGAACTACTTTCTGTGGTTACTAAATCATTAATCATGTGATATTTATTTCTATATTAAATAGTTACTACATTTTTAGGCAGACTCAGTAAGTATTGTGTCTTGTTAATGCTTGACTCTAAACTGGGGAATTCTGACTTTATGGTGAAAGAAAGCAACTCCAAGAACAGTGACAACAAACCTTCCCTAAGGCTAACTGACATCCATCAAAGCTTTGTGAGATATGTGGTTTAATGACCATTAAAGTTCAGTTTGTACTCGAATGAAATAGTGATCTTTAGAGTAGGTAAAAGGATTCTGGAGAACTGTGTAAAAGAAAACACACACACACACACATACACCCTCTGCCTTTAAGAAGGCAGCAAGCTTGATGTTGGAGTCATTACAATCAGTGAGCCATTTAGTCCTCTCTCAGATTGCCCTTTTCAGTAGCATCCAATTTTCTGCCTCTTAGGTCTGAAGTTATCTTAAGTGAATTGCTGAAGAGAAGACAAAAGGTCTATCCTATAATACGCCTAGCATAGCAAGACCAGGTTAAATGGGACTTTGTGTTTCCAGCTCTGGGTTAACTCACAGGTGGCTGTAATTCTGTCTGGGAAAGGCGAGAGCTTCTTGAAAGCCTGGCCAAAGTGCTTTCTTCACCCAGACTTTAATGTCCAGGAATTGGGAGGATCAAACAATACAAGTTCAAGATTTTATCACTTCAGCTCCAGCAAATAAAACATACCCAAACTTCTATCTCTCCTTCTAATCTCTCTCCACCAGTTTCTCTCTCCTTCAATTTAAACTTTCCTCAGATTAATCTTTCTAAAACAGCTCTTGAACAAAGTCTCATCTCAAAACTTGTCACTCTCTTGTAAACGAAGTTCTTTACACTCTATAAAGTGGCGAAATCAGACCCCAGTCTCCTGGCCTTGACTTTCCTTGCACTATAATCTTTTATGAACCTGACCTGCCAAGCAGATGTAATTTTTTTGTCTCTTGCCAAATCCAAGTGGCGCTGCAGGATATATGTCTCAATTGGTTTTGAGATTCAGAGAGGTGATTTCCTCATTTCTTCTTCTCTAGCACATGCTAATTCTTGTATTCTGTCCTGAAAAACATTTTGCTTTTATGCATCTTCAAGATATTCTAACTATGACCTAGAAAAAATGTTTAAAAAATGTATGTGGAACCACAAAAAAGCCCTGCACAATAATAGCAATCCTGACAAAGAAGAACAAAATTGGAGGAATCATGATACATAATGTCAAACTGTACTATAAGGTCATAGTAATCAAAACAGCCTCATACTGACATAGAAATAGACAAAAACAATGGAACAGAATAGAGAGCTCAAAAATAAACCCACATTTTATAGTCAATTAATATTAGATAGAGGAAGCAAGCATATACAATGTGCTAAAGATAGTTTAATAAATAGTGTTGGGAAAATTGTACAGATATGTGCAGATAAATGGAACTAGACCACCTTCTTACTTTACAGCCAAGAATAAATTCAAAATGGATTAAAGGATTACATATTAGACCCCCAAACCATAAAAATCATAGAAGAAAACAAGCAGCAAAATTTCAGACATTGCTTGCAGCAATATTTTATCTGATATATCTCCTCAGACGAGGGAAACAAAAGAAAAAATAAATAAGACTGCATCAAACTAAAACATTTTTGCACTGCAAAGTATCAACGAAGTAAAAAGACAAATTATAGAATGGGAAAATATATTTGCCAATACATCTGATAAGGGGTAAATATCCAAAGTTTACAAAGAACTTATAAAAGTCAATGCCAAAAACACAAACAATCCATTTGAAAAATGGACTTAGGACCTGAATAGATAATTCTCTAAAAATTATACAGATGGCTAATAGGTACATAAAAAGATGTTATATACCTATATAGATATATATAAAAAAGCATTACTAATCATCAGAGAGATGCAAATTAAAACCACAATGAGATATCATCTCATACTTTTCAGAATGGCCATCATTAACAAATCAACACATAACAGGTTCTGGTGAGGATACAGAGAAAGGGGAACTCTTTTGCAATGTTAGTGGGAATGCAGATCGGTGCAGCCACTGTGGAAAGCAGTATGGAGGTACCTCAAAAAATTAAAAATGGGTCTGCCTTTTGATCCAGTTATCCCACTTCTGGGAATATATCTAAAGAAAACCAAAGCACTAATTTGAAAGAAGCACCCCTATGTTCATTGAAACATTATTTACAACCACCAAGATATAGAAGAACATTATGCTAAGTGAAATAAGCCAGCCAGATGAAGACAAATTCCATATGATTTCCCTCGTATTTGGAATCTAATGAACAAACTAAAATAGCAGGCAAAATAGACAGACTCATTGAGAGCAGGAGGACAGCGATGGGGTTTGGGGGTGGAGGGGTCAGGCAAAAAAGGAGAAAGGACTCACGGACATGTGCAATAGTGCGGTGACTGAGGGATGGAGGGGGCATAAATGGGATAAATAGTGATGGAAAGAATAGAATAAAAATTCTTCTCAACCAAAAAGTTTAAAAATAAAAATAAATAAAATCTTTAAAGATGATAAAGATATGCATTGAGGTCTCACTGGCTTATTAATGAGATTTAAAGCAATAATTCTGATTTATTTAATAAATGAGTTAGTGTAGATAGAGAACAAGTCTAAAGATTGAGTCCTGGACACTCCAATGTTAAGAGGTCAAGAAGAGAAAAAAATTAGGAAAATAAGACTGAGGTAGAGCAGCCAATGAGATAGGGTGAAACTCATGAGGGATTATACAGGCTTTCCATAGAAAGTGCTAACCTAAAGTACCTTAGTTTTCAGGCAGAGCAGGCTGGCTTTATCCTCTGTACCATCAATGCCTTTCTTTCAGATGTGACCTAGTTACACTGTCAGCACAGACTGGGGTTGGCCTTGAGTTATAGGAAGCTGTCCTGTTATGCTGTCACAGCCTCTGCATTTCCAGAGCCATGGATTGTTGGTAGGGGTTGAAGGAATAGATTAAGTTGAATATTAGCATTTCCTTGTGAATCTCAATTTCAAAGTTCATTGCTTTTGTTTTCCTGGTGACTACAGCAGAAATGAGTCTTATCCTAAATCTTATATAAGTACCAAATCATAGATTCACGCAGCTCAATTATTTCATTCCACATCTTAAGCCCTCAAAAAACTTCCGAACTTTTCCAGATGATGTAAAGGAATATTTGTGATTGGGTCCTAATTTCCTCTTTGCCATCATCTCCCATCACTGCTCGCTTCACTTTCCTTGTTATCCTTTCAGTCCTCAGAACAGGACATGCTCTCTCTGGCTCCCAGACTTTTGCATGTGACCTTCCCTTGGAATACTTTCTTTATCAACTGGTAGTTACGTTTTCATTTTTAGGTTTCAGTTTAAATGCTACCTTAGTTTTTCCTTAATCCTTACAATCCTGACTTGAGACTGGAAAACTCCCATATCCTAGCTCTTATTAAACAATACTATAATTTCCTATATAAGTATCCATTACTACCTCTAGACCAGGGATTGGAAAACTTCTCTGTACAGGGATAGATAGTAAGTAAATATTTTAGGCTTCTTCACCATACATTCTTTGTCACAACTAATTGACTCTCATCATAGCATAAAACCAGCCATAGACTACGTGGAATCAAATGATGTGTTCTAATAAAACTTTATTTATGAAAATCAGGCAGCAGATTACATTTGGCTTGTGAGGCTAAAAATATATAATTTTGTTGATTATTATGTTCCCAGCACAGTCCCCCAAACACAAATAAACACTGCACGAACATTTGTTCAAGGAATAAAGAACAATCCAGCACAATCTTTTGCCAAGAGAAAATGGCCTCACTGTGATCATGAAAAAGCTGTGCAATTTAAGTTACTTTATATAACAGTATATAAAGCAGCCCTCAATACTTAATATCTTTTCTGCTTTGCTCCCATCTAAAATTGGCATCAATTTTAACGTTCTGACTGAGTTTTCCTAATTTATCCTGTATGCTGAGAAAGGTACACAGGCATGAGACTGCTGTTTGATTTGTACATTTCTAGCTGTGACCAGCTAGATATTGTTTTTTTCTTTTTCTTTTTTAACATGCAGTTCATTTGAGATAGTCCCTGAGATTGAGTCTGTGTGCCATGGTTATTGGGAGTCTGGTATTTATTGACCATTCCTGTCTCCCTGGCAGTATGTGGAATTTGGGTAAGCGGTGATTCATTTGCCGAGACCTAATTTATTTAGATTCATTTAATGGAGTTTCATGTGGTTTCTCGGCCATGGTTTACTTCCCTAAATTATGAACGGGAAATCAGGAGGTTTACGAGAATTTTGGCTTGTACCTTTGCCAGGTAATGAGTAAAACATGGTGTAGGGGATGAGAAGCTGTTTGTGGTAGTCACATCTTTTAAGCAGACATTGTCAAGATGCTGAGCCAGATTGGGTCAGATGAGCAAATTAATCCCTGGGAAATCTCATTACTTCTGGGTTATTTAAAAGCAAAGAAAAACAATAGAAAAGATGCTTGTATTTTTAAAGTGACCCTGCAAAACCATAATTGTTTCCACTACCAGGGGATTTTTAGTTCATTTTGAGCACCAACCAAACCAGAAGAGAAAGGGCTTTAAGACTCCATTCACTCTTAACTGGCCACATGAGCCAGAAATGGTGAAAGACAGGCCTCGCCCTGCCCCTGGTGCAGAGATCTGACTCTGCGCTCATAAGATGTAAGGAACTTGCCACTTCAGTGAATTGAAGTACTACCCAGGCCACGTGGTTTTTCAACTATGTGTGAATTGTAATAAAAAGCTTTCACATTTTAAAGTTAAACACAGCATGAAGAAGAAATGGGTTAATGAAAAGTTAGAACAGAAAAGTGAAGGTTATAGGAGAAGCAATAAACAAGAGTAAAAAAAAGTCCATTTATATTTATATTTGTATAGTGCTTTATAGACTAGAATAAATTTCTAAATAACTTCTACATTTAATACCTTCCATGCCCTTTGAACTAGACAATGTTAAATAGTCCCTTTTTGCAAATGATGAAACTCACTTTTAAAAAGGTTAAATGACTGGTTCATATTCAGTAGCGGTACTTGTAGCAAATGAGGGAGAAGGCTATGCTTATTTTCACTGCCATTCACCTGTTCATTTCTTTTATCCATGGGATTCACTGTTTCCTTATGTGGTTTCTTTTCAGATTCTAAATCTTGAACTTTCAGAGTTCAAGGACTGAGTTTCTGTTGTCCAACGTTTTTCCCGTATCCTCATAGCTCCATTTCCTTCCATTGTTTGTCCCGTCCCTCTTACAGTCCAGTGTGTAAGCATAGGGTAAGGTGAATATTGGGAACAGAGACTCAGGAGGTGGGAAAAGTTATGTGTATTGAGTTAAAAGCTTTAAATAAAAGACAGGCTAGCAGTTGTAAGAATGTTCACTGCCCAGGTAGGAAGAGGTATTACATTTTTTCTTCTTCTTGATTATTAGTGTAATAATTCACATTACTTAAGGCTGTAGGCATTTTATCAAGATCATAAAGCATGTTTTATAAAGAACACAAAGTTGTCAATGAAGGGTGTGTAAATGAACATTTTAGGGAGCAAGAACAGTCGTAGTTTCCATTTAAATGAAAATGCTATGGACAGTTTTAGGCTGGGTCTATGAGCCATATGAATAGATTTTTCTGTTTTAAGTTTAGAAGGTACATTTGTTACTTTGTGATTTGACCCCTGGGGTTTTCAGATGAAACAGTTGTAGGTGGAAGAAACATGGCGTGGAGATATTACCTGCTTTACTTGGTGGTGCCTGATGCTATCATCGCATATTTGTTTTTATTTGGATATAACTTGGAAACATTTAAAATATTTGCCCATATTTTCTTCACTAGCAGATTCTCACTCAGGATACCTTGCTGGAAACTTACATTTCTGTGTACAGTGACCTAACCATGCAAAATGTTTTAGATACAAATCCAAGATTCCTTTGTCTGTGTTAGGGAAGGTGCCCCAGAGCCCACTTCAACCAGACCCAGTTAAACTTATACACATGGAAATGCTGTTCTTTGTTTGCATAATACCTTTGTACTCACGTTTTCTGCTCTGTTTTAACACATGGAGTTAGTTCCTTGGACGTCATATCAATCACTGAATAAGGAATTCTTTCATCTAGTGGCAGATATTTAACATCTGTCTTCACATTTTTTTTATGCTGTTTCTTGGTTTCAAAAGAAACTCTAATCCTATAGATGACTGGCCTTGGGTTGTTATTGTCATTATTATCATCATCCACATTATTTTCTGCCAGTTTTTCGGGTCATTCCTGGTTCACTACCAGAAGAGGAATCTGACTACAGGAAGTTAAAGTTAAGTAAAATTTGAAAACACAGATTAAAATAATTTGGTGTATTCACATGGAAGAGCAAAAAAAAAAAAAAAAAAAAAAAAAGTGGGGGGTACAGTTGGGTCCAAGAAAAATAATCAGTTTATAGAATGACAGACCTCTGAACCAAGTTTTAAAATAGTCAGGTGGCTACTCAATTTACCTATTCTTTGGCCTCTGTCATCACCTCCACTACATCACCATTGTTTCTTCCTTTCACTAGCCAGTTGCTATGGATGCGGGTATTGAAAGGGCAAATGGACCAGAAGCCAAGAAATCTGGATGCAAGCTCTGACTTCGCTGCTGGGATAAATCAGTTAAAGTCTCTGAGTTTGTTTTTGCAGCTCTAAAATGGGATCAATAACACCTGGCTGCCTTGTCTGTGGTTAAGGTGAGGTAAACATAAGAGGATATGGAAGCATTTAAAATTTTCTACAGTGTTATACCTATATAAGCAATTCTGACAGTGAGCATTATGGCTATACTCAGTCACATAGAAATGTCGATAACTCACTTTATGCTTCCACCAATTTTTTAGAAAAGGTACTTTACCTGTAAGGCATGTGGCCTTGGGGACTGAGGCTACTGTTTCTCAGCACAAATTTTACATGCCCTGACCAGGGATCGAGCCTGCGACTTTGGCATACAAGTACACTCCAACCAACTGAGCCACCTGACCATGGCTACAGCTCTGATTTTTTTGTTTTAGTGTTTTGTTTTGTTTTGTTGTTGTTGTTGTTGTTTTTATTTGAATCAACTTTGAGGGACCTGACTATGAAGAAAAGAATGTTGGTAAGAGAGAACAGCAACTAGAAATAGGTTAGTGAAATCAACTGGCTGTTGTTGCATGAGGTAATTCACAGTGCTTTGGAATTGACGCTTTACACTGCTGATGAATGTATCATCAGTTTTGTCTTTTGTGACATCTGAATAAATTAGTGGAATGTCACAGTAGGTCATTGGTTATTTTTATATTGATTTTCCAAACATTATGTTGTGTTGTAAAGAGGCTCTCCCATCTAGGAACTCTCAATAATTATTAAGACATGTTTCAATTTCCACCAGGAAACCTTTGAACCAAATGACATCACCAGTGGCATATAATCATGAAAAGAACATGGATTAGGATGAGAAAACCTCTAATCTTAGTTTTAGTTCCACACATGTGATGTTGGATATGTTACTTCATTTGTCAGGGCCTCAAAGGTGGAAGTTGGTTATTGAAGATTTTCCATGTTCTTGCAGCACTAATACCCTCATTGTTCTACTAATATTCTACCACCACAGGTGGTTGACATAGAATAGAAACTTTTGCAAAATCCCTAAATGATAATAATTAATTGTGTAGATAAAAATGCTAACTAGTGGAATTTAAGTCAGCCAAATAACAAAGACCTTAAAACAACCAGATAATACAATAAATTCAAAGATTAAGAAAACTAAATTCCTAGGCCCTGGCTAGGTAGTTCAGTTGGTCAGAGCATTGTTCCAATACACCAATGTTGTGGGTTCAATCCCTGGTAAAGGCTCATACAAGAATCAATGAATGAGCCCTGGCTGGTGTGGCTCAGTGGATTGGTGCCAGCCTGTGAACCCAAAGTTGCTGGTTTGATTTCCCAGTCAGGGCATATAACCAGGTTGCAAACTAGGTCACCAGTCAGGCCCTTAGCAGGAGGCAGGTGAAAGGCAACCATATGTTGATGCTTCTTTCCCTTTCTTCCTCTCTCCCTGCCTTTCTCTCTGAAAATAATGAATAAAACCTTAAAAAAAAAAAAAAAAAAAAAAAGGAATGAATGAATGCATGAATAAGTGGAACAAAAAAATCAATGTATCTCTCTCTTCCCCCATCTCCAAAAAATCAATAAATAAAAATAAACATGAATTCCTAAATCAACAACTATGGACCACACAATTGGTTAAGAATATTTCCTTATCTCAACTTGAAGTTCTGACAAATCTATAGGACACAATTAGTTTCTATCAGGTACTTCATTAAAAAATAAAGACATATATTTTCATTAATCTTGGAGGATATATTTGGGATAGTTTGATATAATAGAGATGGGTTGCAACAGTTTCAATTTTCACCCAAATATCTATTGGGACTTTCCTTTTCATACCACCATCGCTTTCCAAGTGACAAGGATTGCACTGTTTCGAAGGATGACAATTTTGCTGAGCTTAGCTTATTTAAGAGGGAGAATAGTCACACAGAGCAGATGAGACAGAGCTCAGAAATAAAAGAATAGGTAATGGTGATTCATGGTCTGTAGATATTGGCACAGATTTTGAGTCTCCTTGGCACTGGCCCTAGGCAGTAGTCAGAACATCCTAAAGCTCACTCCTGTATTCTTCTTTGTGTTTTACCCTTGCTATGTTTCCTCATTTCCACCTCACCCCAGGGTAATATCATATCTTCATATCCATAATCTCCTCAATTCTAGGAATTATCATCCATACCTTTGCGATTAAGGGTAAGAGTAGTGTGGGAAAGATGAAAAGAGTATGTAGGAGGTTGTCTGGCTCTCTTTCTCTTTCCTTTCTATTTCTGGTACTATGGCAGAAACTCTTTGCTTTTCTTCCCTTGAAATTTCTGTTTTAATTCTCAAGAAACAATTTTGAGAATTAAAATTTTCAGTTTTGTTTTTCTTTGCATTCCATTTGTAACAAATTAATTGACTACCTAACATGACTAACAAGAGGATGGATCACATAAAAGGAAATCTGGGAAAGAGAGAAAACAAATATTAATATTTTAAGATGGGGCTTGGCAAACTATAGCCAAATACCAGCCATATGTTTTTATAAATAATGTGTTATTGGGACTCGGCCATATTTACTCATTTGTGTATTGTCCATAGTTGCTTTTGGTTCAACCATGACAGACTGGGTGGCCAACAATGCCTAAAATAGTAATGTTATAATAATAGTAACAGTTTACTAATAGTATACACTATCCAGATCTTTAAAAGAAAGTTTGTTAACCTTGTTTTAAGAAAGGGACCAGATTTACTCTTTCACCTGAAATTGAGAGAGAGAGAGAGAGAGAGAGAGAGAGAGAGAGGAGTATGAAACAATTATTTGTAACACTCAACATTCTGAATGTCAGGCAATTGGCTGTGATCATTCTTAGTATCATGGGAAGGTTTCCATGTCATGGTGGAGAGGAGGGGCACCACAGGCAGAGCCCAAAAAGCTCCCCGAGTTCAGGAGATGGAGCGAAGAGTCTGCTATTTGCCTGCACAGAAAAACATGAAGGAAAACCTAGCAGAATCAGAGGGAAATAAAACAATTCAACAATAGTACAATAGTTGGAGGCTTCAACGCCTCACTTTCAACAATTGATAAAACAAGCAAGCGGAAGACCAACAGGAAATGGAAGACTTGAAGAATACTTAAACCAACTAGACCAAAAGACATCCGTAAAATGCTTGACCTCCAAAGGCAGAATATACTGTCTCCTTGAGGGCACATGAAACACTCTGCAGGACAGATAATGTGCTAGGCCTTAAAACAAAGCTCAATTAATTTAAAAGGGTTGAAATTATACCAAGTGTTATTTGACTACAGTGGAATAAAAGTAAAAATCAATAACAGAAAGAATTTGAGAAATTCACAAATACGTGGAAACTAAACCTCCCTAAGTAGCCAATGGGTTACAAGAAGAAATCACATAGGAAATTAGAAAATTTTTTGTGATGAATGGAAATAAATATACAATATACCAAAACTTATGGGATGCAAGCTAAGGCAATACTTCGAAGAAAATTTATACTTGTAAATGCCTATGTTAAATAATAACATAGACCTCAAATCAATAACCTACATTTCCACCTTAAGGTACTGAAGAAAAGAAGAGCAAATTAAACCCAAAACAAGTAGAACAAAGGAAATCATAGTGATTAGAACATAAAACAATGAGATCAAGAAGAAAGAAACAGCCCTGGCTGGTAGCACAGTGGATAAGGTGCCGGCCTGTGAACCCAAAGGTCGCAGGTTCAACTCCCCAGCCAGGGCACATAACAAGGTTGCAAACCATGTCTCCAGTTAGGTCTGTGGCTGGAGGCAGGTGAAAAGCAACCATACATTGATGTCTCTTGCCCTCTCTGCCTCTCTCTCTTCCCCTCTTTTTAAAAATAATTAAATAAAATTTTAAAAATTAAAAAAAAGAAGAAAAAAACAATTTAAAAAAATCATGAAACTAAGATTTATTTCTTTGAAAAGATAGATATAAAATGGACAGATCTTTAACTAGACTGACCAATAAAAAAAGATTGAAATTACTAAAATAAAAAATGAACAAAAGGACATTATTGCCAATTTTACAGAAATAAAATGGGTTATATAGAAATACCATAAACAACTATGTATTAACAAATTAGATAGCATGCATGAGATGGACAAATATCTAGTAAAGCACAAACTATAGAGTTGAACCCAAGAAGAAATGGAAAATCTGAATAAGCCTATAACAGGTAAAGAGATTGAATTCATAATTTCAAAACCTCCCACAAAGAAAAGCCTAGATCCAGATGACTTGTAAATTCCACCAAACATTTCAGAAGCATTAATATCAATTCTTCACAAACTTTTCCAATAAATACAACAGGAAAGAGTATATACCAATCCATTTTATGAAGCAGTATCCTGCATAAAAGAAGTGCATTTTAAAATATAAAGGCACAACTAGGTTAAACAAAAAGTGTGGACGAAGATATACCATGTTAACACTAGAGAAGTGGCTATATTAATATCTAAGTAGATATCAGAGTAAAGAATATAACAAGGGATAAGAAAGCTCAATTCATAATAAAAGAGGCCAATTATTCAAAAGGATATAATCAATTAGGTTTGTACACATAATAAGATAGCTTTGAAGCAAACTGATAGAACTGTAAGAATAGATAGGGAAATCTTGATTGGAGTCAGTTATTGAGAAAAGATAGGTAGAAAACCTACAAGGATGTTATAAATTCAAACAACTATCAATGAACTTGGCTGACATCTTTCAAAGACTCACTTAAACAACAGCAGCATGAAAAATGTTTTCAGGTGCAGTACACTCAGAGTATTTACTAAGATATACCATATTTGTACCATAAAACAAATCACAATAAATTTAAGCAATTCAATTCATACAAAACATGTCCTCTCACTGCAATAAAACTAAATTAGAAGTTAATAACAGAAAGACCCCACTCAGAATCCCAACAGATGTTTTTACATTTTTGTAGAAGTTGACAAACAGATTAAAAAATTCATTTTAAAATACAAAGTACGTAGAACAGACAACTTTGAAAAAAAAAAAAAAAAAAGGAATGAACAAAAATACCCCAAACCAACAAAGATAGAGACTAACATTATTTGACTTTAAAATTATTACAAAACTACAGAAATCAAACATCATTATGTTGGATAAATTTAGACAAGTAAATCAATGGAACAGAATAAGAAGTCCAAAATTTTCACACAATATATGAGTAGCTAATTTTTTACAAAAGTGCAAACCAATAGAATGAAGAAAGGATAACCTTTCCAACAAATAGCAGTAGAACAATTGGTTATGTGTGAATGTTTTAGTGGGTGTGTATGCAAAATAACTTGGACACATACCTAAAATTATATTAAAAAATTAACTAAGAATTGATCATAGGCTTCAATGTAAAACTTTACAGTTGCTAGAAGAAAATACATAGAAAATATTTTGTAATCTTCTTGGTCAGGTTTTATTTTTTAAGCTATAACACCAAAAAAAACAAAATTCATAAAGTAACAAATTAGGAATTTGGACTTAATTTCTCATATTCAAAAGACTGGGGAAGATAAGCCAAAGATTAGGAAAAAATATTTGCAAACCACTTCTCTGTAAAGGACTTGTCTTCAGAATATATGAAGAACTCCTAAAATGCAACAATAAGAAATCAAACAAAATTAGCAATGAGCAAAAGATCTGAGTAGACACATTATTTTAAAAAAATATGTAGATGGCAAATGATGACAAAGATGTTCAACATTATTAGTCATTAAGGAATGAGATATCACACACCTGTTTACATTTCTATAAAAAATACTGACCATATCAAGTATTGATGAGAGTATGAAACAACAGAGAATTTCATGTACTGCTGGAGTGAATGTAAAACTGCTTTAGTAGACAGTTTTGACAGTTTCTTTAAAAGTTAGAAATACACTTACTGTACTACCCAGCCATGCCATTCCTATGTGTATCCCAAGAGAAACAAAAACATGTATCTGTAGTTAAGCTTTTAAATCAATGTTCATAGTAGCTTTCCTTGTAATCACCTAAACTTGAAATCAGCCCTTGTTCATCAAAAGATGAATGGATAAGCAAATATGGCATAGCCATATTTTGGAACACTACTCAGCATTAAAAAGGAATGAACTATTGTTACATGCAACTACATGAATCAGTCTCAAAATATGCTGAGTTAAAGAATTCAGGAAAGAAAAAAAGGACATATGGTATTATTTTATTTAGAAAACTTTAGAAAATTCAAACTAATCTATAATGACAAAAAGTGTTTCCTTAGAGAGGGAGTATAATTGTACACAAGGAAACTTTCTAAAGTGATATGTATGTGTGCATATATATATATATATATATATATTAGTATTTTGATTGTGATGATGGCCTTATATATATACATATGAGGTCTGTCCAGAAAACGTCCAGCAGTTGTTAATATTATAAGAAAGGTTTGTGGACATCCACTGTCAACCAAGGAGCGTGGACTGGAATGTGCATGCATGAACAATGATGACTTTACTGTACTAGTAGGGGCAGTAGATGGTGCTGAGTGAGCATATGTACTGTGTGGCCATTGCATTCAAAATGACAGAGAGAGTAGAGTAATGAATCTGAATCAAATTTTGTGTTAAGTTTGAACATTCCTCTGTGGAAATTACAGTATGACTCAGAAGGCCACAGGTACGGGCAACTGGTGATTGGCAGCTTCATCATGAGAACACATCCACTCATGCATCACATTTCCTGCAGAATATTTTTGCAAAACATCAAACGACCCTGGTGACTCAGCTTCCCTACAGCCCAGATTTGGCATCCTGAGACTTCTGGCTTTTTCCAAAAACTAAAATCACCTTTGACAGGGAAGAGATTTCAGATCATCAATGAAATTCAAGAAAATACGATGGGGCAGTTGTTGGAAATGGGAGAACTGTGTGAGGTCCCAATGTGCCTACTTTGAAGAGGACTGAGGTGTCATTGGCCTATGTACAATGTTTCTTTTATCTTCTTCAATAATGTCTCTATTTTTTGTATTACATGGCTGGATACCTTCTGGACAGGCCTCACCTGTCAAAACTTACCATACTGTATCATTGAAATGCATGCAGTTTATCATATGTCAACAATAAGCTCATTTAAATAACTGTGGGTGCATTACGCTACAGCTTACGTGGTTTACAAAAATTCATTTTGAGCAACCTTGAAAGCTACCCCAAAGAAACAGGAAGTTATCCTGTTGAGCAGCTGTAGATGTGCCTTTGCAGTCGTGTTATTTCTCACATGGGCAAGTCTATGTGGGTGCTCCAAGGAGTGTTAGATGCGTGAGTACAGTTATTTAACAATGACTTACAATTCTAGAGCAATACCTCCAAAATCATTGGTGTTAAATAAAAGATACTTACTTATGAATCTCACTGGTCAGTTTTAAAAGCATCACTTTTTATCCAGTGATTATCTGTAATCACTATTTTATAACATAATATCATTCCAGGAAGTCTTTAAGATGGAGACTTTAGAGGCTAGGATCACAATCGCCTGGCTCCTTTCTCATTTATTATACTTAAAAACAAACAAATAAAAAAATAAAACACATCTGGTTAACTCCAACTATCTATCTGATCTTTTCCTGAGCTGGATGAAACAATGGAGTGATGCTTGAGAAAATTATACAGCCATGCCCATGGAAATCCTTTTAAATTTACATTAAAAAATCTCAAATGGATGTTTACTAAAAATGAAGAAAGCCATGCTTTCTCACTTTCCACAATAACCATTTTGTATCTCTTTTTTTCTGGAATGTCCTGCTCCTACCTCTGAGAATATAGAGTCAATCAGCAAAATACTCTGTATTTGTCCCAATACCATATCTATCAATCCACCAGTTGAAATATCATGCACTCTACCTTTCCTCTGTCACAATGTTCTGCGTACCCTTCTATCTATGGAGTGCTCTTTGGATAGGGATTCAAGTTTTCTGCTTTATATGTGTATGTGGGAGTGCCCCAGAGCCCAGTCTTGGGCCATCTTCTGTATTTACACTTTTAACCTGCATTGTATCTCTGGGTAATCTCACCTAGTAGTATGGCTTTAAATACCACCAATATGTTGCTGATTCCAAAATTTTATCTCTAACCCTAGCTTCTCCCTTGAAGTAAACTACATGTCACCTTCACTGCCACCACCACTTCAGTTCAAGCCACCTTCATGTGTGTCTGGATGATTGTACTGGCCGCCTTATTTCATTTTTGCTACTGCCTTCCACCCATTCTTTCTTCAGTAGCCCAAGTGATATTTTTAAAGCCTAAGTAAGATCATATTTGTCCTCTAATTTAAAACTGCACAACAGTTTTTACTGCTATTAGACTAAAACCCAAATTCCTGGCTATGACCTAAAACAGAGGTCAGCAAACTACAGTTTACAGGCCAAACTCAGCCTGGCACCTGTCTTTGTAAATAAAGTTTTATTGGAACATAACCATACCCAGGTTTAGTGCCATAATGGCAGAACTGAATTCTTGCAACAGAAACTGTATGTCCTCCAAAGCTTAAAAAATACTGTCTGGCCCTTAGGGATAATATTTGCCAATCCCTAATATGTGACATCTTAAGAGAGAGAGAGAGAGGAAGGCGAAGAAAAAGAAAGAATAAAAGAAAATAATTTTTTAAGATCTCAAATTTAGTGAGGTTACTTGAAGTCCAAGTTAGAGAATTTTGAGTGTCTTTTGGCTTCATTGGTAACTCCTTAGATGTGCCAGGGGTTTTGCCTGTCATCTTAAGACTTTTTCAGCAAATTTGCTGGTAGGATTTCTAAGTTTGTGCCTTTTTGCCAAATCCTCTGCTGATGGTCGATGCATTCTTGAAAATTTGCCTGTGTAGATGTAATTAGAACACTATTTAGGTCTCAGGATGAAAAATGTTTTCCATAAAAACAACTTTCCAATTCTTAAATATAGTGAGAAAATAGCTTTGCTATTCAGAATTTTGCATTTAAAGCAAAATTTCTCAGGAAGACATCTGCTCTTGTAAATAGGCAAACACCAGATTGGCCTTTCCTCCTAGAATTTGTACAGGTGATCTCAGGTCAAGGAATGCCTTGCCAGGCCATTTAAAATCCATCTTGTTATTTATTTGAGGCTTTTGGTAGATGCTTTGGCCTTGCAGAATCAAGAAAGATGCTTAAAGGAAAGAGGAAGGAATTAGCACAAGGCTTCCCTAGTAATAGAGAGCATTCCTTTCTTTGCATAATATTTTAAGGTAAAAATACCCAGAATTATGGTGCTGTATTTATAAACTTGATTAAAATGCCAAACTCCTAACTCCCTGATATTGATTGCCAAATAAATACTGCTAAAATTTTGACCCTGCACAGAATATGGTATATGGTAAGCACAAAAGCATATTTGTTCAACAACTATAACGCAAAACAAAAAATTATTTTCTTTGTTTTTTCTTCAGGGATTTTTTTTGTGGTAAAATATACATATGATTTACCACCTTGACCATTTTTAACTGTACAGTTTAGTAGTGTTAAATATGTTCACATTGTTATAAAACAGATTTCCAGAACTTTCATCTTGTCAGTCAGAAACTATACCCATTAAGCAATACCTCCTTCCCCCTCCCACCTGCACCTTGACTCTTTTAGTTTTAACTTTTGTGTGATTTACATATATATCTCATTAATTCCTTATAACTGTCCTGTGGATACTTTTTTTACTTTATTTTTATTGTTTACACTGTTACTGATGTCCCCATGTTCCCTCCCTTTGCCCACCTCACCCATCTTCCCCCTTCCCTTTGGCCATCACCACACTGTTGTCTGTGTCTGTGGATTATGGATATATAATCTTTGGCTGGTCCCTTCACCTTCTTTCATCCAGTCCTCCCCTACCCAAGGAACTTTTACCTTTTGTGACAGCATGGATGGGCCTGGAGATTATTATGCTAAATAAAATAAGCCCAAGTATTATATGAACTCAGTTTCTTTGTGGAATCTAATGAACAAATGAACTGACTGACAAAATAGAAACAGAAGCATGGATACATAAATTGGACTCTTTTAGATACCTCATAAAAGTGAAACCATATATTCTTTGTCTTTTTGTACCTGGCTTATATCATTTAGACGGTGTCCTTAAGGTTCATCCATGCTATAGCATTGGCAGGATTCCCTCCTTTTTAAGGCTGAATAATGTTCCATTGTTTGTATACATCACATTATGTTTATCCATTCATCCATTGATTGACACTGGATTGCTTCCACCTCTTGGCTACCCTGAATAGTGTTGCTATGAACTTGGGTATGCAGATACCTTTTTGAGACTCTGCTTTCAATTTGCTGGACATAGAAGTGGGATTGGTAGATCATCTGGTAATCCTATTTTTTTTTTTTTTTTTCAATGTATGGTTGTTTTTCATCTGCCTCCAGCCAGACCTGACTAGAGACCTGGTTTGCAAACTTGTTATGTGCCCTGGCTGGGGAATCGAACCTGAAACCTTTGGGTTCACAGGCCAGCACCTTATCCACTGTGCTACCAGCCAGGGCTTTGGTAATCCTATTTTTTAAAAGATTTTATTCAGAGAAAAGGGCAGGGGGGGGATGAAGAAAGGGAGAGAAATACCAACATATGGTTGCCTTCCACCTGCCTCTAGCTATGGACCTGACCGGAGACCTGGTTTGCAACCTGGTTATGTGCCCTGACTGGGAATAGAACCAGCAACCTTTGGTTTGTAGGCCAGTGCCTTATCCACTATGCCACCAGCCAGGACTGTATTTTTAATTTTAACAAAAAAGATTCATTTGGTATAGTTTAATTTAATAGATTGAAAGTGTATTTTCATTCTTATACGGTCTTTTTCTCAGCGTGGTTCAATGAAGTCTATGAAGAGTAGAAAAGGTATAAATAGTGTTATAGTCAGTAGGAGAATGAGATCACAGCAGGACCAAAGTAAGATTATACGGAAAACGGTTTGCAGTGTTGAGGCCCCAGTTTAGGTTGGTAATCAGAAATTCATAATGATAGTAATATAGGTAGATGCTATTATTACAATTACCACTATCACTGCTGGTGTGCTATGATATAGATTGGCTTTGAATTGGTAGCTGGGACATTTTACTGTAGAAGTCTGTGCCACAACAAGCCATCAAAGGTTGAATTCCTAATCTGAGGCACTTTCTAGGTAATATGCTCCTCACTATTTGGTCATAAAGAACAACATGGCCCCAAAAGTGCCCTGCTCCCAACTACATGGAAAATAGTAGTTAGGGAGGCAGCAGGAGTTCGGGCTCTCAGGCTGTTGTCATGTGTAGCCTTCTTAAGTTTCTTTCTTAAAGTTCAAACTCATTAAAGTAATTCCTCAGCAGGGGCTCTACTCACCATGCTTTGTTCTGCAGGGGTAATTACCATCAACACTAATGGGAATTCTGTATTTGACACGCACAACACTAGCAACTGAAACAGAACAGGAGTTATTGATCTGCATCTGAATGTTCTGCCAGGTTTTCAAGGCAGAGACAGTTCACTGGGCATTAGAAAAACACTTAAGTAAATTCTTTCGTTGCTTCTGCACTTATTTATATTTTTCTAGAATTTAAGAATGCATTAAAAGACACTGTTTTATAGAACTAACAAGAGAACAGCAGCAATCATTTAAGTGCTTATTATGTGCGAGATGCTGTAGACTTAGTGGTTTAGTTATTTACTTTTTCTCACAGCAGTCTTTGATGTGTTAGTTTTTTTGTGTTCCAGGTGTGAAAACTGAGACTAGAGATCAGGAGTTTTCAAACACCTAGCGCAGATTCTCAATACTGAGCTAAACTCTATGGGAGCAAATGCAGAGGAGACTCCTTTCAGGGTCTCACCTGAAAAAATAACTCCATGTCTGTTACCACAGAAGAAAAATTTGCAATATCATGTGCAGGAATGCAGGCAAGACCCTATTCCTCACATGGCATCTAGAAAAGTAAATATGTCTCTGATACCAATGGGAAGGATGTCCAGCAATGTAGGCCAAAGCCTATAATTTTCAGGGTCTGAGGAGAGAGTAGGCATGGAGGTCCATGAAACCTATATGTAAATATTTAAGTCAAGCTATTAAACTATTAAATAAAACATGCACTGAATTCTCTTCTTGATAAATACACTTTTCTAATGGCCAGTAAGGCTGGCATTAAATTTAACATTCTGATGTTTCAGACAGAGTTCCACGGTAGAATGTGGCCAAGTAGAAAAAGCCACTGGCTTGTGGCCTGTCCCCATTTTCTTCCCACCCGACTCTGTCCCACCCTGCAAAGGGCCTAACTCAGATGTGTGTGGACATCTCACCACAAGCATCATCCACAACTCCCCTTACCCCACATTCAGTCATCCCTTAGCTATGCACTTGGCTGAGGGGTACATGTGTTGATATGCTGAGAGTCTGGCTTACTCTTGGAAAGAGTGGCATCTACACAGATGGTGGATGTGGGACTGGGACTCTTGAAAGGGAATCCCAGAACTCTACCTGGCAAGACCTAGAAGAAGAGACTGAGTGACACATCCTGGTTTCATGGTCGAAGCCTCACCCTATGAGAAGGACCATGGCCACAGGAGGGCCCTATCAGGGCCCTCTAAAGGATGAATATGGAAAGGGGTCTAAGTAGTCAGCTTGAGTCTTGGCTTCAGAGAGAAATTAAACTATCAACAGAGAAGTTCAATATTTTCTAGATTCCCCAGACTCTGGGAACTTTTTTCCAATACTTTTTTCTTTATACGGTCTGCATGTGGTCAATGATATCACCATCCATACCGTTGCCCAGGCCAAAAACTGAAGCCAGTCTTGTTTTCTGTCTTTCACTCAAAAGCCACATACAATCCCACAGAGCAAATCTTGTCAGCACGTCTCTAAATGTTATCCAGAATGTAACTACTCTGCCCTCAATAACACCCCCAATGTTACTACTTTGGTCCAAACCACCATCACCTGTCTCCTGGATTAAGTAGTCTCTGTGTTTCCTGTTCCATACTTAGTCTATCCACAACAGAACGGTCAGGAGTTTGGCACTTGCTCTCCTCTCTCTGCCTAGAATGCACTATATAAATATTGGATGGCTTTCTACCTCACCTCATTCTTTTAGACACCATATTCCCAGTGAGACCCTCTCTGCCTGCCACATCTAAAATTGTCATCTTCCTGATGGCCTGATATTGTCCCCTTTTATTTTTCTCTTTGCATGTGTTACTTTGCTTATTTTGCTTATTTTGCTTATTTTGACTGGGTATTGCCTGTCTCCTTCCACTATAATACAAGCTCATGAGAGCAGGAATTTTTTTGTCTATTGTACTTATCACTGTATCTCTAGAGTGACTAAACACATTTTGGATGAAAGAATGAACAAGTATCAGTAGTAATACTATAAACGTGCCAACTCTTATTTCACTGACTATGACTAGGATACCATCAGAGTAGTTTCTAAATCTTGCCTTGGCTCCATCCTGACACATAATAAATCCTAGATAATAACCTAATTGATGCTTGATCAGAAATTTCATGATACATAATTTTACATAGCATATTTTTAGAAGTGACTAAATTATTCAAAGCTCCTTCTTTGGTATCTGCCCCTAACCATCAGCCCTGCAAAGGTCTTAGCAGCCACTTTTGTGCAGAGTGCCAACTGTTCTGCCCCAGCGGTAACAGTTAGTATTAAATTCCCTTTCCCTCTCTGTCCTTCTCATAAATTAACTCCGGTGAGAAGCAGAATAGAACTTGTTTGGCAGCTGCTAACAAGAGCCAAGACTTCTTTTAGTTTGCTCTTCCAACCTTAAGCTATTCTTGTACTTTATGAGATAGTATGGCTGCTTAAGCTCCAGGCATCAAGTTTACATTCCAGTTCGCAGAAAGGTTAGAAAAATCATCAGAGGTCTGGAATATCTTGTCAGAAAGCAAGTTGGAGGCAGTGTTAAAGATGTAAAGGCATCAGCTCGGGGACGGGGGATCCCACTGGTCAATTTGAGTATCACAAAGAGAATAATAATTATGATTAATCAAATCAAGTAGAGTCTAAAATTGGCAAGCATTCAAATGATACTTAAAAAAGAAAGTAAGCCCTGGCTGGTGTGGCTTATTGGATTGAGCACTGGCCTGTGAACCCAAGGGTCACTGATTTGATTCCCAGTAAGGGCACGTAGACAGGTTGCAAGCCAGGTCTCCAGCCAGGTCTGTAGCTGGAGGCAGGTGAAAGGCAACCACACATAGATGTTTCTCTCCCTTTCGTCCTCCTTCCCTTCCCCTTTCTCTAAAAATAATGAGTAAAATCTTTAATAAAAAAAGAAAGTAAATATGTGGGAAAATGTAACTATAATATTTAAAAGATGATTATAGTAAGTTAAGTTTAAATTTTATTTTATATTTAGAATTGTTAAATGAATTTTAACTTTAAAAATATATATGTTGCTTTAAAAGCATTCATTCCAAAACACAGGATAGCATATGGTTTTGAAGCAGAAATCTGGAGCCAGATGATTTAAATTTGATTTCAGCTTTATCATTTATTAATTTTTCTGTGCTTTTACCTCAGTTGTAAAATGAGGATAGTAATGCCTTGTTCATAGGGTTGTTGTGAATTTAAATGAGTTAATAGACATTAAGCACTCAGAACTGTGCCTAGTAAGTCACAAACAGGCAATTTAAAAATTTTAATTTTTATTTATTTTTTAAAAAAGATTTTATTCATCATTTTCAGAGAGAAGGACAGGGAGGGAAGAAGAAAGGAAGAGAAGCATCAATGTATGGTTGCTTTTCATCTGCCTCCAGCTAAGGACCTAGCTGGAGACCTGGCTTGCAACCTGGTTATGTGCCCTGGCTGGGGAATCCAATCAGCAACCTTTGGGTTTGCAGGCCAGTGCCTTATCCACTGTGCCATCAGTCAGGGCTTTCAATCAGGCTATTTTTAAAATCTATATATCCTATCTATCTACCTACCTATGTATCTATCTCTAAAACAAGGGAGATAGAGATAGGTATGTAAATAGATAGGTAAATAGGTAGATAAATGTAAAAAACAACAAGCATTAATTTAAAAGAATTTCTGTCACTGTCAATAGACGATGTCCTGACAGTTGTAACTATAGATTCCTCAAAGGGAATATCTTCAATGCTGAGAAGGCTGAATAACATATAGCATGGTGTTAATAAGTTGGCAATGAAATGTCATATACTGAAAAAACTGGAAGTTGAAAGTCACATTAAAGATTTGGAACATATTCTCAAATATTCCACTAGAGTTTTGTTCATTTTTAGTGGGTACTTGTAACAACAGACTGGTCTATGCCTTCCTCAATAGTTCTTCATGGTAATTTTATAATTCAGCAACTAAACTTTATTTATGACACCAATACATCTACTTATGGGACTACATCTGCCAGCTTCCCTTGTAGTTAGGTGTGGCCATGTGACTAATTTTTGTTCAGTAAAATCCAAAGAAAGTGTGGTGCAAGACACCTTGGAAGCCTCCTTCAGAAAAGGAACCATGATATCATCTTTCCCTCTCTTATTTGTGCTTCCTGAATACAGGGACAATGGCTAGAATTTAGACAACTGATCCAGATCTGTGGCAGTGCACTCTAAATGATAAGAGCAGAGAGACAGAGGAAGGAAGACATTATGGAACCAGCATACCATTTTTGGATTGTCTACCTATATAATCTTTTTTTACATGAGAAAGAGATATGCTTCAATTTTGCTTAGCCCACTGTTATTTTTGAATTTTCTATTATATTGAGTTATATCCAATTCCAAAGAACAAACTACTATAAGGTCATTTAATGTTTTGTTTTTTTTTTTAAATATACTGTGTTTAAAGCTTTATACTAGGTACCATGTAAGATACAAAGTTGCTAAGATGTTGATTCCTACCCTTCAAGACCTTGATAAGAACTGTAAGTATATACAGAAATAATTACAACATAATGCAGATTATGTTAGTTGCCTATATAATTTAAATATTTTAATATGTTTGCTTGTGTAAGTGGTTGCCCCTTACTGCAGGAGAAATGGATCAAGAGTGATATTACCAGCAAGAATCATATAGAATATTCAGATGCTAGCAAAGATGGGGTTCAACTCTCTCACATAATAGTTTTTACCTCTGAGTTAACTCATTGTTAATGACAGATATTGTGATGAGAAGACAGAATGCTGATAACCTACATTTATAAAATTATATTTTACATCTGACTCTAGCTGAATTGAATTCAGAATTAGTAAGACTGCATACATTTAAATCAAAACTTTCTTTAGCATTTGAAGGATTGGTGTTGTAAAGTGAAGGCATGGCTTATGTATTCTGTATGAAATTGCTCCTTACATTTGATTTCAACTCATCACAGACAATAATATAAATGGCTTGAAAGGCAAATGAAGAAATACAAATTACATTGAACACATACTCACCTGACTTTTAAGAAATGTGAATAATCAATAAAACTTCAGAATAAGCTTCCACTAATAAAAGATGACTTGTGGATTCATGCCAAAACAAAATGTGTAAGTGATACAGCATATTGCTGACTTTGATTTAAAAGTCTCATTTAAGAATGTCCTTATAGAAATACAAATGGATATAGTTTTCTGGATCTGTCCCAGGACTGTAAACTAATAATATGAGCACACTAACATGTGCAAAAATGTTTGCCATCCTTATGAATTTTTGCTTATATAACGGAATAAATCATTTGAAAATTTACTTCAGGATGGATCAAATATTTAGCCATTCAGTTATGTAGCTGACTTAGGAAATGTTTCTTAGAAAAAACAGAATTTTATTTTTATATCCTGTCACTGAAATTTAGACCAAAAATTACAATTTTAAACTATACAAGTATATTATCTTTGCCTAAGTCAAAAGTTTCAATATTATTTTCATTGTTTATAACACTTTTCACTTTTGTTGCTGAACTTCCAAGTACTGTCTGCAACATTTCATTTCAGTGTGCCTAAGAGACAAAGTCCTCAGGTCCAGGAATGTCTCTTGTACATGTTATATACACCAAAAGAACTCAGTGGGCATTAACAATTGTTTGTATTGTGGACCTTGTAAAATCTTACTGTGCTGCTAAAGAAATATTCCTTAGAAGAGCAGTCTGCTGATGAAGTGGAAAATACATGAGCTTTGGAATAAAACAACAAATCAATAAAATTCTGGAACTAGGTTCTGTCTATTCTTTATAATTGTGCTATCTTAGATGGGTTATCAAACATCTCTGTGTCTTACTTTACTAAGTTGTGAAGAAATATTATACGGAGGTTAAAATGACTGATGGGATTTTAATCCTCACTGGCTGTGTAATTTTGGACAAATTACTTAAACTCCTTTAGCCAAAGTCTTCACGTGTGAAATAGGTATAATAATAGTAGTTGTTTCACAGAGTTCAGTGATGTCTATAAAACGGAGGAAAGTATATATACTTTATGAGAGAGTAAGTTAATATTAATAAATAATATATATATTAATGACCTATAATGGTGCAGAATAGATGCTTGGTAAAAGTCAGCCATTTTCTGTGAAATACTTTGCAAGTTTGTGTGAAAAGTGATGAAATAGTGCATTTAAAGCTCAGCATAGAGAACAGAATAGATGCTCAATAAATGTTAGGTGCAACATGGAAGTGTTTGCTTTTTCCACAGACTTAACTATTAAAAGATATGAACAAAAAATACTAGAAATGAATTCTCACTTTTTGGGAATCTTCCATGTAGCTTTTATTTGAAGACATTTTAAGAGTAAATCAGTTTTTATTAATGTTAAAATTAGGGAAAACTACCCTGATATCCATGGAAATTTCTAAAGAATAATCTATCAGCTAAAGAAGGAAACTGACCTCCCATGCTCATGATTCTTTCCAATTCTGCTTCATTCAGTGACATCTATGAGAGGCTTACAGAGACTTTCTACTGTACCTTCCTTCCGTGGTGAAAGGCTAGCTTTCTTTGGGACGTCCATCTTCCACAAGAAGCTGCTGACGCTATTTGCCTCAGAAAGAACTTCATTTTTCCCCTTTGGATTTGCAGAAACCAAAATCACACCCCTCCCCGGTGCCTCACCAGTACTCTGGAGATGTAATCACCATCCGCCCATGCAACAAATACCTCACCTGGTTTCTGCAAGCATTTAACAGGGAAAACCACATTTGGGACTGAGAATACTGGGTTGGAAGCCTTGGGAACTGGATGGGGAGGCAATGGAGGGGGCGGGGAGATTCTGGAAGAGTTCCAGACAATCTGTTTATTTTTATTTTTTATTTTCTATGTGACTAGCATGTACCTCCCGGTACCACAGCGTGCATGCTGCTGCCAAAAGAACTTACGCACTAGCCTCATTTCCCAGCTGAGAGGCACACGCCCCCATTCACAGTGATTATCAACATTCTTCACACCAAACTGCCCTCAGAGCAGGGGACTTGGCAGGGCTCTCAGCGGTGTCAGCAACTTCTCAGTTTTCGAATTGCAGTTTCAGGAATGGAAGCGTTTCAGAGTCCAGAGCTATGGGTCTGTTGCTCCACATCTGCTTCCCTCCACAGGGGGCGGGAGGGAGACTGGGAGGGATCAGCCGAGGGTCTCTGTGATGATTGTTCCCATAGTTTGTCTCCAGCTCCCAGGGGGGCAGCGGGTGGAAAGGGAAGAACAATGGCTTTGGAGTTGGTCAGATCTGTGTTCGTATCTCAGCTGTGTATTTATTTGTGGATGATCGGACAGCCCCTTCAACTTCCCCCAGCCCCAATTTAGTCGTCTATAAAATGGGTCTCATCACTATAGAACTTGCGGTGTTGACGCGAAGGTTAACTTGCATAGTTATGGAAAGGCAGTCAATAGATGTTCTCTTTTCCCTTTCATTGTTGCTCAGCAACCACGTGAGAGAGAGACACGCGTGACTCTCTCGGGTACTCTGAGCCTGGATGGTTTCCTTGCACCTGTGTCAGGAAGCTT
This sequence comes from Noctilio leporinus, assembly GCA_004026585.1. NCBI lineage: Eukaryota > Metazoa > Chordata > Mammalia > Chiroptera > Noctilionidae > Noctilio > Noctilio leporinus. The sequence goes on along the minus strand of PVIW01000452.1, from coordinate 378,289 downwards.
GCATCTGCCCAACAGCTGTCAGGGACATAGGTAACTGATCCGTTATCCGAAATACTCTTATTTCTACAGATTACACCAACCTTAGTGACAACAGTGTATGGGGATCTGATCTACCGGCTTTCAACGCCAACTCCTTCCTCCTCACTTCCCATCCCTGCCACCCTCCCACCACCGTGGAAGGTGATTGTTTCTGACTGCGGTGCTGCTGTAGTCTCCATTCCACCCAGCCCTGCACTTCACATTCTGCCGTAGAGCCTGTCTGACATGATCAGCTCTTCATGCCCAGGCACTATGGCTATCTGCTTTGCTGATGGCATTTGTCATCATGACTTTTCACTTCTTGCTGCCTTCATCATGATGACTCCCGGCCTTCCCACCACCCAGATCTTCTTAGCCAGGGAAGCCTTTCTCCTTACAGTGATCGCAGGTCTAGCCTAGCTCTGAGCTTTAGGGCTCTGCTGAAGAACTGAAGCTCCCCAATTTCCCAAGATTGGGCTGATACTGCGTGAGAGATATTGCTCAGGTTTCTATATGAACATCCTCACCATCTCTGAATCAGCCAGTAACCAAGAAGTGGGCTCGAGCACTACAAATTCTGCTCCCTTCTACCAAAAAATGATCTTAACTGTGATGTCCCAGGTATTACTTCAGGCTTCAAATAGCTTTTTTTGACTCCCAGGTGTAACGAACCCATCCTAGGCACAAGGAAGTACATAGCACAGGCCTTATTCCATGCAACATTTTATCCTGGGTGGAGAGTTTTGTATTTTACCCTTGGAACTTACTTTTAATTACATGTCATTTCATCATTGCCAATGCCCTGGGGTGGGGGACTATTGTGAATGAAGACAGAAATAAGGAAAGTTATCTTGAGTGATGATGGACAGCCTGTAGGCTGGTATTGATGCAGCCCCAAATCATGGTAGCTGATAGAGTGCACTGCACATTTCACATCTGGAAGAAATTAGCAACAGAAAAATTAAGTGATAGCAATTAGTAACAGAAGTAGTAAGAACATAAGACATGTACATGCTGATATCTTTATGGAAGAGGAATAAAGACTTTTTGAAGGATTAAACTTGTAGCAATTACACACAGAGAAAGTTATAAGCTTTTCATTCTCTTTATTGAGTTATTAATATTGTCTGGAGGGTCTGACTAGCATGGACCAACTAGAGACAAAACATGTAAAGAGAGAACAAAAAAATTAAATAGAGAATTCATACTATGAAATACCATTATCAACCAGTTGGGGCTTAGATCTGCAACCGTAAAATGTATAATCAAGACTGTGACCCTATTGAGAGTAAAAGGGCACTATTGATCCCACTCCTGGGAATATGTCTGAAAGAACCTGAAACACTGATTGAAAGAATATATGCACCCCTGTGTTCCCTGCAGTGTTATTTACAATAGTCAAGATTTGGAAGCAGCCCAAGTGCCCATCAGTTGATGAGTGGATAAAAAGGTACATTTACATAATGGAATACTACTTGGTTGTAAAAATGAAGGAATTCTTACCCTTTGCAACAGCATGGATGGAACTGGAGAGCATTATGCTAAGTGAAATAAGCCAGTTAGAGAAAGACAAGTACCATATGATCTCACTCAAATGTGGAATCTAATGAACAAAATAAAACTAACAAACAAGATAGAAACAGGTGTATAGATACAGAGAACAGAATGACAGCTATGAGAGATGAGGGGTGTTTTGGGGATGGGTGATAAAAGTGGAAAGATTAAGCAAAGAACCCCAAAACTCATAGATACAGACTACAGTTTGGTGATTATCAGAGAGAAAGGGGATGGGGGCAGGTAGAAAAAGGTAAAGGGGGGATAAAGGTGATGGAAGGAGACTTAACTTTGGGTGGTGAACACATAATACAACATACAGATGAAACCTATATAATTTTATTAACCAATGTCACCCCAATATAGTCAATACAAAAATTTAAAAAATATATTTAAGCTTTCCACAAAAGGGTGCACTATTACAATAAAACTTTATCAGACAAAATTAGAATGTATGGTCACCCCAGGCTTAGAACCTCACCAGTTGCTCATGAGGATTAATAGACAGACACACCAAATGTGTGCCTGTGCATGACTTTAAATTGCTGTGATTGTTCATCCTTAAGGTAAATATCAGTGAACTGTATATCATTACTCCATAGCAAGGATTCAAGTCATTTAATCTTTTTTGTTGTTACACATTTTCAAGTTAGAATCACCACTTTAGGGATTGTTAAAGAAAGATACTTGATCCTATTTGTGATCAAAGAAAGATTAACACTGATTTTATAATTTGAAATGCTAGGTTCCACCAATGTCATTTCATTTCATGCTCTGAAAACTGAAATAAATGCTGATGACTGAACTTTTGAAGTATTAGGATACTCATACTTTTGCCACTTGATTCTATTCACTACTGAAATTTAATTATTGTAGTGCCCTTTTGCTTATAATAGACTTTAAAATAAAGATTAATTTATTTTACATATATTGTACTCTTTTGTGGTTAAAAAGTGCATCTGTCTTTTAGTCTGAAGTAAAAACAAAATAAGTTTTAATGTATTTTATAGGTCAAGAGACTTAACTCTGACCTCATTGCCTCAAGATAATACTTAGCTTTCCAAGGTAAGTCAGTTACTAATATATATAAAGTCATTTACCCTAGAAACACTACATTTGGGCTTAGCCAAAGGCATAAGAAGTGATATGCAAAAAAGGTTAAACAAAAGGACATTGATTCTGACAGCATCAATGTCAGCATACTACAAAATAAAATTTTGTTCTTCATTTTTAAAAGTTACTGCATTTACTACATCTTAAATTACTCAGATGTTAAGTGACTCAAATGTTCCAAATTTATTTTCGCATTTCAGTGGATAAAGTTTTTTCTCATCCCACTTCACAAATAATCATATACCTGCATTAAAAATAAAACTCCAGATCTCTCTAGGTATTTATAGAAAATAGCATAAGACCTGCTTACCTCTACCCCATGTTCATAAATTGAGGAAAGTCACTCTCTCTACACATCTATTGCTGGCATCCTGCCATTCCTAATATTGAATAGATTACTGTAACCGTGGGGCATGTCTTTTTCTCTCTCCATTCTAATCATGTCTGATTGGCTTCCCGGTAACCTTATTCTTGCATGCGTGTAGCTAAAATGAAGGCCTACAATTTCCCTCTTCTAGCCAAATTTTATTTATTTATTTTTAAATAGAACTTTAAGAAAAGCTCTCCTTTTTCTTTCTTTCTTTCTTTCTTTTTGTTACTAAACACAAGGAGAAAGAAAAAAGTGCTTTTCTGACAAAATAATGATTTCTTCTAGTTTATTTGCAATATATTTAGGATTAGGTTGGTTTTGCTTATGCCACATTATCCGATACCACCTAGAACATGTTAGTCTAGTTACCTTCTCTTTTCTTCTTGAGTTTTGTGAGGACTAGGAGAGATTATCGTTGTGTAGCAGTGAGTGAAACAACCACTCTTTGATTTACCTGGATTTAAGTGTGAGCACATAAAAATGTTCTTACTTCTTTAACAGGAAAAGAAGATGGAGGATTCTGTTTTTCACTTATCACTAGTCAAAAAGAATTACCATTCTTAGGAGCAAATTGAAAAGTTAGGAAGAAAAAGTATTTTCAAGTTTTCCAGGTGCTGAAGGGCTTGAAGACATCAGTTTTGATGGACGTATTGACATAGACATTTATGAAAATGTGCATGAAGAAATATGCACTGATTTCAAACTGCAGTCCACAAAAGCCTAAAAAATAATGCATGATTTTCCATCTTCTAACTTAGATGGAAAAACATGTGTTTTGCTCACAATCTTGTCTAAGGGAAATGTGAACTCACAGCCAATTGCATTCACATGCAGACCCTTTTTCTGAGATTGCTTTCAAATGTAAGCATAACATATGTTGTTCTGTTACAAAAAAAATAATAAAGTGAACTTTTACAATGTAAATTCCTAATTTATAGGATTATGGGAAAGAGACATATTGTCTAAAACAATGCATAGTTTTCCCTCTAGGTAGATGCATAGGGATGAGGGTTGGAGGGGGAGGGGGAGTTGGTGATTTTAACCCTTGCATATTTTACATTACCCATGGTGCCTCATGTGTGTCATGTGTGTAGAGAGTCAGGCTCAATAACCACATTAAGAAGAATAATAGGCCAATGGTACATGTGTTGACAGATGTTTCTTACACAGTGAAAGAAAGATATAGGAAATTAGATGATGAATTTTTAAGGACTGGAGCATACCTTGTAGTTTTTCTAAATCTCCAAGTATCATGTTCTTCCTGAGGTCACCAACTATGTGTTGGCTGCCTTTGGTGACATTGAAAAGTCCTTAGAGGCTAAATGAATGAGCTCTGAAATTGCTCCCATGATGAACCACTAACCAATTTGTCTCAACTGGCATTTGAATGCAAAATTAAAAATGAAAGTCTTCTGGACTGCTTTGTGGCTTATGACATAGGACTGAATGATTTATTCTTACTCATTTTCTCTACTTTCCATGCTAAAATATCTTTTACATGGTCAATAAATTGTGAAGGCTGCCACTAACAAGATGAACTGTGGGTGAAAATATGTAAGTCTGAATATTTATTAGAATATGGAGTTGATATTTTCGTTTTTCTCCAAACAACTCTGGGATCTCAGTCAAATGAGGGCATCTAACTTAATTCAGATTAATTTAATAAGCGGTCGTGGAGACTGATGAAATTGGAATCATTAATAATGGAAAGGGGTGCCTAGTTGCTTTGGGTATTTTAGTGAAAGAAGGGACATGTTAGGAACAAATAGAAAGAGGCACTTATTTTGTTTTTGAGAAGTCTTTGGCATGGAAACACTGAACTTGATGCTGACTTGGGGCCATGCATGAGTTCTGATCTGCCAGTGATACCTACTTATCCAAAGGATCAGGTTAGCACTTGGTAGAGGCTGCTGACTGCTAATATTGCAAGCTCTCTCAGCAATGGAGGTGTGTTCCAAGAAAATAATAAAAGGAAATTTAATTCAGGCATCATCATTTAGATGGTGGAGAGAAGCTACAATATTCTACTTGAAGAAGGTTATGCAACTTACTGCTGAGGAAAAATAAAAACAAATGCTTTGAGAAATCAAATTACTACAAAAAGATTAAAAGTGACTGTTTTAAGTAGGTGACAGGGAATAGCAGTACAAGCAACTAATACCTTGAACTTTACTAAGCTTTGTACTCTACTTATTTTACTTTGGTCAACTCTTGAAACTATACTGAGAGGAGCATGTTTCTTACTCTGGCATTTGTAGCAATAATAACAAATGTGTGGTAAGTCTCTGGTAGGACACAGTCTCTGTCCCATTGTTTGGCAAATGATTGAAAAAATAAAAGAAAATCACTGCAAAATATTTTATACTATATTGACTTATACCCGTAATTTGCATAATCAATAACCTGAAAGCTCTAGCGTTTTGCAGTCCTGACTGGTATAATCTAATATATTTCCTGGGATCCTAATGGTAGAATCTACCTATTGACTGTTTTTTTAAGATGCCAACTTCTTAAGCTTAAAGAAACATAGATCACAAACACTTGGAGTATATGAGATGCTTGTGACCTAATTAAAGAACATTAAAATGAGAGATGATGAAACTTATTTTTAGCAGAGTATTTAGAGGGGCTAATTTTGCTTGGGCTGCTCATGTAACAGTTGAAGGTGTGCTAATAGGGTAATAGGGCACACTGCCAAACTTTATGATTATTGTTATTTAGCACTTTATTTTAAGTGCTTTAAACAGCATCCAGAACTATTTTAGCGCATGTATGTGCAGGGTCAGGTTGTCTGAGTGTTGGATGAGCTTTTAGATCTAAGAAGTGAGTAATTTCAGCCTTCAGCACATATTGAGTGAAGACCACTATTTCCTATGCTGCATTGAATAGCAGAAAGCATGATTTGCTTAGTTCTTTCCACAAAAGGTGTCAGGGTTTTAAAAATTGAGAATTAAGCTTGTATTACTTGAGTTACCTTTTCACCCACTACATTTTACATGTACAAAATTGAGAATAAAAAATAATCTGAGTATGGCAAGATAAGCTGAATCAATATAGTGCAAACTTCCTTTTCAGCTCCAAAGATCAGTTGTTTGGTGGAATGTGTTGGGTTATACGAATAGTTTTTTACCTTTTATTTCCCTATTGGCAGAATTTGCCAAACTTTGAGAGTTACCCTATATGGACAGATACGCTTTTGATTATTTTGATCACAATGAAGTAGAGATACCAGGATATTAAAAGACAGATTGGTCAAAGGAATTTATATACCCTGAACCCTTTATCAAATTTAAGGCCTTACAATTTCAGATAAAACCTATATTTCTTTTAGTTTTTAGCAGAAATGTGGACATCCTAATGACCAGAATAATTCAAATCCCCAGAGCTGGGCAAGATCAATAATGGTGAGGTTGGGATCAAAGGTTTGTAGCCGGGATCCAGTAGAGATTTTTCAGTGACCTGTCCAAAAAGGAGGAAGGTGTTCTGATTGCTCTATGACTTTTTTCTAAGGAATAATGTGAGAGTTTGTACTTTTTTTAGCCTTATATGGACATAGGACATGTTTCTTCTTCCTCTATCTGTAATTAAAACCAACTAAAAAAGCCAGAAAACAATTCATAGGCAAGGGGCTTTCAGCAAAGTATTCACAGATATTGCTTCTTTTCTCCTCTGAAAATACCATCTTAGATTTAGAGAAAGGGTGAATGACTTCAGCATTCCCTAAGAATAATGATTGTAATCTAATTAGACTATAATTAGACCACAAAAAAGGATAGCTCATTGCACAGGGGAACCACAGGTGTAAGGTCTCAGGTCTCCTTACAGTTACTCTCATAGGCATCTTGGCTGAAGTTCGGGTGTTTTCTAAGGACCACCAACAATCAATAAAAGATTACATTTTTAACTATGATATTTATTTTATTTACCCAATGATTTATTTAATTCTCCTTTAGTAAATAGCCTTAACACAGCACATATTTTTTAATGCACATTTATTCAAGAATTAGCCATGTGAACAAAGAATAAGCATGAGCATGCATTATTAGTTTGCCAGCCTCAAATGTTAGTATTGCATGATATAAAAACAAAAGCCATGAAGTAAAATAACTACATTAGAAAATTGTTCTAATGGTCAAATAAGGTATCTCTATAGTGGCTTGCCCAGTGCTTGGCATATGTAGGTGCTTTATTGATCACCTGTTAAGGGAAGATGAACTGCTTCCCCTGGTTTCTCATGGTAGGGATTGCATTTTATTAGGCTTCATATCCAATGTCCTCCAAAGCTGGTTTCTGAAACTTCCCTTCATTTCTCTGTGGCTGAGCTACCACTTCTTTGATTTAGTGTCTTTCTCTTTCTTACTTCGCTCTGTTGGCTGGAGCACATACATGTATAATATCTTCTCTCTCTCTCTTTCTTAATTGTTAAAGGATTCCCACCATTTAATTAGTTAATGTGTGTGTGTGTGTGTGTGTGTGTGTGTGTGTGCGTGCGCGCACACGCGCATGAGAGAGAGAGAAAACATTTAAGTTTCACTCTCAGCAACTTTCAATTACATAATACTGTGTTATCAACTATAGTCACTATGTTTTATATTAGATCCTCAGATCTTATTTATCTGATAGCTGAAATTTTGTACCCCTTTAACAACCTCTCCCCATTTGTACATCACCTAACCCTGGAAACCATTATTCAACTTTTCTTCCTTCCTTTCTTCTTCTCCTCCTCCTTCTCCTTCTTCTCCTTCTCCTTCTTTTCCTTTTTCTTCTTTTTAGATTTTACATATAAATGATACCATACAGTCTTTCTCTGACTTATTTCAGCAATGTCTTTGCAGTTTGCTTTCATATCTTGGCTATAGTGAGTAATGCTACAATAAACATGGGAGTGCAGCTATCTTTTGATATTCTCTTTTCATTTCCTTTGGATAACTACCCAGAAGTCAGATTGCTAGATCATAAAGTAGTTCTATTTTTAATTTAATGAGAAACTTTCATACCAGTTTCCATAGTGGCTGGACCAGTTTACATTCCCAGGTGTGCACAAAAGTTCTTTTTTCTTGACATTCTTACCAACCCTGAGGATTTTTTGTTTTGTTTTTTATTTAACAATAGCCATTTTAATAGATGTGTGATGGTAGAGATCTTATTGTGGTTTTGATTTGCATTGGCCTACTGATTAGTGATGTTTAGCATCTTTCAATATTCTCTGTTAGCTGTTTGTATGTCTTCTTTGGAAAAATATCTATAAAGTTTTTCTGCCTGATTTTTAATCAGATTTCTTTCGTTATTGAGTTGTACAAGTTCTTTATATTATTTGAATATTAACCCTTTATGAATATGTAATTTGCAAATATTTCCTTCCATTCCATAGATTGCCCTTTCATTTATTGATAGTTTCTTTTACTGTGCAGAAGTTTTTTGATTTTTGTTTTTAGTTTGATGTAGTCTCACTTGTTTATTTTTGCTTTTTTGCGTGCATGTGCCTTTGCTTTTTGCCCAAAAAAATTACCAAGACCAAGGTCAATCTCAAAGAGTTTACCACCCATGCTTTTCTTCCAGGAGTTTTATGGTTTAAAGGCTTATGTGCAAGTCTTTAGTCCATTTCCAGTTGTTTTTTTGAGTATGATATAAGATAGGGTTCCAGTTTCATTCTTTTGCACTTGGCTCTCCAGTTTTCCCAACACGAGTAATTGAAGAGACTATCTTCCCCATTTTATATTTTTGGTTCCTTTGTCATAAATTAATTGACCATATACTTGGGGGTTTATTTCCAAGACCTCTATTCTGTTCCATTGATCTATGCGTCTCTTTTTATGCCGTTACCACACTATTTTGATTCCTATAGTTGTGTAATACAGTTTGAAATCCAGAAGTGTTATCCCTTCAGATTTATTCTTTCTCAGCGTTTATTTGTGCTTTCTTCAATTTCCTTTATTAATGTCTTAAAGTTTTTAGGGTACAGGTCTTCTATATTCTCAGTTTAGTTTATTTCTAGGCATCTTATTTTTTGATACAATTATAAATGGGATTGTTTTCTTAATTTCTCTTCATTAGTGTACAGAAATACAACAGACTGGCCGGTGGCTCAGTGGAAAGGTGCCAGCCTGCGAACTCAAAGGTTGCTGGTTCGATTCCCAACCAGGGCACATCACCAGGTTGCAAGCCAGGTCTCCAGCCAGGTCCATAGCCGGAGGCCATGAAAGGCAACCATACATTGATGTTTCTCTCACTCTCTGCCTCCCTTTCTTCCCCTCTCTCTAAAAATAACAAATAAAATCTTAAAAAATATACAACAGATTTCTGTAACTGATTTTGCCTTTTGTAACCTCACTGATTTTTTATTCTAATGGTTTAGGTTTTTGGTGACATCTTTGGGGTTTTCTATATGTAATATCATATCTTGGTATGCATATTTAGTAGTCTTCCTAGAGCCATTTCTATCTCTCTTAGTTCCTTTTATAATATCTTGTTTTTGTTTAGAATTGGGTGTATTTTTAATTAGTTATTTTCCCTAAATATCAGTTTTTTCTGATCTTTTTTCCTATTTGCACATCTTGTTTTCTTTTTAATGTCCCATAATTTCCTTAAATGTCTGGGAGCCTTGATTGAAAATTTTTATTAAAAAATGAGGCAATAAAAAGCTAGATTAGAGCTCCAGGTTCAAAATATGGCTTGTGAACTTTTGTGCTTCAGGTTAGTGCACTAAAGAACCCATTCATTACATCAAGGGGTCTCCCACATGGAAGAACACAGATACCTTTGCACTAGAGGCATTTAGCTTCATCAGAGAGCAACCCTTTCCATGAGGGCCCTCTTGAGAATAAAAGAGTAGGAAGAGAGATGTCTGGCTCTCAGAATTCCATGCCATGGGGGTATAAGTGTTTGAAGACATCATACATAGACTTTACATCAGTACACTATTCTTCAGCCACAAGCCCCAGGCCCTGAGCCTCTCCAGAGTTCTGGGGGAACATTGACTTGCTTTCTCCCTGTGTTCCTGGCTCTGTGTACTCTGTGCCTTGCCTACTAGGCTTAACCAGATACCACTGTTTTATTTTCCAAAACGCTCATTGACAGCTTGCAGTTGTTCAGTCCTCTGTCCTTATAGGATTATTTTTTAATTTTCAAAATTTGCTTTATTGTCCTTTTACTAGGATCTCAATGAATAAGGATATTAGCGTGTGGTCACTTGACAGTGTTGATCCAGAAGTTTCAAAGGAACTTCATATTGCATGCCTATCCTAGTCAATTAATAGTGGATGCCCAGGATACTATGCTCAGAAGGATTATGAAACAATGTGTGGACTTCATGCTGGAGCACAGAATAGGAGATAAGTATTGAGTTGGCCAAATAAGTTCATTTAGTTTTGGGTTTTTTTTTGTTTTTGTTCTGTAAGATGGCTCTAGCATGCTTAATTGTCTTTGACTCAAAACAATTTTGTTAGATTGTATTGTGCCAGCATCATATCAGTGTGCATTTAAAGAAAGCATCACAATTGGTGAATTTTTGTGCAGCCATTTTAATATTAAAGATGGAAGAAAATATGCAACATTGTTGTATTATGCTTTATTATTTCAAGAAAGGTAAAAACACAACTGAATTGCCAAAAACAATTTGTGTGCAGTGTATGGAGAAGGTACTATGACTAATCAAATGTGTCAAAAGTGGTTTCTGAAGTTTTTTGGTATGATTGACATTTTGGCCAAATAATTATTTGCTGTGGGGCTGTCTTACATATTGGAAGATGTTTAGCAGCACCCCTGGCCTCTAGCCACTAGAAACCAATAGCAGGAGAAAGCCAACATACTCAAAATATCCAAATCAATAAACTTATTTATGAAAATGAATAATGTCTCTTTTATTTTATGGGAAAAAAAGTAACAGACTTGTTGGTCAACCCATTAGTACCTGCACAATGTAACACTGTCCCTTTACATATCACAATATGTACAGAACTATAACACATAATACACATTTCTCTATTGGATATATATAAAAAGAAAAGTTGAAGCTGAACTAGAATGATAAAATAATCATAATGTTTAAGGTGGACACAAAATCTCTAATTTATACATTTATACCTTTTCATTATAGAGAGATAAAAGCTGACTGAGCCATCAAAAAAATTAAGTACTCTTGTAGTTTTAAAGGGTTTATCTTTAGTTAAAAGATGTGGAGATCTAGAATTACTGATTATCCCCACATCTTGTACAAACTGGCTGGTGGCCCAGTGGATAGGCACTGGCCTGTGAACTCAACAGTCACTGGTTTGATTCCCAGCCAGGGCACATAACCAGGTTGCAAGCTAGGTTGCCAGTTAGGTCCTTAGCCGGAGGCAGGTGAAAGGCAACCATACATTGATGTTCCTCTGCCTTTCTTCCTCCCTCCCTGCCCTTCTCTCTGAAAATAATAAATAAAATCTTTTTTTTTTTTTAAAGCAACTAGATTCAGAAAGGGTTTACATAAATGTATGGACTGTGGATTTGCAGCAGTGAATAACAGGAAAATGAGGATACTTACTGATTTGTTTCTAAGATAAAAGAATTTATTATTGAAAAGATCTGTTGGCACTACGGTCAATTTAATAAGAATGGGTTTAGTCAGCATGGCAATTATTAGGTAACCACTATCCAGAGATATTACACATCTCAATGCACCTTCTACCCAAGTTGAAAACTACCACAAACAGTGGTGATTGTAAGAAACTATTTACAGTAACAGAGTGGGCACCGAGTTAAGCAAACACCTGGATTCCAGTGTTGGATTGAGACAATTTCCTGAAAGCCTGAGCTTCTCATTTAGACCCTTCATTAGGGCTTAATATTTAACGAGTGATGGGGCTGCTATAGTTCTAAGACTTTGTTAAGCCTTCCAGGAGAAATCTACATCTACCTTCCTTGCTCCCTGACTGCATATCTCATAGCTAAAAGGACCACATAATATAGCGTAGTTCAAAGTACCACTAACATTTGCAAGAGTAACCAAATGCCCCCAAATGCTGACTACAGTCACTTTTTTAAAAGATTTTTTATTATTTTTAGAGCAAGGGGAAGAGAGAAAGGAGGAGAGGGAGAGAGACATCAATGTATGGTTGCCTTTGACTTGCCTCCAGCTACAAACCTGGCTGGAGACCTGGCCTGCAACTTGGTTATGTGCCCTGGCTGAGAATCGAACCAGCGACCTTTGGGTTGGCAGGCCTGTGCCTTATCCACTGTGCCACCAGCCAGGGCTGCAATCACTTCTTTATTATCCATGTTAACAGACCAAAAAAAAAAAAAAAAAAAAAATCCAGGATAATCATTTTTAAGCATGTGAGCTTTTCAAAATGCACTTGGCTTGAGATAGCATCACACTTAATAATACTTTTACGAGAATTTTCTTTCCAGGTTATGTTGAACTTCACCTAGTATAAAAGTTGGGCATTTTCTAAGAACACTGCAATTTCTCATTTGGAGCAGGCAGCCTTAGAATCGCCTTGGTATGAGATGTTTTACATTTGCTGTTACTAATCCCCAGAGAGAAGGACCTGCAGCTGGATAAAATTTATAATAACAATGCCCATGCTTTATAGCAATTTGCGGTGGTTTTTAAAGATGTCTGCAATTCTCTGACACTCCTTCTATGAAGGCATGGAGCCTACGCCCCCTCCCATCAATCTGGGGAGGACTTGGCGAATACAGAGAGGAAGCGATGCTGTGTAACTTCTGAGTTTAGGTTAGGAATGGCTGTGCCTCCCCTGCTCGTTTTTCACTGATGGTTGGAGCTTAAGCCTTCAGGAAGACAGTGGGTACCGCTATCCCTAGGCGCTGTGATGGAGAGCCTGCAGGGGGTGATGGCGTTGGAGAAAGCCCCAGCTCAGCCACTCCCCAGATGCCCCAGCCTTCTCAGCCCAGGCCCTGTGAGTGACGAAGCTTTAGAGGCGACCAAGGTCTAGGTAGGCACTGCCTGGCTTCCACTCCATGAGCGACCCTGAACAAAAAAAAAAAATTGTCTAAGTCCTGTCAAAATCAAGGTTCGTTCCCAAAATAAATAATTGTTGTTTTAAAGTATCACTTTGATGGGTTACTAGAACACGCTTTAAAAATCACGTTTGGCTCCCCAATTTCCCAGGACAGGCAAACTTACATTCCTGTTTCATAGATGAGGAAATGGGGACTCAAAGACATGAAACCGATGGGCGCACTACTAGCCTAGCACTAGTCCCTCCTTCCACGCAGGAGGGAAAGGAGTATCAGAGCAGCGAGATGACACACATAAATGACATCGGCTGGCAGCGGGACTGGGAGACTTTTTCCGGTCCTCTTTTCAGTAAGGATCTATATATACACACCTCCTGCATTACATCAACCAGAGTTGCTTTTCATCCAGGAAAATGGAAGTGGCCAGGAACCCTTTTATATTCAGGTCACATTTCCCTCGTAGAAACCGTGGAAAGAGCATAGGCCCTTTGGTGACCAAAGAATTTAGTTTCGAATCAAGTGGCTGGCTGTGTGCTCACAGTTATTTCATTTCTCCGAACCACATCTTCGTTTTCTGTGAAATTGGGATTAAAGTGCTTCCTTGGAGGATTGTTAGGAAAACAAGGTATAATGACTTATTAATTGCCTGGCACAGTGTAAGTACCCGAATAGAAGCCTCTCATAGAAAGTCTCTAGTAAAATAACACTTCACTGTCATCATTTCCAACACCCCCCCACCCCACCCCGCCAGAGGGCCTACAATGATAAAAGCAATACTATTATAGTATAGTAATATAACAACTATGATTTAGCTCACTTAATCTTAGTCAGCACATGAAGTTGGTAATCATTTTTAGATGAGGAAACAGTCATGGAGTGGTTAAGAAATGTGTCATTGTGAGCTGGGATTTTAATCTGGGCGAGGTGGGTGGGAGAAAAAATGATATCTTAGCTTGGTGGTAAAATATATACATTTTGTTACTATTTGACCTTCCCTTAAGGCCCTTCAGGGAAATAAAACCAAGTGTAGTAGGCTTGATAACAGCCAAGTCTTCCACCAAGCCAGATCATTTTCCAGTCTTGCTGGAAAGTAAATCAGATTCCATGTAATTGTACCCCACATTAACATTGCATTAGAGAAGGACTTTCTGGGATGTCTGGATTCACTGTCTAACATCTTCAGTGTAGTTTTCCTGCGCCAGATAAGGGCTACTAACCCAAAGTGTGCATGCTCTAATGATGCTATGAGGCATGTTTGCAAACTGGAGCAGAAAATGCCACCATTAGGAACTATTTAGGCTCAGGGTAAACCTGAAATGTCTTAAATGCACTACAATTTCTAGATTGATTCAGGATTTTTTTTTTTTTTTTTTTAGTAACTTGCCTTTATTATCATATTAGGGCTATTTAGTAGTACATGTGGATTATATTCCTCTGTGTGTGTGTGTGTGTGTGTGTGTGTGTGTGTGTGTGTGTTTACCTTATAAAGAGCCCTGTCATTGGTCAATGGTCACATTGTTCTTTAGCACATAATGTAATATTGTTGTTACTATAGTACTAATTTCTAGTGTGCAAGAAGCTTGTAAAGTTGCATGTTGTCACAAAGTGATTCTAATATCTTTGATCATTTCTCTTAGGACCTCACCAAGCATTGCTCTGTGGAGAAGAGTCTGAAAAAATAATGCACCTTCTTCCTGCAAGTTCTCGATTTACTCAGAACTCAGACTATTACAACAGCTCTTGCTCTACCCTTTATCTCCTGCCCTCCACAAACATCTCCAGACCCTTCCAATCCTTTTCTATGGCTCAGATAGTAAATAAGAATCCATTGTTTGACTGATAATGTGTATGCTTTTGATTCAGGAAAGGGAAACTGATGCTTGAGCATGTCTGTAAATCAAGGCCAGTCTTTCACTTTGCTAGAAACAGTTGGTGTTTGCATGGTATTATCCATGAGTGCTGGAAAGCTAAGTGTCCCATCTAATTTTTTCCCAGTTTTGTTAGCCATGTCATGTCAAACATTTTACTAATGGAAATTAGTTCCTACAGTCTTGACAACACAAATATGTAGAAATACTGGGTAAAATAACTTCAATGCATAGCAAACAAAAAAGTAACTCATACGTGTTAGAATTAAGAGTAAACAATAGTTATTGTGATAATCAGGTGGACATAGTACTTAGAAGATCTAAAATCTACTCATAAAAATGTTAAAATGATTAGAGATAAAATATAATGTGAATTTTCATAAAATGATAAAACATAAGATAAGAACAAGGTTATTTGAAAAAGGACATTTCAGAAATTAGTCATGGAAATTTCAAGTTAATGACTACTTTATGATGAAACTCATATCATCATCCTCTCTATTTAACAGATAAAGACCCTGAGGCTCAGATGGTTAAATAATTTACCCAAGTTCACATAGTTTATAAATAGTGGAGCTGGACTTAAACTCAGGTATCTTTGACTCCAAAGTTAATTTTTTTTTTTTTTTACCTATAATACTATACTGCCTAACAAAAGTATAGATTCTAAAACTAGCATAAGAATATATATATATATATATATATATATATATATATATATATGTGTGTGTGTGTGTGTGTGTGTGTGTGTGTGTATTTATATAAACATATGTATATATGCAGACACAGGATATAGTAATGTTAATAGTGGTGAGTTATGGTGGTTGATTAATTTGTGATTTTTCTAGGAATACATAATTTCCTACATTAAACATTATAATAGAATAATAAACTCACCCCAACTTTTCTTTTTGGTGAACACATTAGGTGAAGCCAAAAAAAAATAAAGTGAAATGAAACAAAATAAAATCCTCAATAATAAAAATCAGATTAGACTTAGCTGGAGAAATAATGTGAGTATGAAAAATTATTCTAAGAAATTAGCTAGGGGGAAAGTTATATATTCTATTAACATTTTTAGGGGCAGCCCTTATACTTTTAACATGCATGATGATTTTACATAATCTAAAGTTAAACAATATCTTAGGCTTCTTCCCAAACAATGCAAGTTCCAACTTTCAACTCTGATTATCTTTTTGTTTCACATAAAATCCTTGCTAACATTTTATTTCTATCTTATTAGTATTACTTGATTATTGTATATATTTTTTATACGGTCAATTCTTGTTTAAATTAATCACTGATTTTTGCATTTTCAGTTTCTAGCCTCTTAAAATATACAGTATTAGTATTCCATAGCAGTGTAATAATTTGCTAAAAACTTATACTTTAAAACAATACATATTTGTTATCGCTGTTTCTGTAGGAGTCTAGACATAAGCCAAAAAGCTGGGACCTCTGCTCAGTTTCTCAAAAAGTTGAAAGTAGGAGGTCAGCTGGGCTGCATTGTTTTTTCTGGAGGCTCTAGAAAAGAATCTATTTCCAAGCTATTTTAATATGTTGGCAGAATTCAGGTCTCTCTGGTTATAGGCTTGAGATTCCCATTCTACTGTAGATATTGGTCAAGGGGTCACTCTCATCTCTCAGAGGCAGCCCACAGTCCCTTGTCATGTGTCCCTCTCCATGCACCCTCATACTTTGAAGCTCTCTGACTTCCTCTGCCTCTGACTCCTTGGCCCAGATTGCAAGGACTCATGTAATGCTCTCCCTATATTTAGATCAATTGATTTGAGTGATGTCAGTACATTAGCAAAATCTCATTAGCAGTACTTAGATTACTTTTTCTCATAATATTTTTTCTAAATTCTTGTTTTTGAAAGATTGTTATTATTTTTTAGATTGAGGGGAAGGGAGAGAGGCAGAGAGGGAGAGAGACATCAATGTATGGTTGCCTTTCACCTGCTTCCAGCTACAGACCTGGCTGGAGACCTGGCTTGTAACCTGGTTGTGGGCCCTGGCTGGGAATTGAGCCAGAGACCTTTGGGTTTGCAGGCCAGTTCCTCATCCACTGTGGTACCACCCAGGGCTCATAATATTTTTAATATAATTTATGTAATGTTAAGGTAGTGTAAATCAAAGTTTCAAAACATTCTTTAGTCTCATTAATCTTGGGCAATTTTTTATTCAATAACTAATAGAAAGTATGTTTACAACAGGGATGACTATCATGGAGTAATTTTAGAATTCTTCCTACCATGTTTTTTTTTAAAGATTTTTTACTTACTATTTTTAGAGAGAGAGGAAGGGACAGAGGTGGAGAGGAAGAGAGACATCAATGTATGGGTGCCTTTCACCTCCCTCCAGCTACTGACCTGGCTGGAAGCCTGGTTTGCAACCGGGTTATAGGCTCTGACAAGGAATTGAACAAGTGACATTTTGGTTCACAGGCTGGTGCCTTATCCACTGTGCTACCAGCCAGGGCTTGGTTTTTGTTTTGTTTTTTTTTTAAGATTCTTTTATAAGAGAAATTTTTAGTGGTAAAATCTCTTAGTATTTTCTTGTATTAAACTACACTCTTAAATGATTGTTTAGCTGGGTATAGAGTTCTATGTTGACAGCAATTTTTGTTAAGCTTTCATTAAGAAGTATTCTATTGTCTTCTGACTTCTGTTGTTGCTATCTAAAAGTCTGCTATCAGTTAAATTTTAATCTTTGTAACAAATCTGTTCTTTAAAAAAAAATAGTTTATTCATTAAATTTGGCCTAGTTTTTGATGGCCTGCAATTTCACTAAGTTTAGCTAGAATGGATTTAGTTTTATTTATCCTGCTTGTTACATATTCTGAGTCTGAGGATACATGTTTTTTAATAATTTTGGAAAACTCTCAGCCACTATCTATTGAAAATGACTTCTCTCTGTTTTTCTTTCTGAATACCTACTAAACTTTTGTTCTGAAACATTTGCTAAATGTGTATAATCTTATTCTATTCTCCATTTCTCTGCATTTTGCTTAAAATTTTCCATCTTTTATCTCACTGGTCTGGTTCAGAATAATTTTCTTGATCCATCTTCTAGTGTATTAATTATCTGTTCAGCTGTGATTAATATGTATTTAATTCACACATTGACTTGTTAATTTAAATGATGCTGACTTTTTGAGCCTTGGTTTGTGGCACAGTGGATAAGGTGCCAGCCTGCCAACCCAAAGATCACTGGCTTGATTCCCAGCCAGGGCACATAAGCAGGTTGCAAGCAAGCCAGGTCTCCAGCCAGGTCCATAGCTGGAGGCAGGCGAAAGGCAACCACACGCTGATGTCTCTCTCCTTCTCCACCTCTCTCCCTTTCCCTCTCTCTAAAAACAATAAATAAAATCTTTTTAAAATAAAATATAAATAAATAAATGATACTGTCTTTCATTTCTAGTCATTCTCTTTGGTTCTGTTTCAAACCTGCCTGGCATTTTTTCTCTTTTATAATGTTTCTTTTTATAATGTTGTTACTTCCTTATGTTGTATCTTAATGTATTAAAATATACCAATTTATCATTTGGAGACTAATATAGTAATAATTATTTCAGGCAAAAATTATCAATGGATCCTAAAACAGGTCAGCGAAGTTTTGAAGGAAATTGAATAATTGCATAATCTTAAACTATCTTTCCATAAAAAATTTCTTCATTACAAAGAAGAAATAGTAATTTTATAGTGAAGAAATCTAGCATACACTCCTTATTGCTCAAACTTGCCTGTCACAGTAATAGGGAAAATAGACATACTGTGCCTCCTGATATAATGTACTAAGTACCTCAACCTAGCCATAAAACTGTGTTCCCCACCAAGTATAATTTCCCTTTTGAGAACAATCAAACTCTATTAATCTACAATTATTCAGAGCACATAAATGTGAAGTTATATGGACCTCATTTTGAGATCCTGAGCCATACCCTGCCTTGATGATATATGAAATTGAAGTGAAATGGGTGGGAGAGAGGATTAATTTGGAGAAAGCTGTTGACATGTTGTGCATTTCCACTTCTGTGGGATAGAAAGGGTGATTCCCCCTCTCCCTTGATTTAAATAAGAAAGAAGACTTCAAGAAAATTATTTGGAAGCATTGCTCTATTTTCCTTGACTTTGGAATCATAAGAACAGCAAGCTGGAGATAGATTGGCTCAAGACAATAGAAGACAGAAAAAGAGGACTACCTTGAAGACATAAAGCTCTTCCACCAATGTATGGGCTTTTTTACGGATCCGATATGATCCACCTGGGAGCTACTTTGAATTCCACCTCCCACCCCAAGAAACTTCATGCATGAAGGTGAACCCCAATGAGAGAGTTAATTGGCATATGCTCAGAGGCTAAAGGATGAATTTTAAGCAGCCAGCTAGCAACAAGTAAGCATCAAGGAAGTTGCAACTGAAAGATCCAATGAGTATCATTGAAGAACTCACAAAAACATCCTGCAAAAGGAGCTTTGGAACACTGCCACACTCAGAGCGGGTTTCATCAGCAACTAGTTTCATGTCCCTTATGTAAGATATTTTCTATTGCTTACCTGTCTTCCCTCATTACCTCACCTCCACCCTGAGGGACCCAGAGAAGACCTAAAAATAGTGACAGGAGGGGAAAAGAGAGAAGTTAAGTGTAGCTTTCTGCCATTCTGGACTTCTGGTTTGGTCTAAAGCAACACCAAGATATATGGAGTAGGAGGGTAAAGGAAAAGGTAATGATAGTGATAAGAGTAAGAAGTAGTGATTATGACATTTTTAGTTCTGTGATAGGTTATGATTATGTGTAAAAGTGACTGAAATATTTTCATTATCTGAGTATATTGAAAAGATTCTGCTATGATGTCATTGTAGCAGTGAGGAAAAAAGAGCCCACCAATTGAGTTTGAAGGGACAGCAGTGAACAAGAATAAAGTTATTTTATTTGTTTCTTTGTTTTGTTTCATTATGTTTTCTGCTCAGATAGTATTGCATTTAACTTATTCAGTATCTGGATTTTATTCACAACTTGTCCCTGGTCATGTGGCAATTATCTGGCAGAACTGAAATGGAATTTTAGATACTATTTACACTATAGAAGACTTTTTTATTTTAAAGATGGGGAGGAGAGAGAGAGAGAGAAAATGATTGAGTATTTGGTACTGATTTGCATAATTAAAAAGCTTCCTTTCCTCTCTGGATAATTTTTGGCCCAAAGGATAAACACATGCCAAGTGCTGGCTAGATTCACAAAATCTCTCTAAGAAGGACAAGCTAAGTCCTGGCTAGCTTGGGTATGGAATTCCCCAGACATGAGGCCAAGATTTTGAGATGCTAGGATTTCCCTGGGGAGCCAATAGTCATGGAGAGAGCAGATGGTTTCCAAAGTAAAGCCTAGAGAGAGAGAGATCCCCAAAGGGGACCAGATTTTAGGATTTTGGCAGGGAGGAATTGTTTTTTTTTTTTTTTTTTTTTTTTGTGTGTGTGTGTGTGTGTGTGTGTTTTTCCCTATTAGAGTGAAAACATCCCCACGCCCTCAAGTTCACGTCGTTGCATACACACAGTCGCAGAACATTGACTCCACCAGGACAGCACACAGCGTGTGCACACCACTGCAGGATGATCATATTTTCCTGTTGAATGCAGTGGGATTTTCAAACAGATTAGGAGGTGCCTGCATTTTGTCAATAACTGTCTAGTAAGGCCCAGAGGGAAACCAGAAGACAGACTTGGGATTTGAGACTGCAGGTTGGCTGGTGACAAGAAGCAGGCCTGGGCTACCCTCCACAGTTGAGGGGCTGGCAGGATGGGGGTGGGGAAGCCAGGTGCAGGATGGGAGGGGTTTTGGTGCAGGATCTGCTTTTAGCTCTGCATCAGTTGGAAAAATCACTCTCACTGGAAATGCTGTTAATGAATGGCAATCACAGCACACAGGGGTGTACTGTTTTATAATGCAGTATTTGTTTCTCAGAGCTGCTGGCCCAACTATTTGCATGAAATTTGTGTTTTAATGTAGCATGGCCCCGGTGAAATGTGAGGGGCAGGACACCAGGCATAAATTGGATGTGAGTTTTTTGCAAGAAATTTGCCATCCAAGCACTTTGCCAACTATAAAGCTTTGAAAACCAGCATGTCAGTTCTCTTCAAGCAAACTGTGTGAAGCAGATTGGAAGACTCAGTATTGACAGAGAGCTTTGAAGCCAAGTTCATTGTTCCTCTCTCCTTTTTTTAAATTTAAGTTATATCTGCCTCATTTCTCCAAAAATACCTGCAAGTAATTTTTATTTACTTGTAGTTATTAGGAAGGAAATAAAGTAAAACTGATAACAATAGCCAGTGTTCCTTATTTCCAGCAACCATTCTTCATTAATGGCAGTCTTAAGTATTAGGACATAATTTGATAAGGTTCAATACTTAACTATAAAATATTTAACAATAAATGTATTAAATTATGACAACAAAAATATTATAATAAAGTATAATAATAAATATTTCTGTTTGAATATACAATATGACCTACTTAATATCATTATACATACTCTTTTTATTTCCAGCATTAAACATAAAAGAATCAATAAGGAATATTAATCATATGTTCATCCTATTTTTCCATTCTAATTCTGACTTTACTATTAATGTTAACAGTCAAATAATACATTTTCAGTTTACAGAGGTTTGATGTATTTAAAATAGGAGACTGATGGAGAGGTAGATTTAGGATAATGTCACTGAATTAGCCTTCCCTCTCAGATCTGAACTTGGTATGAATAATACAGAAAAATAACCAATTGTGTAAAAGGGGGTCAAAAATCATAAATATGAAATCTTGCTCTTCCTTCTTTTCCTTTCTTAGTAATTCTCTGAGGGTGTCCACTATTAGTGGACTGGCCTCTCCTAATTCTAGGAAAAATAAGAGTAAGTTGTTTGCTGATCTAAGAAAAGAGTGATGAGAATAGGAATTGTTTTAATATACTGACAGATATAAAAATGTATTGATGCCTGACATTTTTTAAAAACCATACCCAACTCTCAGATATTTAAGGAAGAAAAAATACCACTCCTACACAAACTCTTTCTGAAGACCAAAGAGAAGGAATGTTTCTTAACTTATTTTCTGAGGTCCACGTTACCCTGATTCTAAAAGCAGGAACAATTTTATTTATTTTTTATTTTATTTTATTTTTTAAAAGATTTTATTTCATTATTTTAAGAAGGAGAAGGGAGAGAGGCAGAGAGGGAGAGAGACATCAATGTATGGTTGCTTTTCACCTGCCTCCAGCCACAGACCTGACTGGAGACCTGGTTTGCAACCTTGTTATGTGCCCTGCTGGGGAATCAAACCTGTGACCTTTGGGTTCGCAGGCCGGCACCTTATCCACTGCGCTACCAGCCAGGGCTAGCAGGAACAATTTTAGAGAAAATAGAGAAAAACATAAAACTATGTCCCTTGTGAACTGAAACTCAAAAATCCTTACCAAAATATCAGCAAATTACATACAACAATGCATGAAAAGATACTGAAACATGATTATGTGGATTTTATCACGATTATGCAAAGTTGGTTTAACATTTGATAATCAGTCCATATGCTTAATCAATTAATTGTATTAAAAAGAAAAATATATTAAAATTTTAATAGATATTGAAGAAGTATTTGACAAAATCCAATTCCCAAGGCTGGTTAAAAAAAAGAAATTGTCCTCAAACTAGGAATGGAAAGGAACTTCCTGAGTTTGACAAAGTGCACTTACAGAAAACCTGCAGGTAATATTGTACTTACTAGTGAAAGACTTAATGCTTTTCCCCAAGATTCTATTCAACATAGTGCTAGAGTTTCTAGCTATAGAAATAATAAATCAATTTAGCAAATTCAAAAGATATTAGATTAACATACAAAAATCAAATGCATTTTTATATACTAGGAAAAGAATCAGAAATGAAAATTTTAAAGTTTTATTTACAATTATGCCAAAAAACAATATACTTTGGAATAAATATAATAAAAGATATTGAACTACTAAAGCCCACAAAACATTGCTGGGAGAAATTAAAGAAGACCTATATAAATGAAGCAAAAAACTATATTTGTAAATTGGAAGACCTGATCTCATTGCAGGTTCCCCTCAAATTGATCTATAGAGTTGGATATTCAATTCCAATCAAAATTTTACTAGCTTTGATGTAGAAATTAACTATCTGATTCTAAAGTTTATATGAAAATAGAAAAGCCTAGAATAACCAAAGCAATGATTTCCCTTTTTAAAAAAGACTTTATTTATTTATTTTTAGAGGGAGGGAGAAAAAGAGGAGGGGAAACAATGTGTGGTTGTCTCCTGCATACCCCCAACAGGGGATCTGGCCCACAAGCCAGGCATGTGCTCTGACTGGGAATCAAACTAGTGACCCTTTGGTTCTCAGGCTGGTGCTCAATTCATTGAGCCACACCAACCAGGGCAGCAATATTTAAGAGGGCAAAGTTTGAAATGGGCAAAGAACCTGAACAGACACTTCTCTGAAGAGGACATACAAAGAATCCAAAGGCATATGAAAGAATGCTTAACATCAACCCTGGCTGGTGGCTCAGTGCATAGGTGCCAGCCTACAAACCTAAAGGTCACTGGTTTGATTCCCAGTCAGGGCACAAAACCAGGTTGCCAGCCAGGTCTCCAGCCAGATCCATAGCTGAAGGCAGGTGAGAAGCAACCATACATTGATGTTTCTTTCCCTTTCTTCCTCCCTCCCTGCCCTTCTCTATGACGATAATGAATAAAATCTTGAAGAAGGAGGAGGAGGAGATACAAGATACAAGAAACATTCTACACAAGACAATGATGCCTCTGTTCCCTTCAGAGTAGGCATCTTGAGACCTTACCCATTTTCTCAGCATCTCTTCCACTGTTAAAAGCACTCTGCAAAATCTTTTGTTGGAATCACCATCAGCTGCCTCATAGTACTTTCCTGAATCTCATCAACAGTCTGAAATCTCTTCCCTTTCAAAGGTAATTTTAATTTTGGAAAAGACCAGCAGTTTTTGGAATCCCCAGATTAGCTTCTAGTTCTTGAACAATCACCAAACTTTGTTAATTGCAGCCTGTACACGTTCAACATTCTCAGGTGTTCAGCTTGTTTCAGGCATTCCAGAACATGGATCACTTTCAACAGTCTCAACCATCTTTGAAATACTTGTGCCACACTTTCATTTGCACTGCACTCATTGCATCATCCTTGAAAATCTTCTGAATCATCTGAATAGCTTCTGCAGAGGAATGTTCAAGCTTGACACAAAATTTGGTGCAGATTCATTGCTCTCCTCACTCAATCGTTTTGAATGTGACGGCCACACAGTACACATGCTCACCTGATGGCATCTACCACCCTCACTGACTAGTACAATGAAGTCATCATTGTTCACTCATGCTCATTTCAGTGATCTCTCTTTGGCTGCCAGGTTACATCAATGTTGTACAAACCATTCTTTCTATATTAACAATATCTGAACTTTTGTTCAGACAAACCTTGTATATTTGAAGATATACTTAGTAGAACACAATGAAAATTTGGTATAGGGTATGAGAGAAGGTGAGGAATCTCTATGTTTCACTTGAGAAAGTAGGTTTATGGTGATGCCATTTCATATGAACAAGATGGGAAATAATAGGATGTAGTGAATAGTTAGAGTTCTATTTGGACATCTTAATTTTGAGGTGCCTACTACCAGACATCAGACTGAAAATTTAAATGTCTATTTTAGTAATCAGGACAAAATTATTGTAGCCTGGACTGAATGGTGGTGGTAAACTTGTGAGAAGTAGACTAACTGGAGATATTTTTAAAAGTTGACAAACATTGATAACATATTGGTTGTGGGTGTGAAGGATATTGTGATGTCATAGATAATACTGACTTGCACAGCTAGGTGGATGGTAGTGCTTTTGGGTGGAGAAGGATAATACTTAGAGGAAGGTCGTGAATTCCATACTTGGATGTTTAAAGTTTAAAATGCTTGTGAGACATTCAAGATGTGATGTCAAGCAGGCAATTGCATAGGTATCTCTGGACACAGATATTCTTCTATCATTGCAATGTACAAGGTAATTGAGACCATAGTCAAAAAAGTGATCATCTAGGGAGAAGACATGAAATTATAAAAGAAAGGGATCTAGGGCTAAGCCTGGAGGGATTCCAGTATAAAAGGATTAGGTAAAGCAGGCTGAACTTGGGAAAAAGGATACTGAGAAGCCCAATGACATAATTTATGTAGAAGGTATTTTACAATTTGTAGAGGTCCAGACAAATGACAGTTTCAATAATTAAGTGAGGCCCACCCCTCTCAACTGGGAATATAAGTGCCTCCAGGTGTAAGCTGATTAAATTAAGGGGCACCCCAGACCTCAGAATAAGTAATGATATAGTTTCCTTGAACATAAATTTTACTCCAGGGTAAGTAATTCTAGGTATTATTTTTATATGGAAACCACCAGTAGTCTAGTTTGGATAAAATGGAATATCAAGTCACTTGAAAGATTAAAATATAAGATTTCAAAGAAATTTATATACTTGAAGTAGGATACCTCAGTTTATGCTCCCAGAAATTCCATTCATGCCTCACTCTTTCTCATCTCTTGATGTGCTTCTAGGAGAATTTGGTGGAGACATTTCAGAAGCACTCAGTGAGTCTGAGTCATATAGAGTCTTCCTGGCAATGATGAAGTCCTTTTTCACTCTCAAATGTACATAACAAGCAAGTAGGGAACAGTTGAAAAGACATTGTCCTTTTGATTTACAATTTTAAGTAACTATAACAACACTCAAGCAATAGATATAAAAGTTCAAAAGTCACAGCTAAACCCAAAAATCCTTACCATTCAGAAATCACCACAGAGAATGTTATATAAATATTATTCCAGATAATTCTCTTTGCAAATATACCAATATTGTGTTAATGTGTAACTATTTTAAAGTAATTATTTTAATAGATGATGCTAAAGACTGAATTGTGGCCCTCCAGCACCAAAATTCATGGGTTGAAGCCTTAACCCTCAGTGTGATAGTATCTGGACATAGGATCTTTAGGAGGTACCGAAGGTTAAGTGAAGTATAAGGATGGGGCCCCAATCCAATAGGACTGTGACATTTTAAGAAGACATCTCTCTCTCCCCCAACCCCATCTCTTCTCCCTTTCCCATGTGAAGATAAGTGAAAAGATGGCCATCTTTAAACCAGAAGGAAAGCCCTCATCAGAGAGTGACCTTAATGGAATCCTGATCTTGATGCCACAGCTGTGAAGAAAAAAAATTCTGTGTTCAGGCCACTTACTACTTGATTTCATTTAATATGCTAACCTGGATTGGCTAAGATGGATGAACATTTTCATTAAATCTGGTTGGTGTCTCAGTGGATAGGCACCAGCCTGAGAACTCAAAGGTTGCTGGTTCCATTCCTAGCCAGGGCACATAACCACGTTGCAAGCCAGAGCTCCGGCCAGGTCTGTAGCTGGAGGCAGGTGAAAAGGCAACCATACATTGGTGCTTCTCTTCCTTTCTTCCTCTCTTCTTGCCCTTCTCTCTGAAAATAATGAATAAACTCTTTTTTCAGTGTAAATCTAATTTTATCTTAATATAAAAGGAAAAAGAAAAAGCCAAGTGAGACAAAAATGAATTGTTGAAAGTTCCTGGAGGAAGAATTACACATGTCTTGATACAGAGTTAAATTATTTGTACAAGCTTTTTTCATAAGCAACGAGAGTTCACATTTCCTTACATCCTTGTGAAAAGTGAGTATGGGATTTTAAAAAGTTAGATTGCAATTTTTTCAGTGAAGTATCATATTTTGTCATACTTCGCACTTCATTGATTCTTGAAGAGGCAATCATGTTTTTCATTTGGGAGATCATTCATAATTTATTTTTTAAATATTGTTGGTCACTCTATATTCTCTGTTTTGTTATATTAGGGTGTTAAACATGTATAAACTAAAGGAAAGAACTTGGAAAACCTCTCTCTGCAGTAATAACAATGTCCTGGTGAAGACTTGGAAGACAGCACTAGCATGCTTCTGGAATGGCTGTTAAAAACTTAAGAAAAGCAATAAATAGCCCACACTGAATAAGAAAACGGCATGGGAGATGGTAGAAGAGGATACTCTGTCAAATCAATAAGGAATGTGCTCATGAAAGGGGCATTAGGATCATTGAGATTAATGGTGGTTGTGTCCCCTAATGCCAGGCTGTTCCAGAATTTGGCTTCCTTGTAGCAATGAGGATAAAAGGATTCTGAAGTAATAGAAGCAAAATGGCAGCAAGTAACCATCAGAAGCATAGTGAGTAGAATTATTGTAATGAGTAGCAGTTTCAGAGTGACAGATGAGGGGCCTGACCTGCATACAGCTATAAAGATAGTTAGTGCAATAGGGTGTTTCTACAGGCAACATAATGAGCAGACAATAGGGTATGCTTACTTTATTTCCCAGCTAAATGAAGATGAATGATCAGAAGGCTGAGGGCCCTAGCCCCAACACAGGATTCATCACTTGGGCTTGAAATAGGCCATTTTCAGACTTGCGTAAAGGAGAGGATCTGAACCCAGGAGGAAAGAAGTTAGAATAGCATGGTGAGTGTTTATGGCAATAATTTACTTCATCCTTCTCTAAAGAGGTATAGAGCCTTTTACTTAGTGGACAATACTTTGGGGAAAGTGCAGAGGCCTATTGGACAGTACCATACAAGTTACCATTGAAGAAAGTGTTAACAATAGCCCTTCCTATTAGAGCCAAATAGAGCACTGGTTTTAGCCTTATGGCCAGCTTCCCAGGCCTCAGATGAATGATTGAAATATACATATACTCCTATGGCTTCCTTGGCTGGGGTGATAAGGGACAGCACTGTGACAAACCTGCCATGGAAGCTTCTGAAACTGCCTCTGCTCCTTGGCCAAGTAATCAAAAGTATTATGCATTCTGGACTGGGGTTTTAATGGTCTGAAAACATGTAATGCAACTTTGGAAAAAGTGACTTTGTTACAATCTTCATTCTTTCATTCCCAAAGAGATAATATGCCTATCTAATTAGTCAGTTTCTTTATGTTTTGGTAAATGTGGTTTCCTACATATAAATAACGGCATTTCTTGTGAAAGTTATTTCTAAACATTTTGCAGATTTCATGAGTAGGAAAGTTTATTATATTTCCTGAATGTTGCTGGCTTCTGAGTGGCTATGCAGCTCATTCCAGTTCCTTAATCCTAGGTGGAGACCATCCTCCATGATTCAGAAAAGCGCTCATATAAGAAACACACATAAGGACAAAGAACCAATTCAACTTTGTTCTGTTTCAGAGAAAAGAACAATTAACCATTTTTGCAACGACTGTTTATCAAAGAATTGAACTAGGTGCTTTACGGATATGCAAGGATGAATATGCGGACCTTGTTCTCAAGAAGTTTATTAGTTTGTAAGAGAGATGTCTTTACAGCAATAATCATAAACAATGAAAGCAATGCCAACAAGACAGATAAGGAATTATTAGATTAGAGGATGATGGGGGTAGGGAGAAAGAGGAAGAGGGACAGGGAGGGAGAAGGATGGGAACTGGAGCATGGGGAGTTGTCTTCTGAATGACGAAAGTGCAGGTGGCATTGGGCACAGGGCACACTATCAGCCTTGTATACAAGGTTCTCTTTCATCTGGTAGAATGAGGGGGGTGGCAAGAAGGATTCAGGGAAAAAGGAGGAAGACATCCTTGATAGCTGTCAAGAGTGGAAATTTAAGTAATTTACCCTAATTATCTTAGTCTTTGTAAAGTAATATGCAAGATCTGTAGAAAGTGGATGTTGGGATTTAAAAAGAAAGGAAGTGGTTTTGAAATTGCTAACATGGAAGGTAGTACTGAGTAACGAAAGGTGGGTGAAAGCAGATTCACCAAGTATGATCTTACGTACAAAGCACCCATGTCAGGCCATTTGTGGGTATTTGGTAAAAAGGGGGAGTTCCCAGTACCACCTTAAACCAAGTTCAGATTAAGTTAAATTTGTATGTAACACAGTCAGTTAATCCAAATGTTATATTAAGACCAAGGAATAAAAAAACAAAAACTGTCTTTAATGCCAACGGCCAAATAACAGGTTGCTGCTATTAGTTCACAGAAGATAGTAGTCTTGGACAGAGCTAGCTTACTTTTTGTATGAACCTTAGCTGTATATTATTATAAAGTTTCAGAGGGCAACTTGAAATTGTATTAATATCTCCATATCTATTGTAGGCAATAATAAAGCTTGAAAATAATATAAAACCATGAAAACATGCATATAATTGGCTTGGCCCACTAATTATAATTTTAAATACCTATCTGAAAAAAATATTGGCATACCACTAACAACTGCTATGTGTGTACCAATCCCTTTTTTTTTTTTTTTTTTTTTTTCCTGGACACGAAGCTCATATCTTTCAGTCTCCTGGCACTTAGGTAGAAGTGCAAAGTCATGTGACTAAGTTCTTGCTAATAAAACATGGGAAAAGTGATGTATACAATTTTAAGATCTGGGCTATAAAAATACTTTCCATTCAACTTTACAGGCTCTCTCTCTCTCTCTCTTTCTCTTTCTCTGTGCTGCTAAATGTTGAGGAGAGTGGGTCTGGGAAATGTTTTTTATTTTGAAGTGTTTAGCCTACTTTCACAAATACACACACTACCAACACTTTAAACATGAGGAGGAGGACATAAGGATTAGAAAGTAGAAAAAAAGTGGTTATTTTTGCTGAAGTGATAGACTCTATAGAATATGCAAGAGAATTGACAAAGTATTAGAAATTTTAGCAAAGTTCAGTTATAGTGATAGAAACTTGATCAGTATTCAAAATTCACTCATGTAGTGTCTATATTTAAGCACCAAACTACAGAATGAAGTTCTTAAAATGGTACTGTTTATGATTCCAAGAAAGCCTATTTGGTATTCAAGAATAAATCTAACAAAGGGTTTGAAAGAAAGACTTAATGGAGAAAAATTAGACAAGATCACTTGAATAATTAGAGAAATATGACATGTATTTAAGTCAAGGTTCCCCAGAGAAAGAAAACCAATAGGATATGATATATATGAACATATTGGCTCCACAGTTATGGACGGTGACAAATCCTAAGACCTGCAGGGTTAGTTGACAAGTTGTAGAACCAGGAGAGCTGATGCTGTAGTTCCAGTCCAAAGGCAGGCAGACTCGAAACCCAGGAATAGTCAATGTATAAATTTGACTCTGAAGGGAGGAAAACATTGATGTCCCAGTTTGAAGATAATTATGCAGGAAAGAATTCTCTTTTCCTCAGGGAAAGTCAGACATTTTGCTGTATTCAGGCCTTCAACTGATTGGATGAGGCCCACCCATATCAGTGGGAGCAATCTGCTTTACTCTGTCTACTGATTTAATAGTGTCATTCAAAAACACTTTCACAGAAACACTCAGAATATAGTTTGACCACATAGCTGGGTATTTTGTGACCCAGTCAATTTGATATAAGGTAAGTTAAAAAAAGAAAAGATAAAAGAACAGTAGAAGAGATTTGCTCTTATTTACTAGCTGTAAATAATAGTTGTTTGCTATAACAAATTACTGCAAAATTAGTGGGTTAAAGTAATTCACGTTTATTTTCTTACAGTTCTGTGGGTCGTAACTAATAGAGGTCTCACTGGGCAAAAGCAAGGTGCCAGCAGGACTGTATTCATTTCTGGAGGCTCTAGAGAAAGTGTTTCCTTGCCTTTTTCAGCTTCAAGAGGCTATTCCTATTGCTGGCTCAGGGCCTTTTCCCCCATCTTCAAGCACAGTGATGATGTATGTGTTTACTGATCTATAGCTATGCCTTCTCTCACTTGAATGGCAGCTGAGAAAGATTCTCCCCTTTTACAAGGATTTGTGGATTAGAGCAGGTCCACCTGGATAACCCAGGATAATCTTCCTCATCAAGGCCCTTAATTTAATCATACCTACCAAATTTCTTTTGTGATGCAAGGTAACATATTCACAGGTTTCAGGGATTAAGGTGTGGGTATCTTTGGTGAGTATCTTTTGTTTTTTACTGCATATCACACCACTTTTCCAATTTAAAATTAATTATATAAAAACATTTGATATTGGTATCAGTCTATAGGATAGAGGCCTAGAGAGAAAACTACATATATTTAGAAGCTTAGGCCTTTAGCTTTTCATAGAAACTTTAGGCCATCTCTGAGAAAGAAGGCTTGCAAATAATCAAATGAAGGATAAATTATTTGGTACTTGGCACAGGGGCAAGCTAAAAACAGATCCCCATATTACACTTTATGCAAAACTAAGTTTTTAAATAATGTGAAAAGAGGAATTGTAAATCACTTAGAAAAAAAACTTTACAGAATAATTAGAGAATAACTTAATGGCTTTTTTTTTTTTTTTTTTTTAAAGAAGCATTTCTTTAACAGAATGCAAAAGAACAAAAATCATAAAAGGAAAGATCAATATGTTTGAACACTTTAAAGTGAAAGCAATTTTCATAAAAATTACATCATAGTTAAAGAGAAAAGACTAGAACAGACAGACACATGTTTGCAACCTAGATCTTCAAAACAAAACAAAACAAAAAAACCCAGTAAGAAAAAGATGTAAATCCAAAAAGAAATAGGTACAGAATATAAAATAGACCATTCACAGAAGTGTAAATAGTTGATTAAAATACTCTCAATATCATTGGAACTTGGGAGAATTAAAATGAAAACCTCAATAAGATATAATATCACAGCCATTAAACTGACAAGAATTAATTAGTGGGATAATATCAAGAGTCAATAATGATGTAAGAAAATAGCAATTCTTATTTATTGATGATGGTAATGTTAACTGTTACAACCATTTTAGAGAGCAATGTGGCTATGTGTGTAAGGTGGAAGATGATCATTTTATAGGATTTAGCAATATGGTTCTCAGATTTGTCCTCTAGGAAAACTCTTATATGTGCTCAAGGTAACACGTACAAAAATGTTCATTTCAGAATTGTTTGTAATAGTAAACAAACAAAAACCTGCCACCAGGAGTTACATGTTTTCTGTGAACTCCCATTCATTTGTATGTTAATAAAAATAACTGATTTAAAAAAATACCCTGCCATCTTATTAAATGGAACCAATCTAGTGGTTACTGAGGTCTTGAACTGGCCTCTCAGGAAGGGAATGGGTTAAGTACACATAATGGAATGTTGTTAAATTGAACGAACTAATCTACATGTATCAATATGAATAAATCTTAAAAATGTGTTAATTAGAAAGTTGCAAAAGGATAAATAGGGCATAATAACATTTATGAAAATTATTAAATAAAATGATAGTACATGGTGTTCAGGAACAAATACTTACGTAGTAAAAGTACAAACATATGTGCAAAAATGATAGAAAACAATTTCTGATAAGTTTTACCTCTGAGGAAGGGTGAGGAGAAAAGGATAAAGGGGTGAGGATATATTTATGTCTTTGTATAAAAGAGGGAGATAACAAGCATAGATTGAAAAATGTTAACATCTGCTTGAATTGGGTGGTGCGAAACATGGATCTATTATCTTATGTTTTGTACTTTCCTGAATATTTTATATTTTGGATGAAATGTTTCATGATTTTTTTTTTTAATAAAAGAAAGAAAAGCAGAGGTTGCAAGAGATGAGAATAAGACCAAACAGCAAAAGAAAGCAATTCCCTGAACTGCATATTATTTATTACTTTTCTCAACGATATTTATTACAGATTTGCTATGTGACTTATTTCTGTGTTAAGAATTGAACAAAATCCCATTTTTTTTTCAAAAGCCATGCCAGTAGTCATTACACCAGTGTTATTTAATAGTAGAACACTTCGCCTATGACTTCAGCCAGCTCAAGTCAAACCCAATAGAAATGCTTTATATTGTATAATACAGACCAGTCCAAGAGTTTAGTAGCTGCTAGATTGTTCCTGTGTAATTGGATGGCTGCTGAATCTTTTAAGGACACACCGCTGTTCATTCACTCAGCTTCTTCCTCATCATTCAGTGAAAACTAAACCATCTGTTGTAATGAATATAAGGCTTCCTGCTTTCAATTCTATCTTCTGATTCCCCCACTAAATGCTAGTTGTCACTTTCAATTTAGAAAAACATCATTATACTCTCCAATCCCTCCTTTAGAATTTTCCTTCGAGGATCTCAAAGCACTTGATCCATTTAGGGAGGCATTGCAGCCTGTCCAGGGGATTCGGCTGCGGTGTTAGCTCCATTTTTAGGCTGGACAAATGAAGATTTCAGCGAGTTCCAGGGTTTTATACCCATCACTTTGAAAGAGAGTGTAATCAAGAAGCAATGGGATGTGTTCCTCCTACACCTAAAACTTCAGCACCAGGCAGTACTCTGTGGAAAAGTTTCAGAAAAAATTGTTCAGTGTTAGAACTAACCTGAAGAACTCTGTGTCAGCTAAAGCTGACAGGTTTTCAGCACTTTTCAGCTTGTAGGCTGTGGGTGGTCTCCAGGCTGCAGACCTGGGTAGAGCTGGCTAATGAGCTGTAAGGGAGTGGAGAAGAACAGGGGTACTTGGGGAGGAGAGGTCTACGAAGGGTGAGCTGGTGGTCAGAGAAGGCTTTTTCCAATGAAATGAGACTTTAGAATGGAAAATCTGGACCTTAGAAGGGAAAGTGTGTTTATAAAACAAGCCATCAATGAACTAAGATACTGGAATTTAGAGGTGTAAGAGAAAAGGCAGAAATTTCTCATTTGGGCATAGGAAGTGGAGAATTTCACCTTAGTAATCATAAAGCAAGGAGAGTAAAAGTGAGCTAATTAGTTCTTGGAATAATGTGTCCCCCTCTTTCCCTGCTTTCTTCTCACCCTTTTTTTCCCCCTTGATTTCAGAAGCCTCTTTAAAATGGACAGCCTCTCTACTGTCCATTAAGCATAATCCACACCAGAGAGAGGTCAGCATCCCGACCTTCAGTGGTCCTGAACCATGAGTTGATTGAGACCCCAAGTGAGATGATTCATCCCACTCAGTTCAGAAATGTAACTTTTCATTTTCCACTCTGTGTTAAAACAACAACAACAGCAAAACCAATCTCTTAGCCATCTTGGGCACACCTGCACTTTGACTACTGAATCCAACTTACTGTTTTTAAGGAAATAGAACTTGGATATCATGTTTAAATGGTAGCCTAATACAAATTAATGAAACTATATAAAGAACAAGACAATTCGTGGGTTCACTGTGCAAGCACACACTTTCAATTAGTTAACAATCTTTTCCTTCTGAAGGACCAAACTCCACTCTTCTTGTTTGAACACTGTGTTCGTCTGGCTTGTACTCTAAACATGGCCACTCAAGGAACCCTCTGAGGTTCTTGCTTGCCCTTTTTATTGACAGATTCAGATCTCAACGCTATCAGGCCCCTATCTTAAGTCTCTTTGTTAGGGACCCGCAATAAATTACCTGAGGTCAAGTTCTGTTTATACAGTGGACTGTTCAGAGAGAATTACCTTCTTGACTTAATAGCTTCCTTTCGGGTGACATTTCTCCCTGAAAGAAGACAAATTGTCTAAGGTCAGCCTGCAGATCAGCTCCGAGTGTAGGAGGAAATTGTAGTGGATCAGCCAAATTGCGCCCGCTCTACCCACCAGCGCGAGGCAGCACCCCACCCCCTGCCCGAGGCCCGCCCGGAGGGACCGCGGCCTCTGCGCCCCGGGCCGCTCCCAGAACAACAGCAGAATTTTCAGGGTTTCCCTTTGGGCTGCTCTTGAATCTGATCTCTCCCCACCCCACCCCACCCCCGTCCATAATGAAATGGCTCAGAGCTGAGCGGCTTTAAAATGTCTATTTTCCCCGCATCCACGATGGCTCCTTGGGGAGTCTGAGTGGGAAACCAGGCTGAGGCCCGGGCTGAACTCCAGCTCGAAGCTGTTGGGTTTCATCCACCGGAGTGGCGGAGGGACCTCCAGCCTGTCATTTTTACTAAAGGGGAAACTTCAGGAGTTAGAAGTGAGCTCAAGCAGGTTTCAGGGCACTAGGAACACAGTAATTTATTCTTACTGGGCAGTGCCTTCTATGTGAAGCCATTCAGAAGGACAATGACTTCAGTGCATAGTCACCTACAAAGGAACTGGTGAGTTTGCCAAGTGATTGTTTTACTCCTCCTTTCAAGGAAAAACACAGAGAAAGGGAGAAAAATAGAAATACAAGTCTCTTTTTAATTAAGCATTTTACCCTTTGAAGTTATTCTGATTTTTTTCACATTGATGATGTAATTTATGTAAATAATCATCTATCTATGAAAGGAGTGTGTCTGTCAAAAGCTGAAATAAAAAACATCCGTCATTTTGAAGTGATTAACATTCTCCAGATGTTTAAATCATCAGATTTCAGGAGTTTCTCTTTGTTGTGATAATGATATAGTATCCAGAACAAGAATGTTTACTTTTTTGCATGGGTCAAACGCAGATTTTTCAAAATCCTATTAAGGCATGCAGTTCATTGTAATTGTATGTGCAGATGAAAGCATATTCAGTTATTATTATTCCCCTTAATTGTAAACTGCTGCTGGTAATTTTACTGTAAAGCTCAAACAAAAGGAGTGTACTTGAAAGGACCACCACTGCCCACTTATGTAATCAATTTATATATGTCAAGTTAGTACCGGGACGGTTATCCCCTTCTGTTACCAGACATGTGACGTGCTACCACCCTGCAGCTCCGGGCTGTGCACGCACGCCGCCAGCTCCCTGTGCCGGCCGCTTGGAAATACGGTACATGTTGGTGATAATGTTAAATGACAGTTCCCAACTATTTCCCCGAGGCCTGTTTGACCCTCCGGTTCAGGCTAAAACAGGAATGGTTCCGCTTACCTTCAAGGCCCGAGCATCCTCACTCCCGGCAGGTTTCTCTTGGAGGCCTGGAGAGGCTCCCTGGAGGCCCAATTACCCTTGTTAGCAGACCTATTGAAACATTAATGACACGTAGGCACTTCATTCATAAAGTTAGGTTCAGCTTTACCCTCCACACACCCTGGCCAGCTTCAGATCTGAAAGACTTGTAGGGTTTATTAAAACCGCTTGAGGAGGGCACACACTGACTACATGCTTATTAGGTGCTACCTCCATGCAGACTTCTCAAATCCCCATAAACCAGAGCTGTCCTGTAGAACCACATGAATTAAGAACAAGAGATACGGAATAATTTCTTAAGAATGGTGCATTAGTAAAAATATCTCTGGCCTTTTTGTTTCATTTTGTTTTGTTTATTGAGCCTTTAATACATATGTTCAGGAATTTAATGCAATGTTATTCCATCAGTGGCCACACAGTTCTTCTCTCTTGAACATCAGAGAGATCTCTTGGCATCAACAGAGGGAGGAAATGTCTTCCTTTACTGTTCTTACAAGAAATCAAAGCATGACAAGGGTTAGATGATAATGAGTCAGACACAGAATACCTTCTTTCTTACTGCACCGAAGCTTTGGTAATAGGCTAATAATTAATAGTTACCATCTGTTATTCCTTGTGCCCAACCTTCAAATCATTCTTCATTTGTATTTGAACACACACATTCCTTTTCATCATCCTAGGACCATTTAAGTACTTTGATAAGCCTTGGGTCCCTAAAATGTTTCCAAATCATCCCCATCTGACATAGAGCCTTGAATTAGAACTCTATTAAACAGGAAGTATGTATAATAAGTGACAAAGGGCTGAAGCACTGGGCTGGAAATTGGGTAATGTTGGGTCTCTTCCTTGCTATGTTCAAACATCAAAGCAAGCCCCACGCCAATCCATTAGTATTATTGTCCTTGTGTTTTTTGAAGGATTTGAATGGCCTCTTCTGTCACCTAAAGAAGAATGTTTCAGCCCTTCTCTTTATTCCATCTTGAAGAACATTGGGTCTAGGATTATCTTGGGACCTCAATATCATTCTTTCTCTAAATTAGAGGGAAAAAATTGCTTCCAGATTTTTATACAATGTTTCTATTCTGTTTCCTCTGGATACTCAAAGGGTCCAGTGTAAAAGAAAAAAATGTGCAGAGAAATCTGGATGCATAGCAGCACCATTTTCCATTCATCACCATGACCACATTAAGTCAACATCATTCTTAGTAATATTAGAGCATGTTTTATCTCTTTGTATCAAACCAAAATGGTAATATGATTTAGAATTTAAAAAATGGATCCAGATAGGGTAATGAATCACCCAAGGCTTTATATATATTCATTCATTTACCGAGCACCTATGCTTGCTGGGCACTGTGCTTGGATGTGGGAATAAGGTAAGATCCCCTGTCCTAAAAAAAAAAAAAAAAAGAAAAGAAAAAAGACTATAAGTATAGAAGCAGGGGAAAAAAGGCTTTGCTTCTACTTCCAACATTTTTTTCTTAAACCAGAATTCATGGTTTTGAAGCATTAAAAGGATTTCCTGTCACTCTGGTTCTATTTTGACAATTAACCCCATGTTATAGGTGGTAGCCATACTTGGGCAGGCAATAGCAGTGATGACAATAGAGGAAAAGAAAGAACACACAACTTACTTTTTCAAAGTATCCCACCACATTATGATCCACAACTAACATGCTTACTGGCACTAAAAAACTAAATCATGTTGTTGCCAGAACAAATTTCTTTTAATAAGTCAAGAATTCATAACCCAATTTTAATCTCATTGAGAATTTTGTGACAGTCTTTTAAATAGCTCTGAAAAGGTTAATGGCAAACATTTCATCTTCAACAATTTCTCACCAAAAAGCTAGTATCCAAGGCCAACAATGCTACAGAACTTCAAAGTTCACCTACAGGTGAAGCTGGACAAACAGTGGGGAAAATGTCAATTAGATGTTCTCAAGATTAGTGAGGCCTGCTAGAACCCTAGAAAGTAATATAGCAGGTGACAGACAAACTTGCTTCTCTTCAAAGCAATACCAAGTCAACCATGTCTCACTAAGTTCTATAGGTGTTCCATTTGCTACTTTTGAGGGTTTTAAATTAATGTACCTGAAGTCTTAAGCAGCATCTTTTCTGTTTCATTTCCATGATCAAAAAGTGTGATGTTCAGTTGGAGCCTAAGTATTTTAAAAATTTCAGTGTGATTGGCTACAGCCTATTAACATAATAACGTTTCTGGTAAGTAACAAAATTTCTCTTTCTCCCTTTCCTGCTTGTCTCTCTTATTCTCAATTATAATTGCTTTCCTTTCCTCCTCTCTCTCTCCTTTTTCCTCCCCACTAACTGTTTTCCTTGGTATATTCCTCATGAAGGCCCAGAGCCTCTTCCCCCTTAGTGTATTATCATACTTAGCATCTAACATACATCTTAACTTTATTTTTTTCACCCCCTGAATCACTGCCAAATTAATTTTCCTAATATTCCACCTTCATATTCACTAGCTATTATAAAATCCAAACTCTTACAAAAGTTTCCATCACCTCACCCTCTTAGAATTTATTCCTAGGTAAGTATCAGGTAACACTTGACTGTTTACAGTCCATCTCCCAGCTGATAGCCCATGAGAGCCTCATGAAGGTCTTAGCTGCCACTCAGAGAGGTGAAGTAACTAGTTGGTCAAGGTTTCACGAATATTGAAAGAGAGTGCTCAGGCTTGAACCTTGGCTTAGCGCATCCAAACCTTACAAACAGGTACTAAGGTTGGCAAACTAGGACCTAGGGGCCAAATACAGCCTGCTGCTTTTGTACAGTAAGCCTTATTGGAACACAGCTCTGTGACCATTTGTATTTTCTGTATGATGGCCGAGTTGAGTAGTTGCGACAGATACTATATAGCCCACATTGCTGAGCATGTGTAAAATCCGGCTCTTTATGGAAAAAGTTTGCTAACCCTTGGTCTGATGTATCAGAATCTGATTTTTCAAATTAATATATATATATATATATACCCCAACTATCACCCTTTTGCAAATTATGAAAGTAATATAGGTTTGTCATCAGAACTATACAAATATATATTTTTTTAAACTGCAATTCTTATCCTATGCCTCTTTCTTTTCTCCTCCCTTACCAATTGGCTCTTAGAGCCATTTGGTGAAACTGAGTGGGCTCTGGGCCTGGGGATGGAAAGTTGCAATGACTCAGGGCAGGGTCTCTCCTTACACCATCCTCCAGGAGTCCTAGAGGGAATAGGAGGGCATCATCATAAGAAGGCCGACTCACATGGGAAGTCAGCCTGAGCAACACAAGGACGGCATTGCTGTGGATGTGCAGCCCAGCATGTGTTGCAGAGCTCCAGCAGGCTGGAGAGGGATAGAATGTGGTAGTCTGCCATTGGGAGTTAGAGCCTTTGTGGGACAGGAGATTGGTTATGTTAAAGGGGTGTTATACTTGTAAGTCAACATATTAAAGGTCAGGAGATTGGTTATGTTAAAGGGGTGTTATACTTGTAAGTCAACATATTAAAGGTCAAAGTATTCTCAAGTCAGAAGGGATTTGCGACAATGAAAAGAGGGGAAACTGGAAAGAACCCTTGATGTTTGGAACTGAAGGCATCGCTGTGGATTCATAGATTACCATACCTATAGATAGATGCTAGTACAGATAAATGTAAATATGCATGTAAATATCTATGTTCCCCAGCTCTGAACATTGCTAGGGCCTGAGAAGAGTGACAGAACAATAGCAATGAGCCCATTTAGCTCCAAGACTATGGCTTATAAATTCTACTTACCACTGAAAGGATCCAGGGTCTCTTGGAGAAATGGCTGATTCTAGGGCTGGGGCAAGGAAAGTAAAAGAGGAGTCCAGGACATCTTGTGACAGAAGGAAAAGAAGTCCTCAACGAATGATGGAGCGGTGCCAAACACACACACAGAATGAGCTTCCTGTGCTCCAAAGGTGGAAGTAATGTATCAGAATGATTTAAAAAATTTTTTATGTATTATTTTTAGAGAGAGGGTAAGAGAGAAAGGCAGAGAGGGAGAGAGACATCAATGCATGGTTGCCACTCCACTACAACAACCAAATAAGAAAATGGTCAACACATTTCAGAATCTAGCAATCCCAAGTAAGAACTGCACAGTGTGAAAAGCCTTGATTCCCAAACACCCACTTTTCACCTCCTGCCCTGCCCAGAGAGCAGTTCAGTGAGTGAGCTGATAAGAGACAGAGCCTGAGGGTGTTTCTCATCACACAGGATAGCACCATGCCCCTCCCCAAAGAATTTTGCAAAGGCCATGGAAGGTGTTTCACAACATCCCAGAAAGAACTAATATCCAAATGTAATAAGAGAGAGAGGGAGAGAGATAGAGAAGTTTTTACCCCCCCCCCCCAAAAAAAAAAAAAAATTCCACACAAGAGATTATGGTGGCTTGGGGCAAGCAGGATGGTGGATGGGAAGCAGCTGTGGTAGTGGGAGAGAGGATTATATTCTGGGTAGAATATCAGGTAGAACCTATAAGATTGGGTGTGAGTATGAGAAAAAACAATGGAGTCAAGTATAATCCTGAATTTTTTTAGGTGTGAAGAATTGAAAGACATGGATTTGCCTTAAATTTAGTTAGGGTAAATTGTAGAAGAGTAGGCTTAGGCAGGTGGGTGGGAGAGATAAGGAACTAGGAACTTGTCCTAGTTCTGGACAAGTTATGTTTAAGACATGTATTAGACATTTAAATAGTGATATCAAGTAAGCAGTTGGATATATAAGTGTGGAGTTTGAGAAATCTGAGATAGGGATAAAATTTGAGAAGTATCAGTGTGTGTGTGCATGTGTGTATTTGAATACATTTGAATTTGTATATCATGAGGTTGATTTTCTTATGAAGTCAAAAAAATAAATGGGAAAAGAAAGACACTGAATACCTAAGAAAACAAATGAAAGCCCTGGTGGGTGGCTCAGTGAATTGGTGCCAGCCTGCGAACCCAAAGGTTGCTAGTTTGATTCCCAGCCAGGGCACATAGCCAGGTTGTAGGCCAGGTCTCCAGCCAGGTCCATAGCTGGAGGCAGGTGAAAGACAACCATACATTGATGTCTCTCTCCCATTTTCCTCCTTCCCTGCCCTTCTCTCTAAAAATAATGAGTACAATCTTTAAAAAATTAATAATCAAAATATCATTATGAAATCAAGGGATAAATTATCAATGACAATGAATAGAATAGTCATTGCTGAAAATTGAATTGCTTAAGTAATGGAATTAAGGTTGTTTACAAAACAAAAAAGAGATTAAAGCAATTAGGATGCGCTAGTTAACAGGTATGCAAGACAGAGAAAGTCCAAAAGATGGTTCATCAATTTCTGTACAATACACAGCCTGATTAGAATAACTTAGCAATACAGAAAGTATAAAAATGTTTGCTGAATAAACTAGCATTTGATTTAGATGAGTAAAGATTTTATACCTGTTTGCTAGTTAACACTTTTACATTTCTAACGGAGAGTTTTCATTTATTTAAAGCAACTACTTTTATGTCAATGTTATACAGAGCAAATTTGTTGCATGTAATATGGTGGAATCTGGTTTTTTTTTTTTTTCCATAACCCAAAAACATATTTACTGACACCATGCTGTATATGAGACTTGAGACTAATAGTGTCCTTGAATTTCTTCTACTCCTAGTTTTGTTTGATCATGACAACTATAGAGTTGTAGCAATCACTAATTTAATTGAATATTATATAAGCCTATGAAATATGAATGTGAGAGAACATTATTTTTTCTCTGATAACCCAGAGGAGAAATTTCTGGCTAGGATGTAAAAAGTTGTAAGACTCCATTACTCTTTCTAACTAATTACCAAAAGAAACTGTTTAAGATTTAAAGTCATGGTAGAACAAGAACACAAAGGATCCTAAACCGACCATGTTCCAGCAAATGTCATGCCTTTGTAGAAGAGAAGCAGCTCATGCTGGCTGCTCTGATCCCTATTGGAGCAGAAGGAGGAGGAAGAATTTACCAGATATAAAGATCAGGAAAAACCAACCCAACTTTAAAAGAATTTATGATAACGACAAGTGGGCAGGTATGACAGATTAGAATTCCAAGGAGCCTCAGACACAGACAGATCTGCTTCCACCCACCTATTCTTTTCTGAGGTCTGCACTGCATGCTTGGTGTGTGTGTGGGGGGGGGGATTGTATTCAAAAGCCTGAGGATAGCTGAGAAAGTGCAAAGACAGGCAGGCAGCCAGAAAGCAGGAGACTGAGCAAGAGCCTAGAAGAAACCCATACAAGGACCTCTGGGGTTTCAGCTACAACATTGGGGTGAGGCAGCAGAGCTAAAAAACAAAATGCTCTCCAAGGCATTCTGGACCTTCAGAGAGTAGGAGCAGAGAGAAGGACCTCCTGCAGTTCAGAAATCTGGAGGCATTGCTGTAAAGTGCGGAGATCTCAGGAAACTTATCAATGCTCAGAGCCTAACTCCTATGGATGAAAAAGTCTTGATCCCATCCTCAAACATTTAAAGCCAGTAGTGAACTGACTTAAATGAACATTGCAAAAAAGATAAGATGCACCTCGGCCACTCAGCAACCCCTGTCACTTATGCAGTCTGGCAAGAAATAGGGTACACGCTCTTTACTGGAGATAAGTCATATTTAGCTATTCTCTATTGCTCTTTTATTGAAGCCAAAGAACCTACATGCATGAACCGTGAGCATGAACTAAGGGGGTGGGGGTACTGCTGGAGGAAAGGCAGGTTCTGGGCCAAAGAAGGAAAAGGGGGAAAATTGGGACAGCTGTAATAATAGTCAATAAAATATA
Organism: Noctilio leporinus; assembly: GCA_004026585.1. Lineage (NCBI taxonomy): Eukaryota > Metazoa > Chordata > Mammalia > Chiroptera > Noctilionidae > Noctilio > Noctilio leporinus. The sequence goes on along the minus strand of PVIW01000452.1, from coordinate 335,712 downwards.
CTTAAAATATCTGGACTATAATAAAACATTACAAGATACACGCAGAAGCCAGGAAATGTGCTCAAGAGAGGAAGCAGTGAGTAGAAACAGACTCAGAGGTGGCTCAGTTGTTGGATTTACCAGGTCAGGACTTTAAATAACAATGATACAAGTACTAAAGGATCTAAAGGAAAAGGTGAAAACCGTGAATGAAAAGATGAGAAACTTAAGCACAGATTCGGAAATTATAAAATACACACGCCAAACTGGGATAGAGGAGCAAATCTGAGCACTGTGTGCCTGGTGCCAGGCATTTAGATCTACACCCAAATAATGCCATGGAGAAAGGTCTGTAAGTGAAAAGGAAGAAGGAAGAGGAAGAGGGGTGAGTGCAGGGGGGATTAGTGATGTTTGGTGTACACTATGGGAGCTAATAGAAGCAGCAGCAAAGGTCAGTAAATGTGCTAACACCCAAGGAAACAGTAGAATAACAAATATCTCAAGGTCATTAACACAACAGATTATGGGGAATCCCAGGAGCAAACAGTGAGGCCTTTGCAGGACTCTGAGATCTTACAGAGCATGTATGAGTGAAAAACAGTGAAGCCTGGCTGAATACTGTTATAGTCCAGCTATAAAGTAAGCTGAGGAGGCCTGCTTATGCTCAGGTTTTGATAAATTATAACAAATATATTTCCATTTTTCCAGAACTCTCATGACAAACAGACGTGTCTTAATTCCTTCTGATATAAAGTTGCTTAGTTGATATAACAGTCTTTTGAGAAAGCAAAAAATATTTACCTTGTTTTACAACAAATCTTAATGACCTAAACCGCAAGTGCTAGTCTATTAAGGTTCCATTTGTTCCTAGGATAAATCAGCAGTCTTTCCTTCTGTCTGGCATTCTTTTCTTCCCAGAACATAGCTTATTGTGTGGGGCTATGGCTTTTCTATTTTTATTTTATAAAAGCTACTAGGAACTACTTTAGTTACCTAACATTTATCTACACAGTTTCTTGTTCTCAATCACCTGTTTTTTTTCTTTTCTTTTCTTTTTTTTTTTCCCGCTAAAACTTGACTATACTTAATAGGCCTTTCTATTTTTTTTTCTAATTAATTACATATTATCACTGCATTTCAACTTCACTAGGTTGATTGCAATCAATAGACAACTTCACCATCCTTCAGTTCAATTTTCAGTGTATTAATCTGAACAAATATGTAACTCTGTCAAAAATAGATTAACTGTGTCCTTAGAACTCAGTTATAGTCTTAGGGGGGTCTCAACTGAAAGTGATTTTTTATTTTTACAAGAGCAATCTAGGTTACACATAGTGCTATATTAAAATAATACAGATACAGATAATGGCATCTCCCTTGTGTGCAAGAAAATTTGATGGAAACATTTAGGCCACACAACACTTGCCATTTTTTTTAAATCCTCACCGGAGGATATGCTTATTGATTTTAGAAAGAGAGGAAGGGAGAGAAAAAGAGAGAGACCCGTATGAGAGACCTGTATTAGGATCTGTTGCCTCCTGTATATTTACCAGCCAGGGATCAAACCTGAAACCTAAGTATGTGCCCTGATTGAACCTACAACCTTTTTGGTGTACAGGATGATGCTCCAACCAACAGAGTGACTCAGTCAAGGCCACCTGACATTTTTAACACTGTATTTGCCACAGTGTTTGCATCTGTAAGATATAATGTAGCAATAGTTGTTACTGAATTCTTAATGATACCCAGAGTTTTCATTAAAGAAACAAAACATTCTGAAGTTTACTACAAAGTCAAATAAGAGTATTTCTCAATATTTTTGCAATTGTATGTGGTTTTTTGGATACTGGTGACTTGGATTCGTAAGGGTGCAAAGGCGAGAAAGAAGCAAAAAGTAACCAAAGTGCATTATGGCTCTATCTTGTTTTTGATGCACAATAAATGCCAGATGAAAAATCTGAACTTGCAAAGTAAACCTATTATAGCAGTTAATTATTTAATTCCCTGAAGGTTTGATTGCTGAGTACTTTTAAACTGTAGGTTCTGGAAAGAATTGGAACACTTACCATTTTACTGATAAAAGCAAGACACATACACCTTGGACGCACTAGAGCCGAGCCATGGTTATTACAAACAAATTCTAGGTCTGCCTCACAAGTAGGCAGATCTACTTGTGACCTCCCCAACCACACTCCCTTTCCCCTAAGGAACTTCTAAATGGGTATTTATTGCTAATAGCTGTATCTACATTTCACAAATAAGGTAAAGCAGGGGGCCTGGAATGGCAAAATCAGGGTCTCCTGCCTGAGGATAAGCTTCTCTGCATCCTGATATTTTTTTCAGCCATTTACCATCACTCAGAGGTAGAAGCACAAGTCCAGTTTGCAGCTTTGGGTTCCTTTGTGAAGCATCTGTGACCTGGGTAAAGCTGAATTTTGAATTTCTGGCACCCTAGTTAAGAAAAGATTGAAATGACTCACATAAAGTTAACAATGAAGAGTTAAAAACCAAACAAATCTTTTTCTCCTAGTAAAAGCTTTCAGATTATTTTAAAAGAAATGAATTAGCAAAATAATTTCTTCCTTTTCTCACACTGACCCAAGTATAATTATTGATTTTGTTTTTAAGATTTTACTTCTCTTTTTCTCTGACTTTTTAAACAATTACTACAGTCAAGCTGATGAAATGTGCTCCATTAAGAATCCAAGAGATCCGCTCAAAATTAAAAATTATTGTTCAAAGAGATGAGCAAGAAAGTGAAAAATCAACCCAAATTCTGGGAGAAAAATATTTGTAAATCATATATCCAACAAGGCACTTGTATGCAGAATATATAAGACACTCTTACAGGTCAACATCAAGAAAAAATAAAAATGGGCAAAGGATTTAAATAGACATTTCTCAAAAGAAACATATAACTAGGAAATAAGCCCATTAAAAGATTCTCATCATCATTAGTCATTGGGGAAATTCAAATTGAAATCACAATGAGATAATTTTTTCACCCTTTAAAATGACTATAATAAAAAAGAGGGACAGTAACAAGTGTTGACAAGAATGTGGTGAAATTGGAACTCTCAGATGTTGCTGGTGGGAATAAAAAAATGATGCAGCCATTTTGCAAAAGAGTTTGGCAGTTTCTGAAGTGAAACATAGATTTCCCATATGACTCAGCAATTCTATTCTTAAGTATCTTAAGACTCAGTTATACTCTAAGCAGAGCCTCCAATTTGGTGCAAAACTCCTCCAAAACCAGAGCAAGAAAAAAGCTCTTGTTTCTGTACCATTTCCAAGAGAACAAAGACTATGCTAATGTTCAAGTTATTTGTGCCCCAGGCTGCCTGTGTTTTAGGATACTTGTATGATCCCACCTGTTTTTTTGTTTGTTTGTTTCTGGTAGGATAAATAAATAGAACATAAGCCCTAACAAGCTTCAAGCCTCTGAGCATAGAAGTAAGTCCAAGTTCCAACGTGATTGCTATTGAGTGAAAAAGTTCTCTCTGAAAATATAAAATAGGCACACCAAGAAGCCAAATTGTACATTAGTTACCTGTTCCCATCCCCCGTCTTTTTTTAAAGGATATATTCTGCATGATGGAAGCTAAAAGGTGGCAGCTGTGCCAGAGTAGTGGACCCTAAATCGCTGAGCAAAAAATGAGAGTGGGGAGTTCTGATTGCTCACAGTACAGGAGTGAATGTGCTCTCTCAACCACAAATCAAGCAAGCTGAAAAAAAAAAAAAAAAAAAAAAAAAAAAAAAAAAAAAAAAAAAAAAAAAAAAAAAAAAAAAAAAAAAAAAAAAAAAAAAAAAAAAAAAAGACCCAATCAAGGCAGTAATGGCCTCCACTTCACAATCAGACAAGTGCTTCTTACTTGAAAAATCCTACCATTTATAGCTGATTGCTAACCCTGGCCTCATTTCTAATCTAAAGGGCGAGTAATAATTTGGAAAAGGAATTATAACAACTTCCCAACAATTTAGCAAATTGTTATTTTTCAGAGGGAGGGAGGAGGATAGAAAGGATTTGCTTTATAATGTGTTTCTTTTGGGGGCTACCATTTTTATGACATCAAATCCCTTTGCTGCCATTCTAGAATAGCCACTAATATACATATTGGAAATACGTTTTTTTTTTTTTAAATGGTGGTATTTTATGCCATGTCACATGTTCCAATAAGGTCAGAGTTATGGATCACCAGAGAAAAAGGGAGGAAGAGGAGTTGTCAATTTTTTAATACACTTTTACCTACAGTATTCCAAAAATAAGTTTGAGTGAATGTCCTTGAGTATCCCTGTTTTGGAAATGATTTTGACCTTTTAGAGAATTTGACTTCATAAAAAAAATAATACTGTTAAACGGTCCACTGGGGTTTTGTTTCCGTGGTTGCAGTGTTGATGGACTTGTGTATATGTAAATGCTTATCACTTAATTAACATGTTACATCCATAAAAGTGAGGCATAGGTACCATTTTGGAAATTAGTGTAATTATATCTACTGAACTAGACACTCCCACGTGCTGTGTATACAGTATTTTCATTACAAAGAAGCTGAGCATGCATAGCTAATGTAATATTGTAGAAAAGAGGTTAGAACCATGTTGCTATCTGAGAAAACATATCAACTAGTAGGAGGGCAGACCAGAAGGATATGTTGAGTCACCAACACAGGAAGGATAGTGGAGACCACAATTTTCAGCCTCTTCATCATTATGCAAGTGAGGAACAAAAGCTGGGAAAGGGTAGTAACTTCCTAAAGGTCACACAGCTGGTAAATGACAGAGATTAAATTAAAACTTGGCTGTCCTTACTCCCGCCACCATACCTTTTGCCTCAGAGCCCATTCACTCAACATCATTCCTCCGAATGGCTTTCAATTGTGGGTATTTCAGGAATGTGGCATGTTGGCCTCACATAATACAGACATCAGTGATTTTTGTAATAGGATATGCTTAACATCAACATGCAACTTTAAGCCTACAGTGTGAGCAATAATATTGTTTCTGCTTGTTTTGCCGCTTACCATTAACTTTGTAACAAAACTTCTCTGTAGTTTAGAACCCTTCTGTCCTTAAGTATGAGAACATTAAAACTTTACCTATTGAAATTATACTTTATTCTCTTTTACTTTCTAAATCAAGACCAGCTACTTAAAACACAATGGGCAAAGCACCACAGTATTGTTCTTTCCTTTTTCTTTTCAGGTAGGCAACCAGCAGCAGAATTCTATGGGCAAGCACAGGCCTCTGTGGCTGGGGCTCTGAACAATAGCATCATCAATTTGACTAGACATTCAGGCCATAATTCTGACTCTAAGTTAGAAAATGGGGAACTCCATGTCATTTGAATCAATGTAAGCTTAATGGACATTTTTATCATATGTTCATTTTAAATAGAAAAACTAACTTTCTTTTGGTATTCTCCATAGGTCTAACAAACACTAAAAATAGAAAATATACCCACTTTTTGAGTCAAAGGAAATACTTTGACTTCCGATTGAAAAATGTTAAACAGAACATGCTATGCTTTCTGAAGCACAACAGATTTTAAGCAGATTTTTAAAACTGGATTTGGAAAAACAAATACAACTATCTTTATTTATGTGTGTAACTAGAGCAAGAAAGCTAAATTTTTCAGATACCCAGAAATGATTTATAGCTTGCAATTACACACTCCATTCAATATAAACAAAATCATAATTCATATTACATAATCTATAGTGCATTCTAAAATACATAATTTCACTCTGAAAAAATCCCATGCATTTTCCTTATATTGTCTTTCATGTCTGGCACCATGGCCTCAAAGTGATTTTTTACATAAAATAAGGAATTATTATTAAGTCCCATTAAGGGAACACAATGTACTTTAGAAAGGTGATTGAAATTCTAAAAACTTTTAAGAGTAGGGAAATCTGCAATATCATAATAGAAAGTATTCATTTTGTTATGGGAAGAGAAAAGGTCCATTCTAATGGAGGCATTTGCGATTACTTCACAGCATTTTGAAAATTAGTAAAAAGTACAGAAGAGCTTCACTGAGGCTTAGAAGGGAAGGACAAAAGCTTGAAGAAAAAGACCAAGCAAACCCCCAAAACTGACAAAATATTAAATAGCAACCACAGACAAAAACAGGATGTGAAGCGTTCATGCCCTCTAAGTAGCCTGAACATATTAGTAGAATTAACAAATATGAACTTAAGATAAGAAACTCAAAGCACACTTTTGTTTGACATTTTAAAAATTAGACCAAGTAATGGAATCTATTCACAGTCCAACTAGGGGAAAAATGAGGGCTGTGCGCCCAGGAAAACGTTTTTCCAGGGATAGCACTTTTCTAGGAAATATATTCTCAACCTTCTCTTTTATTAAAACTAAAGTTCTTACTGTATTGCCACAAACTAAAATGACCCCTAGTGTTAGGAAACAGATTTCTTAGAGTGAATTGTACGCACTACATTTCACTTAAAAGTATAGTAATATTAGCACACACATTTTGTCACTGCTTGTAACACAAGTAGCTGCTTTACTGAACAAAAAAAAAGATGCCAAGTGTATGATAAAACAGTATTTTTTCTCTTGCCCATTAAATAAAATATTGAATCCTCAAATCCACTCAAGCAATATTAGATTTTTGTCATGCAGAAAGGAATTTCCTCTCGTTACAAAATATACAGAGCTATGAGCTATAGAAGACGTAACTAACTACAAAGGGAAGAAAGGCCGGACTTTTTAATAAAAATTCTGGTAGCATCATCAAGGACAATGCGTGTGGAACAATTTCAAGACAGGCTCTTGAGTAGTAATGTTACGTATATATAGGAAATCCTAGCTTTTATGAACTAAATGGAAAAGTACTCAATTGTTTTGGCTGTGTAAATCATTAGATACATTGTAAGGAGACTTCAAAATGTATATGTATTTAAAAGCTTTTTGTATCAATACACCTACACAAATGAATTTGGTAGCTATTTAACAGTTAATTTTGTATCTTAAAGAGCAATTTTTGGGGAGAAAGTATAATATTAGGGAATAATATTAAGGTATCAAAGAAGTACAATACATGCATTTAAAAGGGATCTCTGCTAAGAAAAATACTCCTGAAAGAGGATTGCATTAAGGTTAAAAAGTGAATAACTAAATTCTATTATGAGATTTTTAGTGTTTGTAGCAAATAATATTGGTAAATACCAGTCGGTGTGGTTTATAGAAGCAAGGAGGGATTAGAACAAAAATGAACTAAAAGCCCAAATTCCTTGTAATAAATGCAAAATCAAGCACAGAGATACAAAATCTAGGCTTTTGCTTTTTAGAAGCTATTGATTGTAAATGATATTTATATTAAAAATAAGAAGTTTATTTTGCACTACATTATTTATTAGTGAAAATTAGAAAAATAACTGAAAGTAAGAGCTAATAAAATACAGATTTAGGATATAAGTTAAAACATAAAAATTACCTAACATACAAGCACAATGTAATTAATTTCAGAAAAAATGTTAACACTATATATATTTGCATATTAAAAATATACAAAACCACTTTTAAATATATGTTTTGAATTCTACTCTGAGCTTAATTTGAGAGCTTTCCTGGAAGAAAAAAACACCATGCTTCTTCCTGTGTGCATATTGCAAGCAGAGCAATTATGTAAAAAGAATACACCATGATCATAAACTTCATTACTCAATAACATAAGTAAACATTAAATATTTAAAGAATATTGTGCTGCATTATGGTTTATTCTATTTAAGTATCACAATTATAACAGCCTTTTCTACTCGTATTTCTCTAAGGATGAATTGCCAGGATTTGGTAATCTGCTGCTAATGTGAGCTGATATTACAGTCATATGACCTAATTAAACATCAGGAATCATATTTAAAATATGTAATTACCAGAGTGTCATTTAAAAATGTAATTACTAGTTTCTACTTTAATAGCAAAAAAATAATGTTCATGCCAACAGACTATGGAAAGTTTTCTGAAAAAGTTTTTTTTCCCTCTGATTGTAAAGAAACAATGAAAAATCTCAGGATAGAAACCCATTATTAATATTATTTTCTAGAATAAATGCCCCCATCATTCATTATGTGGAACTTTCTGCTCCTAAAGGTGTATTATGTGTCAGATCTTATTGTCACTTGTAATCTATTCATCTTTCTTTACAGGAACATATATTCAGCTTTGGCATTTGAGATATTCGTACACAACACTAGTATGATAGGTAAGTAAAGCAGCAAACTTCCATTATCTTAAAACAAAATAGACTCAAAGATTTGGGGGTTTAGGGAGAAACTTTTCATTTTGAATTGCACAGAATCATTCATAATTACCTCAGTGATTTCAATATCACAAATCCCTTCTGATTAGTGCTCTTTTAAAAAGAAGGAAAAATATATAAAGATAAACCCATTTCAGAATTGCTTGGCCCTGTTGGAAGCCCTGTCTGCGAGAATGACAGATTATGTAATTAAATTGAATCGTGTATTTTCCATAGAAACAAGGCATGATACTGGAACTGATGCAAGCTATATGCTCATTTCTATATTTAGACTGCTGAACATCTACAAGGCAGCAGCCCACTGTCCAACCAACCAAGAGTTAAGCATCGTATGAAGCTTTTCAGTTCTAAAAATATGGAAACGCAGAAAAAGAAATGACTAGAGATATGGCTGATGAAATGCCACCCTTTTAAAGAACTATTCTTCATTCCCTGAGTGAAAGAATGTTCTTACAAATAATACTTTCCCATTTAGAAGCCTGACTTGCTTAGAGTGTATTATAGAGTAGTCTGGGGAAATAGTTAAGATTAGGATCCAAAAAGGAGACCCAAGTAAGAAAGCAAAAATTGCAAGATCACGGAGTAAAACATGCCACATACCTCCAGAAGTTTGTAACTGAAAACACAAATGTAGTACTTAAGAAAAATGTTCCTTTGTTTTTTTCAAGTGCAAAGTATAAACTAGAGATTATCAGGATAAACTGGAAGTCACTGCAGCTGCATCTAACACAGAATAGCAGCAGCAGGAAAACAAATTGTTAAAAATTTCTCAGCCTTTGATGATCTTTATCTTTAAGAGACACTATTTCCCACCAGGCTTCACTTCCATGTTTTCTTAATTTATTTTAACCGTTTTGCCACCAAACCACAATTGTAGTCATAAGTCCCAGCCATGCTGAATTTTGAAATCCTCAGCATGGCTCTCTAAACTGAAAGTGTACTATTTACATTTTACATACGCAATCATGGAGAAAATTCAGCATCATAAAAGTCCCTCAGAATCAAGGGATCAAAAATAATCTACCAAATCAAGAATGCACTGTCACCTGAATCGGTAAACATCAATGTTAGAATGATTGTTTTAAACCAACAGCAATGGTTTATATGTAGACAATGGATTATACACAGACAATGGATTACACATGGGCTTGGTGACTGAGTGTAGATGTTTAAATTTTGTAATGACCTGTCTAAATATTGAACATTATATTTAACATAAAGAACAAATAGGACTACATGGGAAATGGTAACAGTACCAATTCTAAACAAAAAAAAAAAAAAAAAAAAATGGACAAAGAACTCTGTAATCCTGATCAATTGAACTACAGTCACCCATCCCATTCTCTTCCTGGAACACCTGTAGATTTCACACCGCTGTACAGAGGGAGGCAGTAATCTCCTTAGAGGCCTATACTCAAATCAATATGTAGATTCATCTTTTTAATTTGTAAAAAGAAAATGATCTTTACTATGAATTCCTTATCCATGCATTTTATTTTAAATGAAATGAAAATATTTAAAGATATGACCATTCTAACTAGATACCCACGCTTTTGATGCAAGCTTACTAAAAACTTGAAGTAAAACTTATTCCCAATATTTTTTTTATTTCACACCTTAGATATCCTATGATTTTAATGGCATAGTGCAACAGCAAAAGTGAAAACGTGCGGGTATGTAGCTGTTGTTACTAAAATGCCAAGTGACTACAATATAATGTGACATACCATGATTTCATTTTATAGAAGAATAAGTGGCAGAACTGTTTTATTTCTAGATAGTAGTTAAAAACAAAACTATCCAAATATTCTGGAGTTGGTTAGGTAAAGAACAATAAATCCCACCCAAGCCCACACTTACCACCTCAGCCTGAAAAGATGCTCTGCGGGTCTGCGGCACGCAGTCCTCTGCCACCTGGTGGCTGCCCGGAAAAACCTCCACAACGAGTTCAGCAATGCTTTCCTTCTTTGCTCCCTTTGCAGAACTAATTGATTGAACTTCAATATGACTACATGCCTGCTGCTGTGGGAAGCATTGGCTAGTTCACATGACTTACTATTTTGATTTTACTTCGTTTTAAAGTATCAGTACAGATTAGCTGCAAGATGAACAGGTGGTTTGAATAAGTTATTGGCAATTATCAAGCAAAATAAAATTCGCCAGAATTTCTTGATCTCTGCGTAGTGTTTTTCTCCAAGGGGTTTAGAACAGTTTCTTTAAGCCTTACCATATCCTGGGAAATAGGTAAGAGTAGTATTAAGTCATGAAAAGCTGAGGGACACAGGAATTCATTAAATGAATGTAATTAGGCAGCATTTCCATGTAACAATATGAACATTCCTGCTGCTATATCACAGAGAAATGAACTTAGTAGTCTTAGATGTCATTTCTGTCAACACATTGCATGGGTGATGTAAACTGCAAGATACAACCTTTGAATAATGATCAGATACTGATTAACATACACTGATGAATCATTCCATAATTATTAAAAAAATAAAATAAAATAAAACCTTGCTGTCATGAACATAGCTAGTGTTCAGAACATAGTTTCTAAGTAAAAGAAACCAAAGTTCTTCAGCTGATTCTGTGCTGGGACAAACCTGGACCATCTTGTGTGAAATAATTTGGAAAATGCTCAAAACCTGAAGAAAGCATGAAAAGAGGACAGGAGCTGATGTGGAGCAGCTCCTACTGTCCAAATCTGGGAAAATATAAGCATTAAAGAATAATAGCAATGGATTATGACCCACTGACTAAGACAAGAACCCATAAGTCCATGCTTACCACACAGATATATGAGGAAGGGAAAGCTGTCTCTGGAAACAGAATATCAATTAATAAATGTAGAAGAAATAATGAAAATAGCAAATTACTACTTTACAATCAAAGTCATCATAGCGATAGCTAATTCAGACAAGAATTGTCAGTAGATATTAAAATAGTGTATAAAATTTTATTAGGAACACATTATTTACATACTTTCAAAATATAGCAGTAAAGAGATATTTTGTCTATTCCAAAAAAAAAATATATATATATATATTACCTTCAGGGTGGAGAAACCTGGCAGATACCATATTAACCAAATGATCAAAGCTAGCTAGTGTCAACAGTGATAGGATAAACTGAATTTATGTGCCTCTCGAAGTGATTGACAAGAACACATCATTTATATAGTCTTCTTGATGAAATGAATAACTTCAATCTAATTATGAATAAATTCAAGAAAACTATAAGTTGATTGCTATAAAAAATACTTAGTGTATTTCTCAAAATGTCAATGTTATGAAATATAAAAGCTTATAACATTATTAATGATTAAATGAAACTAAAGAAACATGAAAACTAAATGCAATTCATACTCCTAAATTGGATCCTGGATCAGAAAAGCAAATTTCTAAAAACAATATCTTTGGGGAAACTGATTAAATTTGAGTAACATTTGTAGGTTATATAATTATGGCACATAAACATTGAATTTCCTGATTTTTAGAATTGTATTTAGACTAGCCTTGCCTTAAAGAAAGATACACTGACACCTTTAAGAGTAAAAAAGCATAGCACCTTTAACATTTTCAGAAAAAAGTTTATAAACATACTACTTTTCTGTAGATTTGAAATTATTTCAAAATAAAAACATTTTTTAAGCCTGCTGTAAAAAAAAAAAAAAAAAAAAAAAAAAAGAGAGAGAGAGAGAGAGAAAAACCAGAAGAATTTATCACCCTTAGTCGCAAAGTATATATTGGACTCTTAAATGCTGAGTCTGGAATTCTGGATATTTTGTCAGATATAAAACATAATATTGTGCACACAGTCCCCCTGAACATTTTTTTAACCACCAATTTTATCAACTATTTTATAAATATTTTTCCAAGAAACAAATAGTAATAAAATTTGATTGAGAATTTTGTCATTTGTTTGTAAAATAATAAAGTAGACAACGATCATGTGCTCTCATAAATCCAATGCATTTATGAACTGTAATAGCTTAAAAAGATCACACAACATGATCAAGTGGGATTAATTTCAGGGACACAAGGATGATTCAGCATCTATGAATCAATCAATATGATACATGACATAAATAAAATGAAAGATAAATAAAATCATATGATCACCTTAATAAATACAGAGAAAGCATTTGACAAAATTTAATATTCATATATGATATAAGCTCTCAACAAAGTGGCTAGAAAGGGAATGCACCCAACATAACAAAGGCTGTTTATGACAAGCTCATAGCTAACATCATGGTCAACAGTAAAAAGCTAAAATCTTTTCCTCTAAGATCAGGAATAAGACTAAGATGTCCCCCTCACCACTTTTATTCAATATAGTATTGGAAGTCCTAGCCTGAGCAATTAGGTAAGAAAAAGAAATAAAAGTCATTCAAATTGAAAAGAAGGAAAGAAGTAAAATTGTTAGTATTTGCCGTTGACACATTATATATAGAAAAACTTCAAGGGGAGTGTATGGGAACTCTGTACATATCAATTTTGTATAACTTTAAAACTGCTCTAAGACAATCTATTAAATAAATAAATGGTAGCGTACAATTTGTAAAAGTTAAAATTGAACCATTTTAAAAACAAAAAGGACTGAGAAATAAATGCTTAGCAAGAACTGTGTGCACAAAAATCAAACATTAAATTGTTGAGTTTAAGAACATAAGCATTTATGGACATTAAAATTCTTTTTCATTAAGACAAACTTGCATATTTAGAGCAGTACATTAATGCACAGAAAGGGGAGACTTGAGGGTCAAAAGCCACTTTTAACTGCCAAAAATCCTAACCAAAAAATATTCCTTGTAATAAACCTTATAGAGCAGTGTTAGGTTTATTTCCCCACCCCCCAGCCAAATTAAAGCCAGTTAGTTCAAAGCCCCACCCTAAAGCTAGACTACTGTCTTTTTTCAAGGTTCTTCAACACTTAACCCAGGAATTTAACTCTTGTCCAGATGGGGAAAGCCCTTTTCAAGACATGCTGGTCATTACTACTGCTGCCCTGCTTGAAATCAGGTGGCTCTGTGAAGACTCATTTCATCTCTCAGTTGAGCCACTGAGACCTTTGCCTTAGCTTCCAAAACATCAGTGATGGGCTCTCAGCCCTTGCAGGCTCTTAAACAGTGGCCTGTGGTGCGGCTACCTTGGGGATGTTGAACGCAATCAACCACCGGGGCGGGGCGCATAACCTGCAGCACCCTGCTTTTCTCAACGGGAGGAAGACGGTTAAACGCTTTGGCACCCATTCCCTCTTCTTGAAGAGCCAGGCCTTCAATCTCCGGCCGCTTCATAGGTGTAGAAGCTGCGTAGTTGCACAGTGCCCCGTGCTTTGAAGTGGCCCTTCCTCACCTTGACTTAATGCTCAATTATTGCTCTTTCGTAATTCTTAAATCATTTTTAACAAGGGGTTTCCCATTTTCATTTTGCACTGGCCTTTGAAAGTTATGCAGCCAGTCCTGCTCAAATTTCTTACTTATTGTAAAATATGCTAATGTCATAGTATAGTTTATTTCTCCCCAAAGTTCTAAGTAGGGATTGCTAACGCCTGTGTCCATTGAAGGTGAAATGATTGCAGCAGTTAAGCCAGGGAGCCAGTAGGGGGCGCTGCGACTGTGGGGAGCAGGAAAACATGCCACGTCCAAAGGGGCAGCCGGTACTTGGCTCTGCTAAGTGTTGTCATGTGGGAATGTGGGCCTAGGGTAGCCAGATCTTGCAATTTTTAAAGAAAAGCTAGAGATTTTTTAAAAAATGAAATCATCATATTTAAAAATGTTGGCTCAATTAGGAAAAATATCCTCGGTGTGGGCCAAACAAAACACATGTGCTTGCCCATTCCTTGGCCACTAGTTTATGACTTTGCTTCAGGATTTCAAAAACAAAAGCATGTCTTAGTTTCCCTCCTCATTTCTCAACAAACCTGACAATCTTTTTCTTTTCTTTTCTTTTCTAGAACACAAAAGTACAGTTGACCCTGGAAAAACATGGGCCCACTTGTATATGAATTGTTTTTCAATAAATACTATAAATGTATTTTTTTCTTAATAATTTTCTGAATAACATTTTCTTTTCTCTAGCTTAATTTATTATACGAATAAAGTATATAATATATATAACATAGAAAATATGTGTTAATCTACTGTTTATGTTACTGGTGATGTTTCCAGGCAACCGTAGCCTATTAGTATTTATGCTTTGAGGAAGTCAAAAATTATATTCAAATTTTCAACTATGCAGAAGGTTGGTGGCCCTAAAACTCTTGCATTGTTCAAGAGCCAACTATTGTTAACTCAGAGGTGATACAGAGAAATGGAGAACCTAGACCTTAAGAACAAAAATACTTGCCTCCATCCTAGGGGAAGAAAAAATGTCTTTATTTTGGGTAGACCAATAACAATGAAAATAAACTACAAGGTATTTCTCAATAAGTTACCTTATATATTAAATTATTTCTAAATTCCCCACTTTCAGTTACTAATATTTTTAGTCAGGCATATGGATTAAATAGATAAATGAAATATACTTAGGGATGCTAAGGAATAAATGGGGTTCAATACTTTCTTGGTGTTAGGGCCAGGGTAGTTCTGGCCCAGATAAAGGGGTGAGGGGCAGCTCCTCTCTTCCATATTCTCATGTGTATATTCAGGCTAAAGAACTTGAGAAATTCATAGGTTCCTCAGGAACAAGTTTGAATGAGTGAAGGAAAATCAATGAATTATGAACCCTTTAGAGATATTTCTAAACAGTAAAATGCATAGCCATCCCCCAACAGGACCCTTTCCCTAGCCCTACCCCACCATTTTCCTGCAGTACGTAAGGCTTATTTTTAAATCATTTCTCTACTCTTTCCATCTATCTGCATTGCACATTTTTCCACACTCTATTCATTAAATTAGAAGAAATGTTCCAGACATTCTAAGACCATAAGATTCCTTTCCTGGCCAAATTCCCTCCTGGCAGGACTGCTGTATATTTTAGTATACAAGAATGTGTGCACTGCACAAGTTCACGGAGTGTCATTCATGTTGTCATTAATGGGGAATGTCCCCTCTTGGAGTTGTGCAAAATTCAACTTACACAGCTGCACCTGTTGCCATTCCTCCTGGCAACAGTCTTAGACCTAAGGGTAGAGACAGTGATTTCAGTGATGAAAAAATTGGAAGCTCCTGCTTAGCCTTCTATAATGTGTACTCAGTTTTGACATAGGTACATTGCAACATCTATCATGTTCTTTTAAAAAAAAATCTGTAATTTCTCTTCAACATCTTCAGGATTCACTCTATTATCAGTGGATTCTAAAAGTGTGAGCAAATTTTATTAGAATCCCTTGGATGAGTTTTAAAAATAAAGATCCCTAGACCCCCTGACAGAAAATTCCGGTTTGTGAGATACAGGCTAGGACACAGAAGTCCACATTTTAGAATGCAGCTCCCCATGCTCTGTTCTACCCTGAGTTAATTCTGATGCACAGCCCTGTTTAAGAAACACCTGTCTACCTCCACCATGGACCACAAAGCTTCACCATTGGGCATGCAAGTTGGGAGGTGCGAGCAGCACTGAGTAAAGGACTCTGTGGCAACTGGGATTCCCGTGTCCTCAACCACATCTCAACCTATGGTATTATCAATAATTTAAAAATACAGACTTCAGTTCTGGGAAGATGAAGTATATATACTTTCTCTTGTTCCTTTTCACTAAGTACAATGAAAACCTCAACATTATATAAAAATGTATGACTCTGAGAGCTGAAGAGAGGGAGGACCAGCTAGGGTTCACAGGGCCTAAAGAGCAAAACAGTGGTGAGTTCCCTGGGTTTGCATGTCCCAGACTGGGCACTGGATAAGCTGGCAATTCAGAACTGTCAATGGGCTCAGACAATAAAAAAGTCAACGAAAACCTGCTCTCAATAGCCAAAGAACCACGAAAGGAAGAATCTAACAAAAGCAAACTTTTATTTATTTTTTAAAAGATTTTATTTATTACTTTTAGAGAGAGGGGAAGGGAGAGAGGCAGAGAGGGAGAGAGACGTCAATGCATGGTTGCCTTTCACCCGCTTCCAGCTATGGACCTGGCTTGCAACCTGGTTATGTGCCCTGGCTGGGAATCGTACCAGCGACCTTTGGGTTTGCAAGCCAGCGCCTTATCCACTGTGCCACCAGCAGGGCCTCAAAATCAAACTTTTAGAGAGTAATAGCTGTACTGAAGAGACCCAGCAGTTAGCTGGAGCATAGGAGCCAGGAGAGATGGAATTACTTTCAAAAGTTCAGGATACCCAGATGGATGAGATGGCTACAACAGAAACTTGGGAATGCTCACAGGGTTATGGTGCCCATCAAGGGTAGGCTCATGGACTCGAGTGGTCAACAGCACTGAAGCTGAGGGATGCCAAGAAGGTCAAAGACCCAGAGGAGGGCCTTTCTGCAACAGGAAAATAGAGGACTGTGTTAAAAGACTTTCTAAATGTTGTAGTAAAACTAGCCCTGGCTGGTGGCTCAGTGGATAGATGCTGGCTTGCGAACCCAAAGGTCACTGGTTTGATTCCCAGTCAGCGCATATAACCAGGTTGCAAGCCAGGTCCCCAGCTGGAGGCAGGTGAAAGGCAACCATACATTGAATGAATGAATGAATAAATAAATGTTGTAGTAATACTAAAATAAATTGGAAAAGTAAATTCTAGTATCTTGTTTTAAAGGTCAAAAAGAGAGCAGTTCAGAACTATGACATGAAAACATGGGGTAAAGACAGCTATCAAATAACTAGAGCTGTCTGGCCACTCTCTTATGATTTTATTTAGGAGATAATAGATGTCTATTAAGTCAATCTATTTTAAAAATGGGAGTAGAAAATGATATGGCAGAAGACAAACACAGATGCAAATTTAAATATAATTTATATAGTTAAGAAAGAGATAAAAATAGTAACAAATGAACAAATCACAACTCACTGTTTACCACCTTGCATGTTTCTTATTTGACCTGATATTTTTCTTATAATTTGTTAGTTCTTGACTAGTAATGTCCCTTTAAATATTTAATTTTTATAATTTGATATCTTCTGAAAATATAGTGTGAAAGCATCTTCATTTTAACATGAAAACAAAAGGTTCAAGGACTTCTGATGTAGACAGAGGAGTGAAAAAATATGGCTCACCTCCTTGTACAACCACATCAAAATTACAACTAAACTATAGAACTATCACCCAGCAATATAAGAAATCAAGTTGAATGGAAGTCCGACAACTAGGGAATTAAAGACAACACATCCACAACCATCCAGAGTGGTAGGAGGGGTGGAGAGGCAGAGAGGTTGAACACTGGTCCTGTAGCCGCGTGTGGTGGATAAACATTCAAGAGGGATATCTTGGAAACAAGAAGTCCCAGCCCCACAGCCTGGGGTTCCAGTGCCAAGAAGATAAGTCCCTGTAACTTCTGTCTGCAAAAACCAGTGGGGATTCAAACAGGGGAAGAAACTTCGGTGCCCAATCAGTTCCCCTTAAAGAACCCGTAAATGGGACTTACTCAGACTCCACCCCTCTGAGCTTCAGCACTGGGGTAGCAGCTTGAAAGGCACCAGTGTTGTTCAGGGAGGAACTGAAGTGTCTGGCATCAAGGCAAGAGCTGGGGGACAGCTTTCTCCCAGACAGAAAGGTGGGCATAGGCCACTATACCTTTATTGAAACCTCCCTCCAGAGCCACAGAGCCTGTAAGTGGGTGCCACATCTGAGACTCCATCAGCTCAGCTTACACTGTTTGTGCCCAGTGGGTGATCTCCTGAGGCCCTGCTGCCCCACCCAACTTACGGGCCCATCCAAGCTGTCAATAGTGGCTTTTCTATGTGAATGGTGGTCTTGGCTCATGCTTCACAACTTTCTGAATTCTCTCCAACAAACAACAGCTGGCCTCAGGGAGCCCTAAGCCCCCACATCTCTTGCTAAGTGCCCCCAGGCCCAGCACTAGCAGCAGCCTGACCAAGTTCAGTTTGGCTTCGCCTGGCACCCTCCAAGCCCAGCACAAGTGGCAGCCATCTCAGATTGCTTTGTAGCTCAGGCTGCTAAAATGAGGAGACAAAGAAACATGGCCCAAATGAAAGAACAGATCAAAACTCCAGAAAAGGAAATGAACAAAACAGAGATAATCTATCAGATGCAAAGTTCACAGCACTGATTATAAGGATGTCCAAGGAATTTAGTGAGGACCTCAAACGCATAAAAAAAAGATCCAGTCAGAAATGAAGGATACACTAATTTAAATGAAGAACAATTTGCAGGGACACAACAGTAATTGGTTGAAGCTGAGAATCAAATTTGGAACATAAGAAAGAAGACAACCAATTGGAACAAGTACAAAGAATCCAAAAAACTGAGGATAGTGTAAGCAGCCTATAGAACAACATGAAGCATTCCAACATGTGAATAATAGGGGTGCCAGAAGAAAAGAGACAGCAAGAAATTGGAAAGCTAACTGAAAAAATAATAAAAAGAAAATTTCCCTATCTGGTGAAGGAAACAGACATGCAAGTCCAGGAAAGAGAGTCCCAAGTAAGATGATGCAAAGAGGCCCACTCTAATATAAACCATAAAATGTCAAAGGTTAAAGATAAAGAATCTTAAAAGTAGCAAGAAAAAAGCAGTTAGTTACCTACAGGGGAGTTCCCATAAGGCTGTTAGCTAATTTCTCAAAAGAAACTTTGCAGGCTAAACGGGATTGGCAAGAAATATTCAGAAGTCATGACAAGCAGGGACCAACAGCCAGATTGCTCTTTGCAGCAAAGCTATCACTAAGAATGGAAGGGCAGATAAAAGGGTTCCCAGACAAGGTAAAACTAAAGGAGTTCATCATTCATCATCACCAAACCATTATTATATGAAATGTAACGGGACTTATTTAAGACAAAGTAAATTGACATTATGAATAATAAAATGGCAATAAATATTTATCTATCAATAATTGAATCTAAAAAACAAAGCAAACAAGGACAGAATCATGCATATAGAGAATGTTTTGATGGTTTCCAGGTGGGAGGGGGCCTAGGAGAATGGGTGACAAGGTGAGGGGATTAAGTACAAATTGGTAGTAAGAAAATAGTCACGGAACATGCAATACAAGAAAAGGAGTAGCCAAAGAACTTAGACGCATGATCCGTGGACATGAACAAAGGGGTGGGGATTGCTTGTGGGAGTGGGTGGTGCTGGGTGGAGGGGGGCACAGGGGTAACAACTGGGACAACTATAATAGCACAATCAATAAAATATAATTTAAAAATATAAAAGGGAAAACAGTAACATATATGGAAAACAGTCTATTCTCTACTGCTTCCACATTTTTATTTCACTTGATCCTGTGAAACTCCAATAGCCAACATACAACTATTACATAGAAGGGGTGAAAACCGCAGGGACTAGGTGACAGGGACCTCCGACACCTGTGCAGCAGTGGTTACTTAGGCCCAGGCCCTTCTGCGCAATGTCCCACAGCATGTTTGCTCCGGTAAGGTTCTTGCGTCTCAGCCTTTCTGAGCGGGCTACTGAAAACCATTCGAGACAGGGCCAGCAACAACCTCTGGTTTGTGAGAATAAAGGCAAAAGGCAGTTCCAATATTTTGCCCTGAACAAAAAGAGTATCGGTTGTTTTATTCACAAGGTCAAAAGAGGAAAAAACACAACTTGTCAGTGGACTCCATGGCAATAGGCAAACTCTGACACACCTTTAAAAGCTGAAGATTTCTAAGTTAAAAATGTTGCCATGATTTTTAGTCAAATATTCCTAATATTCAGGTTCTCTTGAAAGGATGTTATAGTTCTACTCTGCAGAAATAGAAATGAAAATTTTAAAAAATGCATTAAAATCATAATTTTATTTTTGTAATGATTTTCTGTGATTTAAAGATGGTACTTAATGAACAAACATTATATACATACAGCTACTTTAAAAAGGTAGCTATGTTTATAAGATGGGTGTCTCTAAAATAGAGAAAAATTAAATCTTGCATTTCTGAATGTCTGATACACTCAGCAAACAAAAATACTCTTACAAAGAGCAGCTTTATAATAATTAGTAGAAACTATTCTACCAAAGACGCTTGAAAATCAAGTCTTAAGAATCTTCAGGGAAGAGTGTAGCACTGATTCCAGGATCATCATCACTTTCAAGTTCTTTATCGTTTTCTTCAGCAATTCCATGTGCTTTCTCTTGGATTCTTTTTTTTGTATGAGAATATGAATTATTTTTCTTGTTGATTTTCTCTTTGGGATGTGACTTAGTAATAGACTGTCTTTCCAAAGCATGTTGTAGGCAGGTATAAAACCTATAAAGAAATAAGTACTGCTGTTACATCAGTGTTTGGAAACCAAATGATTAAAATATACCTAGAACTTATAAATTATTAAACTTGATGTCTCCTATTAACCCTAAAATATGAAATGAATCAAACAACTAATATGCTTGCTTTTATTATTGTTTAATTAGGGAAAAGATGTGTTTTCAGTTCTTTAAGAACAGTCCAGAAAATTGGGTTGGAATCACCTCTTCATAATTTCTAGTCTACCTCAATTTCTATTTCATATGTAGGTGTCAAACTAAGAAGGTAAAAAAAAGTTTTCTTTATAAGAATTACACATGTACTAGAAGTTCATTTTAGAGAGTTTAGAAAACGTATGAAGTTACAAATACAGATCCTCAGTATAACTACCTAAATAGCCACTCAATATTTTTATTCTTTACAGTTCATTAATGTATTCTGAATTGATGTATTTATACATGCACACATCTTTTTGCACTATTGTGATATTATATATTGTATATCATTTTTACACATTTTTTTCAATTTTCAAATTTTCCCTAATATAAACAATGTGACAAACATTTTTGAAAATAATATGATCTAAATATCTAGCTCTTTCTTTATGATACCTAGACATGTAATTACATGGTTAAAAGGTATAAACATTTTAAGGGTCTTGAAAAATACTGTTTTCCAGAATAGATGTTTAAAATATATGCTTCTAACAGTAATACGTGAGAGACCACTTCACCCATATGTTAAATACTACCATCAAAAAACATGCTTTACTTGGATAGGCTACAATGGTATCTTATGATTTCAATTTTCATTTCTTTTTTTTGCAAATGAAATTGAATGTTTTGCACTAGCTATTTGAATTACTTTTTTATGTAAATTGTTCTCTTCCTTTACTACTGAAGTTTTAGTGTTAATTTTGTGACACAATTAACATTTTCTCCATGAAAATTTGGCTTCATTTCTTTTCTGCTCCCACATTAACGCCTAACAAGAATCTCTGCCTGACAACAGTGCCTTCAGCACATGTTTGAAGACAACTTGTGTAAAATATCTTGTCACACACACAAAAAGGTAGTTAAAGAGGAATAGATGCCTTACTTTAATCTTCTGCTAAAGAATGTAAGAATTCAAACTACATCGAGGGGGTACCAAAAAACAACTGGTAAATGGAAAAAAGATCCTTTTGTATTAAAAACCAAAAATTAAAAAAAACAACTATTTTCTCCTTTTTCTTTTTTAGGGGAACTTATAAAAAGTCGACTGAGAAACTATCTCACACATTAAGTCAAAAATTGTTTTCCAATTGCATGTTCTCCCTATATTCTCTGACCCTTTCCACAGCATTCTAAAGTCCACTTCTCAAAGTGCAATTTTCTCAGCACTCACAGGCAACACAAAAAGCTTGGAGTATATTCAGGTAACTATTTCTTTTCTCCCCTCAAAAGGAAATCAAATTGTCTTTCCACCTCGGCAGTCAAGATCATCATGCCACAGGGCAACCTGTACTCAGTTCTCTTCAGAAGGACTTTTCAGACCAGCACTGTGAAAATGAATTCTTGTTTTTCAGGTCCCTTATAGGACCCCTTGCAATAGCAAGCTTTTATTTCTTTGACTTCTGAAATATGAAAAATAATTAATATAATCTAAGCACAATTTTATATTCAATGTGCCATGAGAGAAGATAAAGTGGGAGCACGCTGGGGACACTATGCTCCAGGTGAGATCATAAAAGGCTCTTTGGGGAAAATCCTACGCCTGAGCTGAACTGCAAGAATGGAGGAAAGCTGGCTAGATGATGGGAGAGGTATTATAAGAGGAAAAATGAGGAGAGGGGATATCCAGGGGAGAATTATCAGAAATTTTCACTTTACATTCTTTACCATTCTGATCTTTAGTATGTAGGGAAATGTGCATGTTATTTACCTCCCTTTTAAAAAATAAGACGAAAAACTCTGAGAAGCCAAAGACATCTGTTACCCTTCTCTTCTACCTTTTCTCATCTGTTGCCATATTGCTTCATATTCTGTGATATGACTCCTGTTCATCTTGTTACTCAGGGTCCTGTTATTGTTTACATGGACTATGTACCCAGAGCCTACTCCTGGTTGCCCATGTCTAAGCCATCTTACATATGTTTCAGAACAATCATTTGAAGGCTTTGAAGTCTTTAAAAGTGGTACACTGACGGACAAAGTCAGTTAAGTAAATTTAGCAAACATTTATTAATCACTTTCTTGTGCCAGGCACAGAAAATAATGATTAATAAGACACCATCTTTGCCTTTACAGAACTCAATATAGGTTACCTTTTATCACCTCACATTCTGTCAAGGTGGCCATTATTTAAAACAACAACAACGTGTATTGGCAAGGATGTTGAGAAGTTGGGAAAAGGAAATCCTTGCTCATTGCTGGTAGGAATGTAAAATGGTACAGTTCCTGTGGAAAACAGTATGGCAGTTCTTAAATATATTAAACATAGAACTACCAGGTGATCCTGCAATTCCACTTCTGAGCATACACCAAAGAATTAAAAGCAGGACTCAAACAGGTATTTGTACATCCATGTTCATAGCAGTTATTATTCACAATGGCTCATAGGTGAAAAAAAATCCAGATGTCCATTGACAAATGTATGGATAAACAAAATGTGGCATTTAAGTATTATGAAATGACTATTTTCACTGTACTCATAGCCAAATGGTGGTTTCATTGGATCCAAGTCAGTCATGATCACTTATAAATAGAATCAAAGACAGCCTTCTTCTTGTAATCGGTAAGTATATCTCCAAACTTGCCCTTTTTTTTTACCTAAAAATTATTATGTAAAATTATCTTATTCTTTCCACTAAGAAGTGGGTTTGGGAATTGGCTGTCACACACAAGACCTTTTTTCTACTGAAAATATTTTACCCTTTGACTTTGATTTTTCACATTTGCAGAAATTTATCTTTGGACTTTGACTTTTAAAAGTTCTCTATTTTAATTGTGAAATGTTGGTCCTATGACAAACCAATTTTAGTGCTCAATGTCTGATTGCAGAAAGCATCACCTGTTTAAAGAGGAATAGATGCCTTACTTTAATCTTCTGCTAAAGAATATAAGAATTCAAACTACATCGAGGGGGTACCAAAAAACAACTGGTAAATGGAAAAAAGATCCTTTTGTATTAAAAACCAAAAATTAAAAAAAACAACTATAGTTTTTTTTTATAATATAGTAAACAGTATTTTATAATATAGTAAACAGTATTTACTATTTTTTCTCTTTTCAGCGTCAGAAGAGTAACTCTTTCTCTGCATTTGGTTGAAAGTATAGCTATTCCCAAAGGAGCTGCCTAATTTGTACAGCCTTTCTGAATTCACATGTTATCTTCTAATCAGCATCTTAAGACACTTTTTATCCTTCTTTAATTTTTCACTGATTTTATATGATGAGCATGGCTCTCTTGATAGCAGCATACACACTATAATCTCAAAGCCTACCTTTGAGTCAGTGGATTTAACGCATAATTTGATTTTATAGTGGTGGCTGTGGCTCAATTAACTCCACCAGGTGTATAGTTACTTGATCTTGGGCTATATTTATAACCTTGTTGAAATTCAGCTAAGGAAACAAAAAAACTGATTTTCTTGCTACCTCCTATGTTTTAACAAACAACTTCACTAGAATACTATATAACAAGTGTGGCAAACTTTTGGAATAGTACCAATAAGTACCTACATGTAGTTCAAACCCCACAGTCTGGTGGAGTGGCTGGGTGCTCTTCAGTTGCTTACTTGAAATCATTACTTTATTTAGAATGTTTGTTTAAAGTACTCTGTGGCCAGGTAACCTTTTGGCTGTCTTCCTTTCTTCAACCACTGGTCTGCTAGAAAAATAAGCCCTAATGACCTAATGAAATCCATTTATATAATAAATTAACATCTCTCCAATGTATCTAGAATCATACCATTGTTGGGAGAACTGAGAGACAGTCACTTGAATAATTTTGTGAATCGTCTTGTTCAAATGAGGGACCCTGGTTGAGAAAGCCTGGGCAATGACACTGATATGATTACTACTTTATTCTCTATAGACGTCACTGAAGGAGAAGGGCTATCCTGTCTTGAGAATCCATGCCATGACAGGGCCAGTGCTAATCATACACATCATACTGAATGCATACTAAAACTGTTAAGTATTGATATAAGAAAAATGAAGCCAAGAGGCTTGAATGAGTTGTGGTAGAACCTGGATCTGAACTCACTTGTAGCTCTGGAGCCAGTTCTACCCCTTTCCACCATGTGACACTGCTGCCGTTGGCACTTCTGGCCTTAGCTAGTCCAAAAGGAAAAAATTCTAGCTATTAAAGAATTTTGAGTAGGCAAATTAGGCAACAAGTGTCCTCTGAATTTTATAGACAGGATTCTGACAGTGATAATAAGAATGGCTTAGTGGAGAGTCACACTAGAAGCATTCTACATTGAAATATGTTAATACTGCAGTAAGGATGGGAAGAGAAGAATCATTCAAGAGTCACTTGGGCAGAGATTGACTGGTTAAGAGGTGGCCAAGTGGGTAGGGAGGAGGGAAAAAATAAGTTATTAATGATATGAAGTTGACCATCACCACCTGAATAACTCAGAAATGTACATCTTATTGGTGGTAGGTCAGAGGCATTATTTTTATATAAGCCGCTTCTTTATATCAAAAATGATTCTTAGAAAAGAGTTGAGAAAAGAAAACACTGTAAGAGTTTTACCTACCATGAGGTGAAATTTAAGAGCAGAAGCAATATAAAAATGTGAACGAGTAACCATGATTTTTACTGCTAGAACAATTCTGGCAATTCTAGATCTAATCTGCAAAATGGATGGGTATTAAACTCACCAGAGGTGTAAAGTATTTACCAGGCTAGAAATTAACCAGTCTATCTTCCTTAAAAGGAGATTCTAGGGAGTCTTAGTCTCCAGTGGGTCACATCCAGGGGCAATGTGTACTTCCTCTGTGACTGCCTTCAACTTCATCAGTTACGGTCCTGTGGCTATTGGGCTCTCTTACCTGAGTGATTATGCTTCTCTCCTTTATGCCTATTGCTGACGGTCATTTATCCCATTGTCCTCCACAGAGCTTCTGCTCTGTTTAGTACCCATTATAGTCTGGCCTACTTTCATCTATTACTCTGATCATCTTTTTATTATTCATGATAAGGCTACAAACAGAAAAGTGGTTGAGAATATAAACTCAAGACAGTATGCATTAATATTTTCAAAGATGATCTGGACATATAAAAATGACATGGAAATATCCAATTAATATACCTTTCAATTCTCTTTTTGTTTTCCGCCATTTTTTGATTTGCTAACTTTAATAGGAAGTCAATATAATCCTCTGTCACCATCAGTTTTC
Organism: Noctilio leporinus; assembly: GCA_004026585.1. Lineage (NCBI taxonomy): Eukaryota > Metazoa > Chordata > Mammalia > Chiroptera > Noctilionidae > Noctilio > Noctilio leporinus. The sequence goes on along the minus strand of PVIW01000452.1, from coordinate 309,760 downwards.
CCTTATGGCTTAAAGGCACTTCTAAGCCATGTGTGCTCCGGACAGCCTACAAGAAACAAACAATTTAGATATGTTGACATATATACTAGCGACACCAAAGATAACTAAAGAAAACTCCTGGTCAGGGTTGTATTTAAACATAGCTCAGTTCCTGACAGCATTTGGGTTTATGTTTTGATAAAATTTAGCTGAACACAGTTGGAGTTGGAGCAAAGGAAATTAAATAGACTTTAACATCATATAAAGTCATTTCTAAAGAAAGTAATTCTACACATTGTGTTTTAGAGAAGCAGATAACATCAAAGAATCCAATAACAGTTTCAATCTCAGTTAAAGCTTTCTAAGCTTTAACATGCTATTTAAAGAAAGAAAAGAAATGAAATCTCAACAGAAATTTCAAGGGAAATCAAAACAGACTGGATTTGAAAGAGCCTCTTAGCACTGCTTGAGCAGTGTGGTTATAAGAATAAACCATGTCTGTTCTATCTCACAAAGTGGCTGCTTTCTTGATACTTTAGGGCCAATCTTAGAACCCTGTTGATAAAAATCAACAGGTGACAAGTAAATCCAAACACTGGATATAAATCAAGAAAAACAACAAAAACTATTATGAGGAATAAAAGTTAAGTCAATAAAAATGTACTGAGCACCTGCAATGTAGGCCCTATGTAAGGTATGAAGATACAGGATGAATGTAATATGGTCCCTTTAAGAGCTTACACTTCAGAACAGTGAACCAAAAATTATAACACAAACACAAAACATTAAGGAAATGTAGAAGAGGTACAATTAATTATGACAGGCCTCAGTTTTATTGGAAAGGTGGCACTTGAGTTGGGGTTTTAAAGGATAAGTGCAGTTTTACCAGATGTAAACATGGGGAGAAACACCATCTCTACAGTCACAGAGACATGAAAGAGCATGACACATTTGGGAAACAACTAATAGTTTTCCATCTGGCTGGAGTGTAAGTAAGCTAGCAGGAGATGAGCATAAATAAGGCAGATGGAAAATAGTTTGAGTAAGGCCTTGAATATCACGGAAAATACCTGGAGACCCTGGCTTTTCAAAATGGGGGATTCTAACAGTGTGGTTTGGAGGGACTGAAGATGGACAGCAGAAAGACCAGTCAGGAGAGCGCTGCAAAGACTGAAGTGAGGGAGGACAAGGGCTTCCGTTGAGGCAGTGACAGAGGGCGAGGAGAAATGGGCTGAGCTGTGAGAAATCAAAGGCAGATACGATAGGATTTAAAACTCACTGTATCTGGAAGACAAAGCAGAGAAAGACAAAGCAGTCTAGAAGACTGGCTCTGTTCTTGCTGGGCCACCAAATGCAGTGGGGAACAAGACGGGGATACAAACCAGTACCATGGCTTTGCTTTTCCATTTAGTCATGCTGTTTAGGGGTTCTTTTTAACAAGCCACTTCTACTTATCACATTGGCTATTTGGTAAAAATAGATAGAAAGTAGGAAAGTCCAGAGCTAGAGTGAAGGACTATCAGAAATTGACTCAGGAGCAAATACATGCCATGCCAAACAGTAAATATAATCAGTAAACACTGCAGCAGATCAAAACAGGGCAAAATCACCAGGGACTGGCAGGGCCAGGAAAAGACTCAGAGAGGACATGGAACTGTGGAGCCCTAGAGATCATTTAGGCCAGAGGTCAGCTAACTTTTTCTGTAGAAAGAGAAAGAGTAAACACTTTCAACTTTGTAGACCATACAGTATGTCACAGCTACTTAACTTTGTCACTGTAAGACAAAAGCAACCTTAGATAATTAACAAAATGGGTATAGTGGAATCTGGCCCCACTGTGGGCTGCATTTGGCCTGAGGGCAGTAGTTTGTTGGACCCCTGATATGGCTGAGAAAATTTAGACCCTGAAGGATTAAGGAGCTTGCCCAAGTTCATTCACCATAGCCGGGGACTAGCCAGTATTTGGCTTTAGCCCCCTCACCTCCCATCTGTGTTTTTTGTCATGTTATCATGCTGCTTATTAATTTGTGGTTATGTAGAATAAGGAGGGCACACAGAAGTGGGTTAAAAGTAGAGAATACAATACTATAAAATAAGAACTCAAATGCATATCTAACAACTCTTGATTTTGCCCACTCTGAACTTTGCCCTGTAGAAAAAATACAAATCACTGAAGCTTTTTGAGCAAAGGAATGGCAAGAAGACCTGAGTAAGGAGATTAAAGGCAGGAGTCTAAGTAGAAGTGTAAGTTATTTAAATAATCGGGGTAGCTTCATGCTCAAAGAACTCTTTGTGCCAAAAGGTAGCTTACCAACATGGTCTTTCCTCTCTTTCCCACTGTTATGCCAGAGTTCCTGAAGCCAGACTCTATTGCCACTGAATGCTGTAAGAAAATAAATTTGTTAAATTCTAATAATCTACCTAATCAGATAAACTGTTAAACCCTACAGACTGAAGAAACATATACAACCCCAAACCTATAATTAAATTAAAAACTAGCTGATTAAACTAACACCACATTAATTTTTGGTAGGTGTTTTAAGGCTTAATTACATCTATCCACATACCTATAATTTCAAGTACAATTACAAACTTTTACCAGAATCTGTGCATCTTGCAACTGTCGACACTGCACATGAAGAACAAGGGGTTCAAATTTCAACGTGGCCTCACCATTCGCATTTTTCAGAGCTGCAATCTAAGTAAATGAAAAATGTTAGTATCAGACACAAATATAGGATCCTCTTCTCTGGTGACCCTTTATGATATATAACTTCAGTTTTCCCAGGAACTTTTAGATTCTTTTGGCATCCTTTTTCCAAAATAACTCTGAACTCCGCTTTCATGGTCTTTTTTCTCCAAAAACTTACTAATCTTATAATTCTTTTTTAAAGACCTGATTTCTAATTATCCCATATAGCTTTTGTAAGTTACTACTGTATTTAATTCCATAACATATTTTTCATTAAGGAATATGGTACATAAAGACTGTACCAGAAGGTCTGTTTAAATACTCCATTGTTTGACTAAGGTTTGACACACATGCACTGTCATGTATGAGCTAGAATTTACATAAGACAGATGTTATTTCTGTCTGCCTAAGATCCCTGGGAAGCATACTCCCTTCTTCACACCATTTCATTTTCATGGGACTGTAAATCATGACCTTGTCTTTCATCACTCCCACTATCATAATGATAAAGATGCCAAGTGCTAAGGTCTGATGAACAATAGCATTCCATTGCATTGGCAAGACTAACTAATCTCAGGGGGGAGGACACCTAACCCAAGCAGTATGAGTCAGAGTCCTTTTCTGGGAATGATATATGGATCTTCAGAAGTCTTTTCAGCTGGAGTTGCTGGTGGCTAACTTTCCTGCCACAAAGATAATCTGCAGTAGAAGAGACTAAGGGCGAATATGCAGAGAGAAAAAGGTTGAATGAGTCCTCTGAAGACATTTCAGTGCCTGAACTAGTAATGTAAGTGCTTGACTGATACAGACTTATATAAACTCATCTAAACATTTCAATTTAGGAAACAAAATAACCCAGCACAGGTTAAAAAAAAATTGCAAGAAGCAATCCAGGTAAGTAATAGATAATTTACTTACATCAGTATGCTGGCAATATATATACAATGCTAATCCTTTACAGTTGGCTCCCTTTCTTCATTTTCCTTCTATAATTTGAACCAGGTTGCAGAGTTATAAAATGGCAGAAATGAAATTTAATCTTTAGAGCCAATGTGTCTAATGTTCATGAACTATCTGCTATGTCCAAGAGGGGATGTGCTTTGTAGAGCATTTGTAGTAATGTTTGCGTATATATTTCTACTCTTAGCTCCTACAACTCTCTTTAGGCTTTATTGAATAACCTTCACCCATTACAATTACAAATATACATCAACTTGATTTTTCTATTGTTTTCATCTGTATTTAAAGTGACTATGAATTAAAAAGCTTATTTCTTTAAGTTTATATATAAAAACTTACCACATCATCTTTTATACAAGGCTTGTGGGTCACTAGTAGCCAGCAACAGTTTTGCTTCTGAACCTCAAAGCCATTTGTGCTCTAAAATGAAAAATAGCATCATTTAATTTAATCATTTATTCATAGAAATATTAGTACAATGCATAATACATGGTAGATTTTTTAAAATTAATAATCCCAAATGGTGATTTTTAAGTATTACTGAAGGGAATTTAATAGGCTTTTGGGTAACATTAACCAAAAACAAAAATGAAACCAAAATGCTTAAAATAGAAAGAAAAATTCCACATGATTTCACTTATATGTGGAATCTAAAGAACAAAATAAACAGCAGATTGGTGTTTGCTGAAGGGGAAGAGAAGTTGAGGGATTGGGTAAAAGGTGAAGGGATTAAGTACAAATTTGTAGCTACAAAATAGTCATGGGGCTTAAAGTACAGCACAGGGAATATGGTCAATAACATTGCAATAATTATGTATGGTGCCACGTGGATACTGGAAATATTGGGGGAGAGAGGAACACTCGGTAAAGCAAGTGATTATCTAACTACTAGGCTATGTACCTGAAACCAACACAAAATAATACTGAAAGTAATCTATAATTGGAAAAAAAATACTAAATATATTTAAAATTTTTTAAATGTGTTTACCAAGGTAAAAGAGCTTAACATTATGTGAAATATGGTCATGATTTTGTCAGGAGGAAAGGGATTATTCAAGTGGGTGTCCCAAAGCTGCTTAAATTAGCTAGCACAATTAAAAAAAAATTGAGGCCCTGGCTGGTGGCACAGTGGATAATGCACCAGCCTGTGAACCCAAAGGTCGCTGGTTCAATTACCAGCCTGGGCAATATACCAGGCTGCAAGCCAGGTCTCTAGTCAGGTCCATAGCTGGAGGCAGGTGAGAGGCAACCATACATTGAAGTCTCTCTCCCTCTCTGCCTCTCTATCTTCCCCTCTCTCTAAAAAGTAATAAATAAAATCTTAAAGAAAGAAGAATTGAGTTACTTGTGTAAAAACAGTACTGCTGTCACAACCCCTACCACTTTTTCTGTCATCTGAGCAGTTCACACCCTTCTAATATATCCCTAGTCTATAGAGGCACAAATTTGTGACCTCTTCATAAGGCTTTGCATATAGTCTCAAAGGGCATAGCTAGGACTAGAAGGTCAAAATTTCGACAAGGTGAATATTTAACATCCGATTTTTTGTTTATTAACTGGAAAAGGTATTTATTTGTAAAGTTCTACTAATACTTACGGTACAAACCCTTAAGGATACTGGAAAGAGTAAGCAGGAAACCACAAGCGCTTTTATTTATTTAAAATTTTTTTTTAATTAAAAAAAAATTTTTTTTTAATTTAATTTTATTGTTGTTGTATTACATCCATCCCCTTTTTGCTCCCCTCTGTCCCTCTCCCCACCCACCCATTCCCCCCAAAGTCAATCCCACCTGTTGTCCATGTCCATGGTTCCTGTATACTAGGTTCTTGTCTAAACTGCTCCCCTTCCTTGCCTCTTCCTCCCCCCTCCCCCGAATCCCTTTCTTCCTGACCACTGAAGGTCTATTCACTGTATTCATATATTTGATCCTGTTTACACATGTGCTTTTAAATCACTGTACTTCTACAAAGTAACTGTTTATACAGTGGGTACATAGACTTTCCTATTTGGCTTGGTCATGGGTAGAGCTGAGCTTGTTCTAAATTAGTTTTGTTGTTGTTGTTGTTTTTTAATTCAATAACCTCAGTGAGTTTTGTATCTGATTTTATGCTGGGTGCTCTAAATTGCAGAGCCAAATATGTAGTCCACCTCTAGGTTTAGAACCTAGTGGCATGTTTTAGGTATTAATGTCTCACTGGCTTCATGTATCATATACTCCCTTAATCCAGATATTCCCATTCTTAAATTTTCTTTTTGTATTGCCTTTTTGTAAATTAATTCAAATCCTTCCTAAAATAAGGCAAGGTGAAAATAAATATAATACCAGGTATGAGATAATACATAAAATAAAAAGAGGTTCAGAGTAATTCCTAAGGCAGTTCAAAAGAAGCAGTTATTATTCCAAATGTGCTTTTGTGTTCAGGTGAGAGGGGAGTTTTGGGAGTTATGTCTTAGATATATATGCAAAGGTGGGAGAAAACATTTCAGGAAAAATAAACAGGAGCAAAGACAAAGGCAGGGAAATATAAAATAAAAAAGGCCGTATTTCACTTTCGGTAAGCAGATAAAAATGAACAGAAGGAGCAGAGAATAGGGTTAAAAGGTATATGTGCTAGAATTGGAGTTTTGGATATTTTGATGAGGAAAATTTTGTTACAAAAGATTTCCATCTGAATATGCGACATCAACAGAGTTGTGCTTTAGAAAGGTAAATCTATCGACAGGGTGTAACATGATTTGGGGTAGAGACTGGAAGTTTAGTGACCTTTTAGGAAACTATGGCAGAAATCCACACAAGGTAGTAGAAATGGGCCCAGCAAGGGAGCCAGTGCTCAAAAGGCAACAGAAGCAATATAAAATAAACAGGCCCTGCTAACCTGGGAGATCAGTGAGGGGTCTAAAAAAAGTGTGCAGTCTTTCAGCTCTGAACTCAGTACTAATGCTAAGATTAAAACATTGCTAACTTTTACTGAGCTCTTAATACGGGCAAGGCACACTAAGTGTTTCAAATAAACTATCTCATTTTCTGTACACCAGCAAGTTTCAAACTTTTTCATCTCATGGCACACAAAATAATTGCTAAAATTCTGCAGCACACGAACTGATATATATTTTAATTCATTCACAACGGATTGCTATTGCGGTGTTGGCTGTTGCCATTTTTTAATTTGACAATCATAGGAAAAAGAAGTCCGTTTTAAAAATTCTTGTCCCGAGTGCAGCACAGCCCTCGAAAATCGCTGCTCTACACAAAATCCCTAGGAAACTGATACCCTTTACTACCCTCAGTTCATGAAACAGAAAGCGGAATGAGTTAGGTAACTTTCCTAAACTCACACAGCCAAGAATTCCCATAACTGGGTTAGAATCTAAGCCGTAACACTAAAGCATGGGGGCTTGAGCACTATCTCACAATATATATACTACAGTACTGTACTTTCTCAGCCTAATGTCAAAATGACAAGAGCTGTAATAGCGGAGTGGGCCGCTAGGAGGTAGTAAACACCTTAACTTTAGCAATGTTCAGTCCGGGTAGGGAGGATTTGGTAGAGCGCAAGAAGCCAACAGCTTCGTCAAGCTGGAATTCCCTTAGTATTCAGATAATCAGATTTTTTAGCCCTTGCAACTCACGATCATTCCCAGGCCAGCAGCGTCAGGAGAATATCAGGCTAGACCTACAGAATCAGAATGTGTACTTTAAAAAGATCTTCAGGTGATTAATAGACACATTAAAGTCCATTCACCCTGTTCTTATACATAAAAAATCAAGAACATCCTCCAGAAGGGCAAACAGACAGGCTGCACTGGGGTGTTGCTCTGGGTGGGCACAAAGCTTCTGGTGTCCCAACTGCAATGCAGGCGCTGGACCGGCTCACGGGAGGCTCACCCCGTCTAGGAGGACGATACGGCCAGAACAGGAACTGGTGGTAAAAAACTGTTCTCGCCCATTCAGGAGCTGCACAATCTCAGCCACATCCTCGTCCACACTGCCCTTGCGGCTGAGATCCACTTTGCTCAGACACTGCGCCTTCCATCTCCCGAACTCTGCTCTACAATCCATGCGAGAAGGAGGATTTAGGGTCTGTACTTTCACATTAACCCTCACTTCTCCCTGGGGGCAGCCATATTGGAGCGAGTGGTGCCGAGAAGGTTCAAACTTCCTCACTTATTCGTAGTTACGCTCTCGGGGACTCTCGCGAGGTTTCCTGGGGTCGGGGAGAGGCTGGAGGGCGAGGTCCGCCCCCTTTTTTCATTTGAAAACTGTGAGAGTCCTTGCAGGTTTTGATTCCTCACTTTAGAACCCGGTAAGTGGTTTTAAAACACTCCCTTAGAGCTTCAAGCTGTGCACTTCCGCGGCTTCGTCCAGCCTGAAAGGACCTTGATTTTGGTGGCGCCCCTGCCCGCAGGCTGTGCCAGTGAATGAGGGGCTCCTGGGCAAGGTCTTCCCCGCGAGGGGCGCAAGCTCCTCCTTTTAAATCACCTGGGGACTTTTACCTACCCGGCCTGAGCGCCCAGCCAGGTTTTCAGTAGGCTGTGCCTATCGAAACCTCACCGCAGGAGCCCCTTGGTTGCCACTGCCCTCGCACCTCCTTGCCCCCGACCCGCGAGATTTTTCGGGGCGCCGGGTTGGGGGTCCCTGCGGCCGGGCGCGCGTTCGCTGGGTGCCCCTGCCCACACGGCTCACTCGTGGGAGCCGGTTGGTCTTCGGTTCCTGCAACTGCTGGGGTCCCTGACCTCTTGTCCCGCCTCCTCGTGCTTTGTGATCAGAATTACCATTTACTTTTAGAGAGAAATGTGTAGGTTTCTTTCTTTCGTTTTTTAACCTTTCCTTCCTCTGATCGACCCCATTTCAAAAAAATGAAATAAATTTACAAAAGACCAGTTAACACATCGTTGGGTGTATACACACTTCCTCCGTTCCCCCCGACACCTATCTGAGTGACCAGGGAAGGTGTGTTAATGATTGAACCATTTTAAAGTCCTGCCTGTTTGTCCCCTGCTAGTGAAACTAGCGGTGTGACTGCCTAAGCAGCAGACGGAGCTCTGCCCCCAGCACAGGACAGCAGGATGGCCAGTTCCAACTTATCTTTGCTCAGAGAGTCCGGAGGGCTTCAGTAGAATTACTTAATCCATAACTCTGCCACCCTCTCTGATCAAAAATAGGCGCTGAGATCCAGACCTGCAACCAACCTGCATGGTCACAAGCCATGAAGATACTTATCCCGGGCCACTTTTTATTTTTTTAATTTCTTTTGGGTTAGGAATAATAAATGATATGCTTACATGAGTCATTCTTGACCAACAGCAACACATTATATAACGTTTGGTTCTCTTTCCAAGTTTTTATTTTTTTAATTTCTTGATTAAAATTTGTATTTAATTTTACTTCTGCCTTTCTATCCTAATGTGCCTTTGCTATGGCGTAAATTGAGCTGTGGATTCCGTGTTAAAATAAATTTCTAACATTTTCTCTATGCCTTTAATTTTCATTTAAACCTGATGGATTCAAGTGTAACATGGAGAAGATCACTCAGCAAGAATTTTAAATTCTAAATGTCCTGGATTTGCAAAGTATGGTTGGCAACCTACCATAGGTTAAAAAATAAAATGAAAAATTAAAACCAAGGTACACGGTGAAAAAGTTTAAAATTTTTGTATTTGGTAAATAGAAAAACCTATTTGAAATACAGTTTAAAAAAAAATACAGAAGCCATATGACAGGACTGCTGGCTGCACATGACTTATGTACTTAGAATAATAGAGCTTACTGTATGCTAGGTGTACTGTGACACACACACACCATGTGCTACGGCTGGCTATTACTCTGCAAAAGGATCCTAAACCAGGGAGTATTAGCTCCACTGTACAGATAAGGAAATTACTAGGTTTCCTAACAGGATAATGCCCCATTTCTATTGGATCCTCTCACTTACAGGCATTTGAGATATTTCAAAGCAGATGCTTTGATCAAAAAATACATAACCTACCTGCAGGTTAGTTGAATTTCATATTTCTAATTCACTCTGTCTCACTATTAGTATAAAAAAAGTACATTTCTAAGAAATGAAGGGTCCTTTCTGACATTATTTCAAAGGGTGAGATGAAAAGGATTGTATAGGAAGGGAATAAAATCTCCCAACAACATTTAGGGTGAAGGACTTGGTTTCTAGCTTTGCTTTTGTGTGATCTTGGTGAGTCTCAACCTCTTAGAATGTTTTCTCATCCATAACATGGATGGTGATTTTATTTCCACTTCTGCATACAGTTTTAATAACTGTCGCTTCTTTACCTATTATGAAAGTAAGGATCTCAATGGATGTGAAAAGTGTACTCTTTAGAAGGAACCAGGTATTGTAGGGGCTTCAGAATGATCATTTCTATTTGTGTGTTGTGTTATTTTATTCTTTTATTATCCCTTCTGACATAGCACATGTATTATGAAGCAGCTTATGGTCCTGTGGGTAGCTGAGGGGGTTCAAAGACAAGGAGTACAGGTTGGTACCTGTTCAATCATAACCTCAAAAGCTCAGTGGGAAATAAGATCGCTAGAAACAAAGTAGAAGGCAGAGCTGTCAAGGTCATGCCTGTCTTCGTACAGGCACCACAGGATAATGTGATAGCTTTGGACCAGGCAGGGTACCTTCTAAATCCAGCATTAAGCATGCGTCTCCTCCTTACTTTGTTCTTTTCTCCCAATTTAGCAAATGTCAAAATGTGGGAGAAAAAATTTACATGCTGGATATTTTTGACAGATTCTATTTCAGGGCAATTTTGCTTTTATTATTGCCATAGTTTGTTGAGGATGATAGTGATGTCTGTTGGTGAACAGATAGGTACAAATACTTGAAAGAAATAAATAGGTAGGAAGTGGGTAGATACTAAACATGGAAAAAGAGCTCCAAATCTTACATGATGTGTGTGTATGTGTGTGAGAGAATGGGAAGTGCACCGGAGATGGGGATAGGCTGAGGCATTTGCTCTTTGCTTTTTGTGTTCTTGACGTTAACAAAGTGCTTTCCTTACAGCTAATATTCAAAAACATGTTGAATGAGTAACAACCAATATTTGATATTAATGTTTTGTTTAAATCATTTTCTAGACTGTAACTTTTTGGGGCTAAGGACTTGTTCTTATAACCAGAGTCCTGTAAATATTATGTTAAATCAAAAATGATTATAGAGTGACAGAATTGAGAATATTTGAATGAGTTTATGGTAACAGTTACCATTAAGGGTGGGACAGAAATGGGTTTGGAGGTGCATATTGGAGGCTTATAGTTATATCTATAACATTTTAAGTTTTGAAAATATTAAGATTTGTTAAAGGTGGGTGGTGGATGAATTTGTTTATGATATTTTTATGTATTTGAAATAATAATTAACAAAAGAAGAACTATTTATCTAATGCTAAGAAAACTTACATTAGCTCCTAAAATTTCCAAGATATTGTAGTCCAAGCTTACACAAAAGGACACCTATGATATTATGTTATACCTATCCAGATGTTTTTGTTTGCATGTTTGATTCCCTGTTGAAGGCATTGAATCGCTACAGGAAACAATACGAACTACTTTGCTTTGTAGCTAACGGATTTGTAAGATGAAAGGTTTTTAAACATGAAATGAGATCAGTGGTAAGCTTGTGATTTGAATTGTCATTTGAAAAATTGTTTGATCTGACCCTCCAGGGGGAAAAAGAAACATCGTAATAGCCTAGATACAAATAGAACAATACATTAATTTTTTTTTCTTAGTCTCTAGATCACCATGGCAACTGGACAGAAGTTGATGAGAGCTATTAGAGTTTTTGAATTTGGTGCACCAGAAGTGCTGAAATTCCAGTCAGATGTTGCGGTACCAATTCCAAAAGACCGTCAGGTAGAAACAATAACTTAAAAACAGGCAGTAATTACAGAGTATGAGTCTCTAACACATCAAATTAATATTCAAAAGAAGCAGACTCATAGTGATGATAAAGATGGTGAATTAGGACCAAGTTTATGCTGTTTATAAGCTCTGACAATAATTAGTGAAGTAGATCCAAGAAAAGAAATAACATCCTGTTTTAAGAAATTTTTGAAGTTGAGAATCATCGAAGCAGTACAGTAGTTGGAATTTTTTGAATGAAGTCGTAAGTAGTTGTGAATAGTTATTCTATTATAAATTTTCCTGATTTTTATTTTGTGTACAAAATCTTAACGTTTTCAAAACTTGTTCACCAAACAATTTTCTTCTGCATACCTGCTTTCTGTATATGATCTAAGACAGGGGTATCAAACTCATTTTCACCGGGGGCCACATCAGCCTCATGGTTGCCTTCAAAGGGCTGAATGTCATTTTAGGACTGTATAAGTGTAACTACTGCTTAACAGTTAAGTGAGCCAGGTAGAAACAAGGTGCCAGACGGAAGGGCCGGGCTGGATAAAACAAGGTGGAGGGCCAGATTCGGCCCACAGGCCTTGTGTTTGCCTCCTGTGATCTTAGAGAATTTAAATGTAGAGCTTAATCATTTCCAGTGACTTTAACAATATACTTTTTCAATAAATATTATGTATTTTTATTATTGCACCTTCCATTGCTCCTGAGTCTAATTTCCTTAGCAAGCCTAATGAGAGTTTTCATAATTTGGCTATAACCTGTCTTTATAGATTTATTTCTATCACCCCCTTCTCAATAGATTGTGCTGTAATAGCATCAAGCTTTATCCGGTTTCTCTATGAGCCCCTTTTATTCTTTCTGTCTTTGCACAAATTAGTCCTTTAGCCTGAAATACAAGTTTTCTCCAGTTCCCAGAGAATTTCCGCTCATCTGGTAAGGTCTTGGTGCAAATACCATCTCCTTTGAAATGTTTTCCTTTAGCCTTACAGCAGAAGTAATTCTGTATTGATTGAGGTAAAATAAGCTTCTATAGTAGAAGTAACCTCAAAATCTCAATAAAGCAAGCAACAATAGAAAATTATTTCTTATTCACTGAAAATCCAGAATTCTAAAATGTTGGTGAGTAGCTTTCCTCCAGCAGTGGTTCAGGGCCCCAGGCATCTTCTATCACGAGACTCCGCCACTTTCTGCACCTGCCTTCCAGGTCACACCCAAGGGCGGAAGCAGTGTGGACTGCTTCAGAATGCCTTTCTGGATCAGGCCTGGAAGGGGCTCTTATTACTTTTGTTTTCATTCTCTTGGCTAGAACGCAGCCCTTTGGCTACTCAACTGGAAAGGAGCCAGGAGATAATATTTCTCCCCTGTGCCCAGGAGGAGGAGATAGATGTAATGAGCACAGAGAGGTCTCTGTCACACATCTCACATATTTCTGTCACTGTTTTCTCAGAATGTTTTTCATATAGCACATAAGCCATTCTGTCTTATATTTTTATTGATAGGTGGATTTGCAAAACTGGAATGTGAGCTCATTGAAAGCAAGATTTTCCCCTCCATTTTTATAGCTCCCATAATCGTTACAACCCTAGCATAATGCCTGAATGTATAAACTAATACATTGTCATTGCAGGTTCTAATCAGAGTCCATGCATGTGGTGTAAACCCAGTGGACACATATATTCGCTCTGGTACTTACAGTAGAAAACCACTCTTACCCTATACTCCTGGTTCGGATGTGGCTGGGGTAATAGAAGCCGTTGGAGATAATGTATCTGCCTTCAAGGTATTGCTATTTTAATTATTTCTATTTTAACTTAATATTTTTCCTTAGAATATTTTACTATAGTTTTAAAATGTGCCTGTATTTAAGTATTACACAATTTCTGCCACTTGGGGGACTCCTTTAGTAACAAAGAAATTACCTTTTAACCAGAGGCCTTGTTTATTTGTGTTGTTGAGAATAGGTGCAGCGTCATTATCCTCACATCCCCACAGAATTAAATGGTGAACCTTTTAATAGAAATATATAAGGAAAGAAAATTATACTATTTCCTAACTCTTGATAATGTACAGACCAACATCATTATTTTTTATCCTCACTGAGGACATGCTTATTGATTTTAGAGAAAGGGGAAGGGAAGGAGAGAGGACAGAAAAATGAATATGAACGAAAAACATGGATCAGTTGCCTCTTTCATGTGCCCTAATTGAGGACCAAAACTGTAACCCAGGTATGTACCCTGATAGGAATCGAACCCAGAACTTCATTCATGGGATGACCTTCCAACCAACTGAACCACACTAGCCAAGGCACAAACCAACGTAATTTTTAATATTTGTTTTAAATTTAGCTTTACAATGTAAAGGGAACATAATTTTTTTTTAGTAAGTAAAAATGAAAAAATGCAAGGTCACTGTATATTTTCTGAGCTCCGACTCAGGCAGAACAAGGTGATGGAGTCAATGAAAATGTTATGATCAGGGCCTTTGTTATTTATATGCCAAAACACTTTTAAAATATAGAGTATATTCATGTTCTAGCATTCTTCCTCATAATCCCTTGACCTGCTCAATTTTGGCTGCTCATTTATCCAAAATTGGACTGAGATGAAGATGATTAACATGGCCCCTGAACAGAAAGTCAAGCAAATTCCTACAGCTTTCCCCTCGTCGGCCCCAGGGCAATATGGCTCCTGCCCCCATCCGCTCCACTGAAATGATTCTTGCTAATGTCACTAATGGCATCTATATTGCTGGAGTTAATGGGCCCTTTTATGTCATTATCTCTCTTGACTTCTTGATGACATTTGACACTCTCAGTCACTTTAAAAAAAAAAAACAACAAAACTATTCTGCAGCTTCTGTGACATTTTCTCCTGTTCTTCTCCTCCCTACTCTTTCAGGGCTTCCTATCTCAAGCCTCTTTTTCTCTGGATGCTACTCAGATTTTGGTGTAGCCCAGTGCTTCCTGCCCCTACTTACAACTCTGCATTTTGTATTGTATACCTTCTTCATGATGACCTCTGGTACACCCATATTTTCCGTTATTGCATGGAGATCTTTTGCTTAGAATTTTTTCATATATATAAAAATTTAAAATATTTTTATTAAGGCAGTATTTCAAGCCCAACCAAACATATTTTTTAAAGATTTTATTTATTATTTTTAGAGAGAGGGGAAGGGAGGGAGTCAGAGAGGGAGAGAAACATCAATGTATGGTTGCCTTTCCACCTGCCTCCAGCTATAGACCTGACTGGAGACCTGGCTTGCAACCTGGGTTATATGCCCTGGCTGGGAATCGAACCAGCGACCTTTGGGTCTGCAGGCCAGCACCTTTCCACTGAGTCACCAGCCAGGGCTCCCAACCAAGTATTAATCACATTAAAAAACCATTTCCTATTCTAATGTTAAGGGGTACATTGAGTCTCTTAGGTAGTGAACTTTTCCTATTATTTAGGCTCTATGTATTATTTTTAGAGAGAGAGGGGAAGGGAGATAGGCCGAGAGGGAGAGACACATCAATGTATGGTTGCCTTTCACCTGCCTCCAGCTATGGACCTGGCTGGAGACCTAGCTTGCAACTTGGTTATGTGTGCCCTGGCTGGAAATTGAATAAAAATTTTTATTTTTTATTATTTTTTGTATTGAATGAACATTTTAAAAAATTCAATTTCAGTTGACATTCAATATTTTATATTAGTTTCAGGAACATAGTATAGTGGTTAGACATTTATATAATTTCCAAAATGATTCCCTTGGTAAGTCTAGCTACTAAACTCGGTGGCCACTTTTAAATGGCTAGTGGCTATTTAAAATTCAAATTTAATTTAAACAAAAACACAGCTCCTTAGTCTCCCTAACAACATTGCCACTGCTCACTAGCCCATATGTTCAGTGACTGTGCTGTTGGACGGTGCAGAGACAGAACATTTTCATCATCATAGAAAGCAATGTTAGAGAGCCTGGGACCCACTTGGTCAATCTCTAAAACTCCTTACTTGTTGTGCCTAAGACTAAGCTTGTCTTTTCTCACTTCATCTCTGCTCCTCTCTCCTGTGGCTGTCTTGGTGACTTCTGAGGTTTGAGATTTCTCTCTTCACTCTCCCTCATCCAGTTCTCCCTCTTAGAACTGTTTGCTCTCTCTTTGCATTTCTACTCTCTGTAGTTTGGGCTAGTTAACCTAGGCCCTTACCTGGACTTCTCTAACAGACACTTACTTTCCACCCTCCCTCCTTACTCCTTGAATCTCTCCTTGCTCTGCAAAGCGTGTTTTCTAAAATATAATTATGATTGTTTTACAGTTAATTCTTGCATTCATGTTGTGCAGATTTCAGGATATTGTTGAAATGGCTTGTATTATAAAAGAAGACTTTTATGCTCTCTCACCCATTTTCCATTATATCTCCCACTCCTTCTCTCCCTGCAGTTTAGTGATAACTTTTTTTCTTCCCTGCAGAGCCCCTGCTCTTTCATCTTTGTGTCTTTGTTCATATTGATTTTTCTGCTCGGTAGAGCTAAACTGAAACTTACAAACATGGGTTCCGGGGATTCTATATTCCAGCTTTCATTTCTTTTTATCTTTCTAAAGTATTACATTCCATACATTAGAGTACTTATTCTTTGGGAATGAATGCTGGCTTTTTTCCTGCCGCTATTCCTTTACTTACTTAGTTTTCTTCGCCCAAAATGACTTTCAATTTTAGTTTTCAAATTTCCTATTCTTCAACACCTGCCTCAAATATTACCTTCTCAGTGAAAGTATTCTTGATTCTCTTAGAAATAATTCCTTTATTTTTCTTGCATCTATCTTTAAAGGCTCATCATATTTACCTTGCTTTGTAATTATTTCTATTATTTCTCTCTTTTCCTAGACTTAAGGATGTTTAATATTAGTGTCTTGCTTACTAATATCTTTCAGAGAACTCAAAGTAATGCTTTTTGTACAATAGATTCTTGGCAGATGTTCAAATTATACTAAATTAATGCAACTTGTTTTTAAGCTGCAAAAGCAGGCTTAATCTTAACCTAGTTATACTCGACCACTTACAGGTGACACTATTAAGCAGCAATGCTTGCCTTTGACTCCTAGATGCCTTAGTGCTATTACTTTTTCGGATCTCCTAATTATAGGACAAATTTATGTATACTAAGCATTACTGCCTTAGTGTTTTGCTTATTCTAAGGAATATTTTGTTTTTTTCAAGGCAGAGCAGTTAGGGCAGGTGTTTGTAGTGAGCAGTCCAATTTCCCTAGTGTGCAGTCACATTGGGCAGTCCCATGATGCTTATACAGCGCCTTGTCTTTCCCTCAGTTATGCGTCTTCATAGTAAGGACCACACAGGTGTTTGCTTCGAGTTTGCTGTTTCTGATGCTGAGACAAGTGACAAAGCCAGTCCTGGTCATCTGGCTGTCAGGGACCAGGCATCGTGTCCTGCTTCTGATGTAAACACGAAAACTGAAGAAATTTATAGAAAGGGTTTAGAGCAGGCAATTGTTATGTGGAAGAAACCTTCCTTTTTTTTAATCTTCCTCCAAGGATATGTTTTATTATTTTTTTCAACAGAGAGGAAAAGAAAAAGGGAGAGGGGTTCATTGATGTGAGAAACATCAATCGGGTTGCCTCCCCAACATGGCCAACTGGGAATTGAACCTGTAACCTTCTGACATATGAGATGGCACTAACCAACTGAACCACCTGGCCAGCGCAAAATGTTACATTTTATTTTTTCTCCCTAGTATTTTGGGCAAAAGTGATTTTTATTAACTGACATTAACTAACTGCTTGATCTAAGCAAATTCCTGAATGTCTTTTTGCCTCCATTTTCTTATTTGTATAGTGGGATTAATTCTAAAGTAGATAGAACAGAAGTACTCACCTCTTAAGCTTTTATGAAGATCAAAGCATATAATATTCAATAAGACTTTTAATACAGTGCCTAGCCCAATGTGTTCTCAATAAAGGTTCATTATCATTGTCATCATTATACCATTCTGGACATTTGCTTTCCTTTTATGTTTTTCTATTTTTCATAATTTTTCTTCTCACTGGTTCCTGTTAATAAAATACTTAAAAACATTCCATGGTGCCCTCGCTGGTGTGGCTTAGTGGATTGAGCACCAGCCTGCAAACACAAGGGTTGCTGGTTCACTTCCCAGTTAGGGCATATACCCAGGTTTCAAGCCAGGTCTCCAGCAAGGTCCCCAGCTGGAGGCATGTGAAAGGTAACCATACATTGATATTTTTCCCCCTTTCTTCCTCCCTCCCTTCCCCTCTCTCTAAAAATAATTAATAAAATCTTTTTTAATCCATTAAAAATATCAGACCATAAGATGTAGAAAACTATATAAATATTTCTTAAAAGTTGGTTATTTTATTATTTATTTTATTGTATTTATTTATTTTTTAAAGATTTTATTCATCCTTTTCAGAGAGAAGGGCAGAGAGGGAGGAAGAATGGGAGAGAAATATCAATGAATGGTTGCCTTTCACCTGCCTCCAGCTAAGGACCTGGCTGGAGACCTGGCTTGGAACCTGGTTATGTGCCCTGACTGAGGAATTGAACCAGCAACCTTTGGGTTCTCAGGCCACTGCCAATCCATTGAGCCACTAGCCAGGGCTAAAAACATATTTCTTGTTATAAAGCTTGCATTAAAAAGGATTGCAGCTTAGGGTGATCACTTTGTAAATTATATAAGTGTCTAATCACTATGCTGTACACCTGAAACTAATGCAATATTATATTTTATTATACTGTGTTTGAGAAAAAACATTCAAAAGGATCATTAACCAAAAGATTGTACCTATTCTGATGTCATTTTTAATCCCTGACACACATATGAATGTATTGCTTCCCCCAGAAAGGTGACAGAATTTTCACTACCCGCACGATCTCCGGGGGCTACGCAGAGTTTGCCATCGCAGCTGATGACATGGTTTACACCCTGCCCGAAAAGCTGGACTTTAAGCAGGGAGCTGCCATTGGTATCCCATATTTTACTGCTTACCGAGCTCTGTTCCACAGGTAATAATACTCCGTCAGCCAAATAGCCAACAACAAAAAGGAGGGCAGTGTTAATTGCTTTTCTTCCTACCATCTGTCAGTCATTTTGGGGTACCTTTTAGTTAACCATTAAACTTTTATGAAGTGGAAACTGCTAGTTCGAGAGATTGTTCTAATCACTATGGATACAAAGAAGAGGAAAACACTGTCTTTGTGTTCAGGATGCTCACAGTCTGTAAGGGAGGTATACATAGGAATAATACCAGTTTTATATAATGTGGAAAGTTCAAGGCAGAGACGTACGTGGGGATTTACTCACAAGGAGTGTGCCTGTGGTGTTGAGATAGGGCTTCCTGGCAAGGTGTGTAAGGATTGGACTATTTTAAAGCTATATTTGAAAATGATCAGAGGGAATTAGCCTGGGGAAGGAGCTGGGAGAGGAGAGAACATTCTGGACAATGGGAATAGCTGGTGTGTGTGGGCAAAACACGGCATCTGGGGAGCACCATAGCAATTTGGTTCTGTTGGATAGACGACTTTAAGGCAAACAGTAGCAAAGAATAAGTACTTTTCCAGTAAATGTTAGCTGTCATCACCACATATTGTAAGTTTCTGATTGTGAAAGCTAGATTATAGAACTCTAACATTTTTTTTTTTAAGAGCTCAGGAGCTCAGGAAATGTTGTATTCAGGAGAGTGATATCGTATTTGCTTTCTGTTCACACCACTTACCAGCTGTGTGAAAGATGGACTTGACCACAGGAATGGAGGAGATGTGAGGGTCTTACGGGAATGGGCAAAATACTTCTGGGCCAGAGCAAGGGTCACGGAAGAAGAGGTGGAAAGAAAAAGACAACTAGCTAGGAGGTAAAATCAGAAATATTTGGTGACTGCATGTGGAGAAATTAGATGAAGAAAGCTTAAGAATACGTCTAGTTTTCTAGTTTGGGTAATGTTTAACTATAACTAAGGAAAGGAGGGATATGTTTCAAGGGGAAGCTGAGTTCAGTTCTGAACTCGAAATTAAGACATCCTACTTGAGAAGTCCAGCAGACTGTTGGAAGAAAGAGTTGAAAGCTTAAAGGATGGAGGTATGCATTTGGGAGTGTCAACATGTGGGTAAGAGTTGACAAGATGAAATTGATTGAAATCTCTCGGGGTGAGAAGAACAGTGGAACGAGACTAGAACTTCAGTGAACATCAATATGCATTGATGTGGTCAGAGGTAAGGGACAGAGTCCCAAGAAAACCAAAAGGAGTATACTCGTATTCCAAGACTAAGAGTCTAGAAATCATGGTGCTTGTTAAACATCTGTTTAGGTGATGGGCTTTGAAAGCAGGAAGGCCTGGGGGTTGGAGTACTGTCTTCACCTACTGCTAGTTCTGTGACCTTGGTCAAGTTACTTCCCTGGCTCAGCTTCAGTTTAGTGATTTAAAAAAACCAATAGCACTTACCTCATAGCAAGAATCACTGAGGTAATGATACCTCTTAGTATAAAGCCTGGCACAGAGTAAGTAGTTAGTGTTGATAGTGTTAGGGGCAGTAGTTGATTTTGCTACTAACGAGGGAGACTAGCTGTCAAATGCAGCAGTGAGGTGTGTTTGGAAAAAAATAGCAGTTGGGCTCAGCAATGAGATTATTGGTGACTTTAGTCATATCAGCTTGGGGGGACAAGCTGATTGAGTGGGTTGACAAAGGAAGAACAAATTGATTCCTTGAATGGAGATAACTTGTAAAAAGTGTGGGGAGACAGGAAGGAGGAAGTAGAAGAGTACTTGAAAGTGTGGGAACAAAATAATTTTTGTAAAGGATGGACAAGACTTGAACATATATATAGTTGAGAAAGGATCTATCAGAGGGAAAGAGGGAGGAGTGGCGCATGGAACAAGACCCTGCATAAGGTAAGATGGAAAGGACTTAGGGAATAGGTAGAGAGATGGGCTTCACACGTTGAAAGGACAGCTTACCCATCAACCCCAGATGTAAAGATGGTATAATTATGGGAAGCTGGTGGGTAGGGAGCTGCAGTGTTGAAGAAACTTACATGTGATTGTCTCACTTTTCATAACTAAGTAAGAGGCAAAGTGGCACCAAAATGCGCATGGTCATGTGATTTTTTCTAGGTATATCCAAATGATTAACGAAGTTAGGTTTTAACATTAATTCAGGACTGTAATATTGGTGGCAAAATAGAATAGTGTGAAGGAAATGAAAACACTGGAGAGAAGGAGAAGTCAGGGTGATCTACCTGGAGTCCAAGCCGATGTGGGAAGGGAGTAAGGCCAAGAGCAGCAAGTGGACAGGAGTAGATCAGTCCAGAGGCAGCAATCTCTGTGAAGCTGAAGGAAAGGTTTTGATAGAAAATGCATTTACAGAGTTAGGATAGGAGACTGTTATAATAATGGTAACTATCACCTGATAGTTTTCAGGTATAATGGTTGGATGTGGTTCTTAGGTTTAGCCCTGGGAGAGAGTGGCTAATGTAGAGGAGAATGCAAGAATTGTGATAAAAGGTTTTCTTCCTGGTGAATATTGAAATTTCCTAGATTGGGGCTGGCTTTGGGGTGGAAGAAAAAGCCAGTGCGCCAGGTACTAGTTTTCATTGACTAGCGGGGAGTGGGTAAGGGGACAAGGCCAGGCCAGTGCTCAAGTCCTTAAAGTGAGCCCCAGGGTGCTAAAAACAAACAAACAAACAAAAAAACACAATAATCTGATAGGGTCTTGAGACTCAGGGATGAGTTACAATTAAGTTCAAAGGCAATCTGCTGGAAGAATTCCTTCTTGCTCCAGAAGTCAGTCTTTTGCTCTTAGGGCCCTTAGCTGCTTAGGTGAGGCCTATCTGTATTCTGGAAGATAATCTGCTTTACTTGAAGACTACCGATTTAAATGTTACTCTTATCCAAGAAACACCTTCACAGAAACATTCAGATTAAAACAATCTTTGATTAAACTCTGGCACCACGGCCCAGCCAACTTGACACATAAAATTAACTGTCACAATAACTCCACACAAGGATGGAAGGATCATGGCAGTGAGGATCTGGGAGAGGGTTAACCTGTTTTTCCTCCACTCACCGCAGACCCAGGGATTTAGGAGAAGATGCTTCTAGTATTTGAGGGGTTGTTTATAAGGTTTAAAAAAAAATTTCGTTGGAAGTATTTCCTATCCCACAGTAAAACATTAGTAATCCCGTTCCTTTATATTGTTTTTTACCTTTGAAAATGTCAAAGTGTTTTAGTAAGAGTTATCACAGTTTATTACTTGAAACCCTCAGTTTAATTCACTTTCCCCAATCCCCTTTTCCCAAGCAAGAGGGTTAGAGAAAGCTTCATTTACTGCTTTTAACTGCCATTTGTCAGCTGTTGGCCCACAGCCTCGACCAGGACTGCAGATTACTGTGTTCTCACTCCTAGATTGAGCATCGTGTCTGTGTGCCCACCCCTGTTGTTTTAGGAAGTAACAGATCCTCTCTAGGAGTCAGATCTGGTTCACACAACAGCTGCTGGCCTGTGAGATGAGCACTTGTCCAGCTGGAAAAATAAATGATCCCCTGTCTGTCATGCTGCATCATCCTTGCTTTTAGTATGTTAGAAAAGCATTAGTAGGAACCAGTAGTAAAACATGTATGTTATTTCACCAGCAAGATCTAGACTTTCTAGGGCTGACATGGGGACCTTTGTGAGGAATTATTGTATTTCTTACAGTGTGCCATTCGTTGCTGACTGAGCATTGTTTTCCTAAAGAGAACTTAAAAGCTGGTGCAACCTGATCTTTGAAGGCATGGAAATAGAAAAACGCTCTCTAAAATAGTCTACCTCCTTTGTTTACTTGGGCAGTGCTCTGTGCCACAGAGTAAAGACTGGCTGTCATGAACCTGTTCTGAGATGCTTTTTCTGCGAATCAAGGAGGAACCCCCGTTCCTCCAGCAGCAGTTCCATGTAACCTCCCTACATGGACTGCAGCCTCCAAAGGAGCACCATGGTGTGATCCCTCATCCAGCACAGTGCCTGGCACACCATAGACTCCAATAGTCATTTGTTGATGGACAAACAAATGAATTGAGGTTTTCTCTGTGGCTCTGAAAAATCATTGGGTGACCCTCTGGAGCCTGGAGAATATCTCACTATGAGTTTCTTCTTTGGGTAAGTGTTAGCTGTACTGACAGTGTAATTTCCTTGAGAACAGTTAAAAATTTGTGATCCTCATTCGCTTTACATTGAGATGATGAACGTATGCTTTCTTTTGCAGCGCCCGTGTGAAGGCTGGAGAGAGTGTTCTGATTCATGGGGCAAGTGGAGGAGT
Organism: Noctilio leporinus; assembly: GCA_004026585.1. Taxonomy (NCBI): domain Eukaryota; kingdom Metazoa; phylum Chordata; class Mammalia; order Chiroptera; family Noctilionidae; genus Noctilio; species Noctilio leporinus. Next base: position 286,951 of record PVIW01000452.1, on the reverse strand, counting down.
AAGTATTTATTTTTTTATTACATTTTGACCTTCTTTTTTAAGTTTATTTTTAAATGAGCTTTCACTTGTGGGTTTCACATTTAAGTCAGTTCTAAAAGCCAAGTTTATAAATATAGTCAAGGGTGCTTGTTTCCTTTATGAAGTAAATCTTCTTTAAGTTCTGTCTTCTGAAGGTAATTGTCATTAGTTCAGTATTTTTTTTTAAGATTCTATTCATTATTTTTAGAGAGAGAGGAAGGGAGGAAGAATGAAAGGGGGAGAAACATCAGTGTATGGTTGCCTTTCATGTACCTCCAGCTGAGACCTGGCTGGAGAACTGGCTGGAGACCTGGCTGGAGACCTAGTTATGGGCCCTGGCTGGTAATCAAACCAGTGACCCTTGGGTTTGCAGGCTGGTGCCTTATCCACTGTGCCACCAGCCAGGGAGCATTTCTTCATTGATAAATTCAACAGATTATCCCACCAAAAAAAAAAAAATATATATATATATATATATACACATACATATATATACACACACACACACACATATATATATATATATACACACACACATACGTGTATATATATATACACAGATACACACATATGTGTGTGTGTGTGTATAAATATATAAAATTAGATTTTTTACCCATGTTGAGTGTGGACCAAGGTAAGCTAGTTTGTTTTTGCCTTCAAGTAGTATATGTTATAAAAAATATTCATTGGAATTTTAAACAATTCTTTAAGGTGAATTTTTTTTTAATGATTTTATTTATTATTTTTAGAGAGAAGGGAAAGGAGAGAGGCAGAGAGGGAGAGAGACATCAATGTATGGTTGCCTTTCATCTGCCTCCAGCTAGGGACCTGGCTGGAGGCCAGATTTGCAACCTGCTTATGTGCCCTGGCTGGGAATCAACCCAGCAACCTTTGGGTTCGCAGGCTGGTGCCTATCTACTGAGCCACCAGCCAGGGCTTAAAGTGAATGTTAATTCCATGTTTTCTTAAATAAAGAACTAAGGTTCATTAAAGCTTTATGTATGTTGCCCCAGACAGCACTGCAGAGCCACACGGAATTCTTTGTCCTTTCTATCTCCCTTCCACTGCCTGCCTGCTGTGCTTTGATGGCTTTATGGAGTGCAGGGTATACAGCTGTTTCCTTCACACCACAACCCATAGTTTAAAATGCTAATGGAAGGTGGGGGTGGGAGGAAGAGTACTCAGAGATTATAAAATAAGCCCTTTAGTGAAATCACCCAATGCTGCACTGTTAGAAACTTCTTCAAGAAACTGGCTGTCAGTCTCCTTTGAGGAGCTTAGAGGACAATTAGAACTCTGAGGTCAGAATTTAACAAGAAATCCAGATGACCTCTATCCTGCAGGTAGAGGGTTTAGGGATTTTGGAGACACTAGGGCTCACCTTAAGGAAGATGGTTAACACTTTCAGAGTGTATGTATTCTGGATAGCAGATTGTCTCCAGAATAATGAGCCGGCATTCTGAATATGTGAACTTACCTTTGAAGGTGGCCAGATACTACAGAGAATTCAGTCCATTGTGTCTGTTAGATGAATCTCAAGGTTTCACACCCAGCTTCCTGCATACCTCAAATAGATCAATTCTGAAAGATTTCACAGATCAGACTCTACTAAAAAACACCAAGATTGTCCTTATGGGGCCTGAGAAAATATGACAAATGTACCTTGTCAAGAATTCCCATTGTTAACCTTCACCAAAGAGGCTATTTTGTGGTTAAATTAAATTTAACCCTAAATAACTAAAGTCTGTCAAACATACATTTATTTCATTTGCTTTGGCTTTCAGAGAGCTAACCTTGTACTCTGAAATTTTAATAGGACAGGGAGAGAAAATCTCTTTGTTCCCTTCACCCTCTTGTAAAAAGCCCAGTTGCTTCACCATGAATTTTTTTTAAGGCAAGATCCACACTGTTCTCCCAGCTGGCTGAGTCTGTTAAATCCTTAGCTAGCAGGGATAGACCAGCAGCCTGGTGTGTGAAGCGCTTCTGATCCTCCGTGCCCTGTTGGAGGGAAACAGTGCTGCGTTTTTCTTGCGTCTGTTTGTGTTCTGTTCTCATTTAATTCAAATTCCTTTGGGATTATGTTGTGTATTTAAACTGATGCAGAGCTTATGAGTATAGCTATTATCCAGATCTGTTGGTGAGGAGTGGCGTATTATAGAGTCAGCAAAATAAATAGAAGTGGTAAACACATCTATTGAGGGAGTATGTCTAGTACAATTGTTGACAAGAGTAGAATAAACAGGACCTTTAAATACCTATTGAGTTCCCCTTTAAAGCACAGCATAAAGGGATATATTTACATTAGCTTTTAGGTGAAATATGGTTTTATCAAAAGCCTTTTCGTAACAAAATTTTTAATTGAAAACTGAAGTCATAAAAACTGATTATGCCAACCCCGTAGTGTATTGTATTTCATGTATTCTCACTCACCTAACAGTGAGTTTAGTTGCATGTTGTTCTGGTTAAAACAAATTCCTTTCATTGAACCCATTTGAGTTCAAGCTTATCATGCCTTTAAGGTCTATCTCAAGCCTGGGAGTGTGTGATACTGTTACACATTTTATTAGGTTCTATCATCATTTTTCATTTTACTTCTTTTCTATCATGTCCAATCCATGATGATTTTGTCTTCCTGTAAATCAGTTCTTATCAATAACAGGTAGCTTTCCAGTATCCTTCTTCCTTGTTCAGGGACAGTGGGCAGTGTCTAGGGACATTTTTGCAAATTGCATCTGGGCAGAGGGCTCTGCCATGTCATGGGTAGCAGTGAGATATCCTGCTGCTCACCCTCCAAGGTGCAGGACAGCCCCACAGCAAAGGATCATCCAGCCCAAAGTGTCAGTAGTGCCAGGTCTGAGAAACGCCGCTCTAAATGCCTGTGACACTTATCTGTACCATTCACTTGGCATTTAATCAAAATTACTGTGTTTTAAGTGATTGCTTATACTTATATGCCTAAAATGTTTCTATTTCTCCTTTATATTGTATTAAGGACAATTTTTCTGGCAACCCAATAACCTGTTTTATTTTTTTTCATCCAATCATATGGTCATATCATCTGTAAACTGATAAGCCTCAGATTCATTATTTCCAGCTCTAAAATCTTTCCAGTCCATTCCCATATTGAGCTGATTATTGAACACCACCAGTTAGGGGAGTAACATACAACTAAACAAACATGTTCAAGGTGAATTCTTGATGCTTTCACAAACTTGATTGTCTCTAATCTTCTTTATCCCATTAATCTACCTAGTTAATCTGGCCAAACACCTAAGAAATATCCTCAATTTTTCTTTTTCCCTCACATACCAGAATCTGTGAGGAAGGCCCTTCAGTTGTCCTTTAAACTGTATCTGAATTTGTTGTTATTCTGTCCAGTGAGGCCACCCCAGTCCAAGCCAGCTTCACCTCCTACCTAGATGATTACATCAGCTGCTGGGTCTTCCTTATTTCCCCGCAACCCTCTTTTCTGCAAGCCTCTCATATATTTTGAGTATCCTTTTTTTCTTTCTTTTTAAAAAATTTTGTTTATTATTTTTAGAGAGAAGGGAGGGGAGAGAGGGAGAGAGACATCATTGTATGGTTGCCTTTCACCTGCCTCCAGCTACAGACCTGGCTGGAGAACTGGCTTGCAACCTGGTTATGTGCCCTGGCTGGGAATCAAACCAGTGACCTTTGAGTGCGCAGGCTGGCGCTTTATCCACTGTGCCACCAGCCAGGGGTGAGTGTTCTTTTGAAGATGAAATAGGATCATATCTGATTTAAGCTCTCTAGTAGTTCTATATGGTTCTTTAATATAATCGAAACCTTTAAGCCCAAGTCCCTGAGTGTCTCAGCCCCTCTGTGCGCCTCTGGCTTCCTTTCTGCTTCTCCCATGTCCCCCTCAAGCACATTGTCCCTCCTTCATTTGAACACCACAAGCTCATTCCCAGTTCACGGGGTTAGCCACGCCCATCCTGCCTACAACCTTCTCTGTGTAGCTTCCCAGATCTTCCTGTGGCTTGTCCTTCACTTCACTTGGGTCTCGTATCTCTTCAGTGCAGCTCTTCCTGACAACCTACCTCACCCCTCTCCCAACCTCTGTCTAACTGAATAGGACTTTTTCTTCGTACTTTTTATTTTCTGATTTACTTTGTTCAGGTATTTGTTTGTTTATTATCTTCCCCCATCTTTAGAATGTAAATTTCTTGCATGAGGAATCACTTCTAGCACAAAGTAAACACTCTGTGAATGTTTATCATACAGATGAATAAATTAACTTGCCCATGTACCTGTCTCATCCACTTAAATGATAGAGGCCTTGTATCTATTGTATAGTTTTTTGATTTTTTAAAAAGATTTTATTAATTGTTTTTAGAGAGAGGGGAAGAGAGAGAGACAGAGAGGGAGAGAGACATCAATGTATGGTTGCCTTTCACCTGCCCCCAGCCATGGATCTGGCTGGAGACCTGGCTTGCAACCTGGTTATGTGCTCTGGCTGGGGAGTCAAACCAGCTACCTTTGGGTTCACAGGTTGGTGCCTTATCCACTGTTCCACCAGCCAGGCCTATTTTATAGGATTCTTTTTATATGTTCATTTAAAATACGAAGTTGCTGAACATATTTTGATCTTTAAACCCTGTACCTTTGCACAAAACAGATGCTAAATAAACATATTGATGCAATGGTTAAAAACTCAAGCTCTGCAGTCTGATTTGGTCCAGCCTGTTTCCATCCCTGTGACTTGGGCAAGTTACTTACATTTTATAGGTTTCACTTTTCTTAACTGTAGAATAGGGACATCATATGTGTGTCATAGGCTTCTTGTGAGGATGAAGTAAACTGATGAATAGAAATTATTTAGCCCTGGCTGGTAGCACAGTGGATTAGGCGCCGGCCTGTGAACCCAAAGGTCACAGGTTCGATTCCCCAGCCAGGGCACATAACCAGGTTGCAAACCAGGTCTCCAGTCAGGTCTGTGGCTGGAGGCAGGTGAAACGCAACCATACATTGATGTCTCTCTCCCTCTCTGCCTCTCTCCCTTCCCCTCTTTCTAAAAATAATGAAATAAAATCTTTAAAAAAAAAAAAAAGAAATTATTTAGTGTAGAAACTGGCACAATATAAATTGTTCAATAAAAGTTAGCTATTGTTGTTATTCCTTCATTTAAACTTGAAGCTCCTTAACAATAGGATAAGATTTAGAAGAAGCTTAAATTCAGTATATATATTTAATAAATGTTTGCAAGGATACAAAGGATCTAAAACTATTGGGTTAAGAAAACAAACTAACAGTGGCCAGATGGAGAGGAGACTGGGGAGCTGGGTGAAAAAGGTGAAGGAATTAACAACTACAAATTGGTAGTTACAGAATAGTCATGGGGATGTAAAATACAGCATATTGAATATGGGGTTTGTCTGGAAAAAGTCCAACCATTGTTAATGTAATGAGAATGGTTTACATGACATCAATGTAATCAGGCTAATCAGGCAGCCAGGGAGCATGAACTGGAATATGCATAAGTGAACAATGACACTTTTACCATAGTAGTCGGTGGAGGTGGTAGACGCCCTTGAGTGAGTCCATCACATTCAAAATGAGTGAGTGGAGCAATGAATCAAAATCCCATTTTGCGTTAAGCTTGGACATTCCTCCATGGAAACTACAAGGTGTGTGGGGTCAATTGGCAGTATCTTTGCATCTCCTTATTTCACATGCTTCTTACTAATTTGGAAAAACCATGTTTCTAAGGTTATGATTTAACATCATTGTTTCAGATATAAAGTATTAAATTCTGAGAGCAACTGTAATGTCAAAGGAATATGATGCTAGAGCAACCATAATTTCTGGACTTCATGTAGGGCCAACTACTAAGGAAATTGCTGACTTCAATAACATTCCTTTACGTACAGTTGAAAACATGAAGAAGGTGTATGATGCTGATCCTGATGTCACCACACCAACAAGGAAAATGCATAAAGTACCCAAGGATTGCACAAGTCCAGATATTGTTACACAGGATCCAGGAGATCATCAATGAAGATCCAGGACATTTCCCTTGATGTTTTGAGAGAAGTAGTTGTACCATGGATGAAGCAAGTCACAAATGGACGTCATTTGATCTTCCAACAAGATGGTGCACCAGCACATAATGCCAAAAGGTGCAAGAATTTCTCAGTGTCAGTGTTCCTGAATTCTGGTCAAAGGAAATGTGGCTGCCTGCTTCCCCAGATGCAAATCCTTTAGACTATTACATATGCAGCATTGCTGAGAGAGAAGTTAACAAACAACCCCATTCCAATAAAGAGGCTGTTAAAGCTAAGACTGAAAACATGACGATGTTCATGGATGAAGAAAAGTTAATGAAAGTGAGCACAAGATTCCAAAGTTGAATCGAGTATTATTGCAGCAAATGGAGACTTTTTTGAACAATTAAAAAAATAATGACTATGTTTATGTATTTATATATAAGAAATTTATTTTAAAATATAGCACTTTTATGATCTGTTTATTTTACTAAAATTTTGCCAATTGATCGCGCGTACCCTGTGTTTGTATGATATAAAAGACAGTAGCTATGAGCAACTGGTGATTGGCAGCTTCATTACAACAAAGCGCTCTATCAGGCATCATGTCTTGTGAGGAGTGTTTTGGCAAGACATCAAATCACCCAGGTGAGTCAGCCCACCTACAACCCAGATTTGACACCCTGTGACTTCTAGCTTTTCCCAAAACTAAAATCACCTTTGAAAGGGAAGAGATCTCAAACTGTTGATGAGATTCAAGAAAATACAGTGGAGCAGCTGATGGCAGCTGGGAGAACTGTGTGAGGTCCCAAGGTGCCTACTTTGAAGAGACTAAGGTATCATTGTCCTATGTGCAATGTTTCTTGGATCTTGTGTCTTCTTTAATACATATCTATTTTTCATATTACATAGCAGGATACTTTCTGGACAGGCCTCGTATAATCAGTAATATTGTAATGGCTATGTATGGTGCCAGATCAGTACTAGATGTATTGGAGGGACCACTTTGTAGATTATTATACATGTCTCACCACTGTGCTTGGGTTGGCCATAAAGTTTGTTTGGTTTGTTTTTGTAAGATAGCTCTAATAGCATTTTGTTGTCTTTAACTTCATTTGAATAATCTTGTTAAATTGTATTGTGACAGATGTCCTATCAGTGTTCATTTTTTAAAAAATCTTACCAAAATTGAGTTTTTGTGTAGCCATTTTAATATTGTAGATGGAAGAAAATAAGCAACATTTTTGGCATATTTTGCTTTATTATTTCAAGAAAGGTAAAAGTGCAACTGAAACACCTAAAAGATCTGTACAGTGTATGGAGAAGGTGCTGTGACTGATCAAACATGTCCAAAGTGGTTTGTGAAGTTTCATGCTAGAGATTTCTTGGTGGACAATGTTCCACAGCAGGTAGAAAAGTTGAAGTAGATAGCAATCAAGCCGAGACATTAATTGAGAACAATCAGCATTATGCCACATGGGATATAGCCGACACACTCAAAATGTTGAAATTTATAGTTAATAGTGAAAATGAAAATTGTCTTTTATTTTACAGAAGAAATTAAACAAACTTTTGGCCAATCTAATATTATATGTCAACTGTAACTGACAAATTTTTAAAAATGTGGACCACCCCAAAATACAAATTAAACTTTTGGGTTATATTTTGTTTTTCAGGTAGGAATAGCAGCGTGCCAGATTGCTAGAGCTTATGGCTTGAAGGTTTTGGGCACAGCTGGTACTGAAGAAGGACGAAACATTGTTTTGCAAAATGGAGCCCATGAAGTGTTTAATCACCGAGAAGTTAATTATATTGATAAAATTAAGGTAAAATTATTCCACACTTTTATAAAAGTAAAATTTTGTTTCTGGAGGAACTTACATTGTTTTTGTAAGTTCTTTTTATTAATAATGCTCAAAGTTGTTTCTTTTTTAAAATGCCTGTTTTTTATGCCAATGTGTGTTTTAATGTCTAATTTTTAAACCTTCACTGTCATTTCTGTTTTGTTTATGTTCACCAGATAACAGTTAGCCTCTCAAATCCCTATAGCTATAAAAATTTGTACTCTTTAATGCAAATCACAGTTTAAGTCAATCTACAGCTCTGTATTTGCACACGTGAGGTGTTCTCAATATTTCTATTAGTATAAATTTTCCATGGAAGGTGAGGTATCCGCAGATTATAAACTGGATCTGTCTGGCCTAGGGAATAGCATTTATTTGTTGGCTGAATGCTTCAGAGGAATAATCACGGCTTCATCCAAAGTGGTAAGGTAGCATTTAATGTTGCACGTAGTCCATTGCTGCAGTAGAATTCAGGCAGATTCTGAAGTTTTCCATTTGTGCTCTAGTAGCAGTGTACTGATTAACTTTGCTAATTTTCCAACTACTTGCTAATGTTGAGAAAGCATTATAGTTTTCCAGGCACTGATTACTATGCAAAGTTGGTCATTACAAAATAAAGAAAGGATGGATGAGTGAGAGTTTGTTTATTACTACTGAAGCATCTTGCCAAAAAACAGAGTAAAGACACACCTTTGTAATATGTCTAGGAAACTAAAATTAATGGAGTATGCACTTCTGATACAAGAGTATTTACAAAGATGGAAAATGGCTAGTTATTTTAAGAATACATTTTTGTTTTGTAGTAACGTAAGTTTAAGACCCTGAGGTCTTGTAGTTTCTACCTCTTCTACTAGTCTCTCTCTTCCTCCAAGAACGTACTCTTAACCTTTTAAGGTGCCCTGCCCTATCTTTCTCTCCTTCACCACCACATTTCTTGAAAAAGTGGTGAGTACTTACTGTTTTTACTTTTTTGCCTCTCATCACTTCCCATTGCAATTTTGCCTCCACCCCAACTTCTTACACTACTAATGAGAAGTCACAGGCAAGCTCCTCATTACCAGTCTGCTGCTCTTGTCTCTGTCCTCATCTGTTTGATTTCCAGCAGCAATTGATTCTGCCCACACCTCTCACACACTGGTTCTCTCATTACTTCTCTAACTTCATTTTCAGTCTCCCTCCTCTTCCTATTACTCAAATGTTGGCATTCCTCTGGGTTTTTCCCTTGGTCTCTCATCTTCTCTGGAGCTAGACCTCCAGCCTGATCAATCTCATACACGCCCATGGCTGCGGTGGGCACCAGTAGAAGGTGGATTTCCAGCACTGTCTCTGGCCTCACCTGCCTGCTTTATGTTGCTGCTCCTCTGTTCATCCAAGACAAAACCCACATTTCGGTTTTTATTCCTGCCTTTTAATCACTCTTCTCCCTCCAGCCCATCAAGTTGGCCACCTCATTCTATCAGTTTCATCTCAGATGTGCCTTTCAAATATACCACTTTTTGTCTATTCCCTTCACCACTGTGACTTGGTTTAGACTTCATCTTCTCCAGCCTTGACCACTATTCATAGATGAGCTAATGCAGCCTTTTATCTTCTTCACTGTCTCCAGTCATTTGATTCTTAAAAGGAAACAGAGGATAAAAATGATATCCAGAAATAACTAAAATGGGAGCTCCGCAAGAATAGGAATCTTTGTCTCTTGTTTCCTGCTGGACTTCCAGTGCCTTACACAGTGCCTGGCACAAGTTAATGAACCCTGCCCTCAAAGCCCAAGTCCTTCAACACGGCAGTCAGTGTATTTTCACAGTCTGTTCCCTCCTCCCTCTTTCTCCCCCACTCACCCCCACCTATCCAGACCTATACTTCCTGCCCCACCGGGCTGCTTTCCATCCTAGCTCAGGCCCTCCACCTTCACTTTTCTCTGTCTTCTGTCCAGATTGCCTCTGCCTCCTGTGTAGCTTCCTCTTGCTCCTCTTCCTTCCTTTTTTGCTCAAGAAACTCCTATTATTCATCCTTGAAACTTTCTATGAGCATTACAGCTGATCAGAGCTGTGACTTTTTCTTTCATTATAACCTGCAGTTTATTTCTGCTAATGTAGTACTTAGCCATTACATTACAGCTCTGACTCTATTTCCCATCTTTCTTACTAGCTTGGTTTTGATCTCCCTATTTCCATTGTTATTTCCTATTTCCTGTCTCAGTAACTAGCACAGTGCCTGACATGGGTGTTTATTTTTTTGTTAAAATAAAGTGAATATAAGGTAGATATATATAGCTTATTTAAGAGCTAGTTTTGGATGTCAGGAGCTAACGTCTTGAGAGCCCAAATGAAAGAAGTAGTGTGCCAACCTGCTTGTAAACCACTCAAAACAAAACTGAACACGCACACAAAACATCCTACAAGACTAAACAGCTGGAATCTTTTTTTGTTTTTTAATAAAAATGGGAGCCCTGCAGGGGGTTATTTATTTATTTATTTCATAATGAAAATACATTCTGAAGAAGGAACATTTTCAACTAAGAATAAAGTATTTTGTAGTCAAGTTGGAGTCTAAGCACCTGAAAATTCTAAGGAAATTTTATTTTGTTATAGCAATTTATTTTGTATAAAATCTATAACAGCTTAGATATTGTGGCTTGTACATTGGAATTACATCATCACTATATAATTAGATAACTTTAAAATTTGCATTAGTAGTCTTAAAAATGTGCATTTTATATCATTCAAAACACATTTCTGTAATATATGGGACAATGATAACCATTTTATTTATTTTTTACTTGTTTTTTAACTTACTCTGCATTTTTTATGTTCTATAGAAATCTGTTGGTGAAAAAGGAATTGATGTTATTATTGAAATGTTAGCTAATGTAAATCTTAGTAATGATTTGAATCTTCTGTCATATGGAGGACGAGTAATAGTAAGTATTCTTTTTTTATTTTTTACCATTTTGAAATTTTATAATAATTTAACACTATTTTGCAGGAATCTTCAACTGTATATGTGTTGTTCTTCATCATAGGTTGTTGGCAGCAGAGGTTCTATTGAAATAAACCCACGAGATACCATGGCAAATGAATCTAGTATAATTGGAGTCGCTCTCAATTCATCAACAAAGGTAGGAAATGAGGTGACTCTGGTTTGGGAAATTTAAACACTGAGGCAATTTGCCTGGGCAGGCAGACTGAAGTTTAAGTAGATGTTAAACTCAGTCATCTGACTACATATGTACATTAAGGATTACTCACTGGAAGATAACTAGGATGGTAATATCATTTCTGTTCCAAGTCAGGACACTTTCGAGAGAGAAAGGAGACCCTATTAGTAATTACTTCAGGATGAGGAGTATTTTGTAAGCTGATACTGTCTCAGACAAGTAGGACTTACAGTTACTGTACCGAGGGCTTCTTTTTCTTTTGTTCTGGACAAGTTGACAAAAGCCACACTTATGTGAGAAACTCTTTATGCTTTCTTAGATTCTGAAAATATTTAATGCTTCTGAAAATCAGTTCATATATTTCTCTACAGAAATAATCCCCCACCCTTTATTTTTCTTTTACGTAGGATGAACTTCAGCAATTTGCAGCAGCCCTTCAAGCTGGAATGGAAGTTGGTTGGTTGAGACCAGTCATAGGTGCTCAGTATCCATTGGAGAAAGTGGTCCAGGCTCATGAAAATATCATTCATAGCAGTGGGGCGACTGGAAAAATGATTCTCCTCATATGATTAATTCTTTCATGTATTTCCCACGTAATTAGAGGTTTCTTATTCCAGTTTTACTTCCACTATCTTTGCTTTAATTGGCATTCATTTGATTTAGTAAGTTTCTTATACTAAAAAACAAGATTTGTCATTAGAGATCCTGGGTATTGGAGTATAATTTGTGTTATAGTTGGCAATATTTTTCATGCCTTTTACCTGTAATGAAATGGTCATAGTAGAAAGTGGAATTTTCTACTATGCAATTTGGCATTGCAATACATTACTGAAATTCCTGAAATTAGATAATTAATTTCATACCTTAGACTAGAACATTCTAAAAAAAAATAAAACTGATTAGCTTAAAACTGTATTAGACTTTGAAGATTTTCTGGATTAAACAAGATCCTTTGTCCAAACTAATCTGATCTGGATCCACAAGTCTCTTGGAAAGGCATGGTAAACAATGTTGAGACACATTTGTTAGTTTTTCCAATGTTTACCAAAATAACTAGAACATTCACTGTGTTAAGGGTTAATTAGCACCAATCCCCATATTCTGGGAGACTTTCCTTTGGTATAATATTATAACTAGCTGCATAGCCTCCAGATAGATACTTCCTGACTGACTTGATTTCTAATTAGATTTAGGATTATCTGTTTGTGCAAAAGGGTTCATATTTTTTTAAATAAATAAACAAATTTGACACATTAAGAATGATCTGTCTTTGTTTGATAACCTGCAATGATTCTATAGTAAATGAAAAACTGGACTCATATAGTTTGTCTTTATATCATACTTGCCTTAGGTCACTTTTACATAGCTCCAAACAATCACTTCCGAATAGTTTTCTATACTGGAAGTCTTTTTCTCAACTAAGTAAAGAAATGATTGCTTAGAAATCTTGCTGTCAATATTCTGTCCAAGGAAATGAGGTTTGATTGTTCATTTTGTTCTTGTTTTTCTTCATATGAACACAGCCTCCTATCTGTTGTTGTGTTATGTGGTTGATTCTCCTGACCTGACTTGTTCTCTTGAATGACAATCATGTTTCTAGTTTTAATGTGGAATCCTGACATTTTAGTCAACAGAAAGCGCTGCTCACCTCTATAATGGAGGGATATCATTGACTCCTGGCTGTATGTGCCATGGCTGAAGCGTTTTTACTATTAGCATTTTTCAAGCTTATTCATTATTTCTTTTGTAGGTAAGCATCCTGTGAAGTAACGTGTTTGGAAAAAACTTTTAAAAATGTCATGATTCTAGAAACTAGCATCTTATATATCCCAAAATGAAGGATTGCTTCCCATATAAAAAGATAAAGGAATAATTATTCTGTGAAAGTCAGATTCATTTTTTGGTGTCCCCATTGGGGAGCTTGGCTCTTAGCCCCTTTCATTCCCCTCTGTGGGACCCTCCCTGGCCCAGTCTCCCACCTCCTTGTCAGGCCAGAGCTACCAGGGCTGTTACCATGTGAGCCAGTTGGAATTCAGGGACCACACAGGCACCTGGAAATTCACCTACCGCCACATGGATTCTCTGGGCTACAAGGATCAGAGTGCCTGGAAGTTTCAGACATTGTAGGAGTGACTTATTGTCTAAATCTGCCTTTTACAGAATAATTATCCTCCTCTATAGAAGGAGCTGAAGCACCCTGGTGACTTAACACTGCACGACCCCTTACTATAGTTCAGTTAATATCCAAACTCTGTGTATTAACTACCACATTTATGGTTCCCTGTACAAATCTCCATGTAGTTCTGTCTAGTTCTAGTCTAGTCCCAGTTTTGAGCCAAATATATTTACTGCACTGTCAGTGCCTCCAGTACTGTCAGTACTCCACCATTCACCAGTGCTGTCCCTGACACACTGGTGACTGGTGAGTAACCTGTAGAATCACAGGAATTAGTGTCATGTCCCAATCAAATGGTTTTCTGTACCTGTTTGTTTTGACCTTAGAATCATACAGTGTATTAACTAAATTGATCAGTCACCCTGAGCCTAAGAAGGTGAAATGAAATGTTAAAAGTCACGTGACTAGTATATTCAAAGTCAGCCAACATTTTTTAATAGTCTTTTAAAAAAAAAAAAAAAATTGATGTTAGAGAAGGAAGGGAGAGAGAGACCATCCCTTGGTTGTTCCACTTACTTATGCATTCATTCGTTGATTTTTGTGTTGTCCCCCGACCAAAGATCTAACCGGAAATGTTGGTGTATTGGGATGACATTCTAACCAACTGGGCTACCCAGCCAGAGCCCTTAGTAGGCTTTTGATATGGAAACCTGAATTTTAATTTCCAGGCCTTTGGCTTCCTTGGCTTGCTATAACTCCAGTGACTACAGGAGTTGAGCTGCTTGCTTTTGAGCCTCATTTTACCTGAGAGTCCTAGTTTGTGACCCTATAATAGTCATCCTTGCTTCAATTGTCACTTATCTCCTATTTTGACTTTTATGAAGGGATTATTCTATTCATTAGTTCAAAATAATTGAATACTTAACTCTGAGAAGGCACCATGGTAGAATTTGAGAATGTAAAGATGTGTAAGACTTAGCCCTCATCCTTGAGGTTACAGTTGTATAGGGAAAAGAGCCAAGCAAAACGTTTTTTAGAGTACTGCATACACACACATATGTATTACACATATATGTATATGTGCATGTGTATATTATACATGCATATATAAAGATTTATTTTAAAAAATTTTTACACAGTTATGGGGACTAATGACTAAATCTGTAGGGCAGGCCAACAGGATTTCTATTTCAGTATTAAGGCAGACTTCTTTCTTTGGAAAACCTCAGTTTTTGTTATTAAGGCTTTGGGCTGATTGAATGAGGCCCACCTGCATTATTGAGGGTAGTCTACTTAAAGGAAACTGGTGACTCTTTCTAAACATAAAACTAACCACCACAAGCAGTGACCTGGGGACACAGATGCAGATAGTGTAGCTTGAGATTTCCAATTACACATTTAATATCTTTGGTGCATCTGTTAGCTCCCTCTATCCATAGCAGCAGTGGCCAGAGATGTACAAAATAACTTGGATGCTTCTAAAAGGGAAAATAAAATCAGGTAGCATTTTGTAATAGCCTTAGCCCAGCTTTATTGAGGTAAGAAATTCTATGTGTGCCAAGGGGTTTCCACAATTTACAGTGTAAAGAGGATTTTTTCTCTTCAAGATAATTCTCAAGAACAGCAAAACCTATCAGGTCACCCTGGCCTGGCTCTCTCAGGGTCCTCAACCATGTCCTACAGACAGGAAAACACCTCAGCTCAATCCTAAATCTCTTTCCAATAACACTTTCTTAGTACAGCGATTTTCTAAAATGTCATTTGAAAATTTAAGGCAGTTTTATGAATCCATTGAGCTTTAGGAATAGCTCATATTGTGGGAACTTTTACATTCAAGGAAAGAGTCTAGGAAATGTTAAATCATCAAAAGAAATTGAGTCACTTTGGTCTGTTAGTGACCAGTGACACAAGTATTGGGGGGCAGGGGGCACTCCATGAACTTCAAGTGAGTCTAACACAAATCCCAAACTGATTGCATGATACAGATAGCTGCTCATAAAATTGTGTTCAACGTACAGATTAGCAGTTCATAATGTATCCTTTCCCAGCTTCATGCCTGCCAAGACAGCAACCACACTAGAAACTAGAGAAAGAGGAACCTCCTGTGCCAAAATCTATTGGGAAGTTACACTAATTCCATTGTCAATCACCTGATCCAGTGACCCAAATTAGCTGCAAGGTACGCAGGAAAAAAGCTTCAATCAACCCAGTCACTGCTTTAACTAAGGACACAAGTGTTACACTACCTAGAAAATCAAACCTCTTGCCCAGAAATATTTGAGCTAACCAGAGACTTAATGCCCAGCCCTCAGTATGCCCTCTACATTCTCAATTTCACATAATTAGATATGGGAAGGGAGCATGCAGAAGAATCATTATTTATAATTATGTTATTCAAAACCTGGAGAATGTAAGAGAACAAATGGAAAAACTATTAATGAATTCAGAAAGGTGGCTAATTGCATAATAAATACATGAAAATTATTAAACCAGTTGATCAGTTAGAAAATATAATGGAAAACGTCTTTCACAATAGCACTACTATTACTAATTTAAAAAGCAGTGAAATATAAGTGACCAAATTTACAAGAAACAGAGGATCTTAAAAAAAAAGAAAGAAAGAAAACCCAACTATGCAGGAAGCCTCAGACAGCACCTTGGTGCTTCTGCACCAAGGAGGCCTACCTGAACCCAAAGACACATAGGCTGGAGCCCGCACCCCGATGCACCCTTGGCCTCCAGTCTAATCTGGTGGTGAACTGGTCCTCCGTCACCTTGTCTTACTATGCAAGCAGGTGGCAGTGGGTGCCGGCAGCCACCCAGCCATATACCACAGCTGGTCCCTGGAACCCTAGCCACACAGGAGGGCTTCGTGGTGCCCACACCAAACCCATGGGCAGGGCACCCTGAGCAGGCAGGGTCCTGCCTCTCAGAGTGCTGCTCCCCTAAACAGCTTGCTGACAGGGCCACCCCTCAGCCAGTTTCATGGGTGAAGTTTGCGTGCATTTATCTACACTCTAGATCCTCTCTCTGGGTGATCTTATTTCTGGAAATGGTTTAAGGTATGTCTGACTTTTTAAATGAAAGGGTAACATACATTAAAACGGAGTTTTTATACCTTTAAGAGTAAAAAAAAAAAAAAAAAAAAACTTTAAAACTTCCCTGGGAGACATAAAAGAACACTCAAAGAAAGAATTTTTTCTTGGTCAGATTCATGTAAAGATTTTCCTTCTCCTCATACTCTAGACATTCAAAGTAATTCATACCAAAATCTCCACAGGAGATTTCAGAAGTCTAAAAAAAAAAAACTGTTTCTGAAGCTTTTTATATGGGGGTTGGGAGAAGAAAGGAACAAATAGACAGAAAATTTCTGGGGGAAAAAATGAGCTGGAACAAGTCCCACCAGGCATGAAAAAATTTCACCACTTTAGTTACTAGAGTCTTGTTGATCCAAGAGTGGCTAGATCATTGGAACAAAATAGAGTCTAGAAATGCTTCTAACCTTCATGAGTGATAAAAATGGCTTTTCATTGGGGGAAAATAGTTATTCAATAAGAAAACCGCCTAACTATTTGAGAGGTGAAAAGGCTCTTGCACTATTACTCAAAAGCCAAAACTATAAAAGAAAGAGCAAAGTAGGAAAAGTGGGAAAAGACTTCCATTACCAGATAAAAATTAATAATCTTTAAAAAGAATTCTTCAAATTAATTAGTAGATGATGAACACCCATCAGAGAGATGAGCCTGAATAAATAATTCATGCAAGAATAGGTACATGTAGCCAGCAGTTAGGGAAAGAGTTGGTCAACCTCAGTAATACAGGAAATGGACACTCATGGACTGTTGATGGGAGAATAAAGTTATTTCTGTTCTAAAGAACAGATGGCTTTAAGTTTAATATGTGAATCCTCTTTGACCCATTAATTTCACTACAGGAATTTCTCCTAAAGGGGTAGACATGTCTGTAGAGACATATTTCAAAATTGCTTTTATTACAGCATTGCTTATCATAGTAAAATATTGGAAACAACTTCAAATTCCATCAACTGAGTGATTAAAAAGTTAATATATTCATACAGTGTAGTACAGTTTAGCTATTATAATGACCATGTAGATCCATAGTTACTTATAGGAAAATGTTTAAGGCATAGTAGTAAAAATATTAAGTTTATAAAGCTGATATAGAATATATATAATAGAATTTCACTTGTATGTAATTGTCTGCATTTACTTATACATTTCAAGAGATACCTGGTAGATGTTTATCAAAATATTTTGTCTTAGTGGAGTTATAAATATTTCTTCTAAACATTTATTTTCCAATATTTTCAAATATTTTTTAAAAAAAGTTATTTCTGAAAAATTAGTAGCTAAATTCTATTTAAGAGAAATGCTTACTTAAATAATAAATATTAGGCTCTAAAGAGTTTAATATCAAAAATTTAAATAATTGACATTAATTTCAGAATATATCTATTTATACATATATCTATGTAGCTCTATCTATCTACCTGTCTATCTATCTATAATTGTATAACACTCAGAATTAGTTTTGACCTGTGCAAAATTTTTATTTATTCTTATGAATGCTTGGTAAAAACTAGTGTATTTGTATTAAATTAGCAATTAGTGGATCATGACAATTTATTTTATTCTTATTTTTTTAATAATAAATTAACCATAAAATGTTTTTTTTTTTATATTTTATTTATTATTTTTAGAGAGAGGGAAAGGGAGAGGCAAAGAGGGAAAGAGGCATCAATGTATGGTTGCCTTTCCCCTACCTCCAGCTACGGACCTGGCTGGAGACCTGGCTGGAGACCTGGCTTTAAGTCCTGACTGGGAATCAAACCAGCAATCTTTGGGTTTGCAGGCTAGCGCCTTATCCACTCACTGTGCTACCAGCCAGGGCTTATTTTGTTTTTAAAAGATAACATATTTTTCAGGTGATGAGAACTACCCGATCTTGAGAGAACTGTTTACACTTCTAGTAGTAACTAATTTTTAACTTGTGATTAATAAAAAACCCAACATGAACCTGAAGTTATCAATTTGTTTTGGATGTTTATTTTGATTGCTGCATCTATCTGAAATCCAATTGTAAGCATTACTTCTAATCAAAGCACTTTTAAGAGGTGTGACAAATGCATTTGAAAAGAATTGAACCCATGTATTATTTGGTGAAATATTGTTTTGCTGAGGACTTAACACTGTACATAATTCTGTTTCACAGTTTGTTCATGTAATTAGAGGTTTTACATGTCTTGCGGTTTCTTTTGTTCTGGAGTAAGTTTTGAGTTTATTAGTTGGTTTCACGTATTCTTGTTTATAGACCTATCCCCATAGCTTCTAAGTGCTTCATTCATTGGTTATGCTGTCTTTTATGTCTATCAAACCATATTTCCACATAAAGGACACCTATTGAATTGCTGCAATTTCTTAACCAGCAGTCAGACTGCTGGTTAACCAAATAAGAAACACAGTTTTCCAGAGTTTGTTCCACCCAATGGTAGGCAACTTACCTGGAATTTTTTCACAATGAAGAAAACACCCTATTCACAACTTGCAAGTTTATTTGCATCCTTTTATCTTTATTGTTTCACCAGAAATGATGACCCTCCCTCATTTTAAGCATATTTTCTCTATCTTTTGCAAATTACCTTGTTCTAGCCTTTTCATGAAATTTGCTCTATCAGGTATCCTCTGAATCTGATAGCTTCATCACCTACATAAAAATATAAGCATCTCAACTTCTTTCCCATCCTGATTTTCTTAACACATTCTGATGATACCCTTGGTTTCCCTCAGGTTTTTTATTTTCCCCAAACATCTCTTCTCACAATCACCTCTTAAATGTTGGTGTGCTTTACTTTCTCTTTCTTATATAATTTCTCTTAACTGGCCCCATGACCCAGGCATCTGATCACCTTTGTGTTCTTACTCCTTTGTCTCCAGCATCCTCTAAAAACCATTTGGACTTCCAACTGAAAACTGATGTAATGTCAGCAACTGGGGAGGCCAAGGGAGGCCTCAGCCAGATGTAGGTTCTTGTCACAGAAGAAAGGATTCAAGAATGTGACAGAAAGATTTAGCAGCACACAGTAAATTTATTAAAGTGATAGTTCGCACTGGTGACCTCGGAGAACGTGAAACCACGGGGTCTGGGTAGAAGGTTTTTCTTAACTGTGGGCCAGGGGAAGGATAAAGTGGTCCTTTGCTTTTGACACCAGTAGGGTGACTTGCCAACGCAGCTTGTGTTTGTGTCTATTCTCCAGGTAGCAATTTCTTTTTGGTCTTCCTAATTACAGGAAATGTGGGAGAAGAAAATGGGGGAACAGGGGTCAGTGAAGGTCTTGTCTGGGATGTTCTAGAAGACAGAGAAGGAGTTGGGTAGAGTTTGAAGTCTTTGCTTCCTAGTCTAATTTGCTCTCTTTTCATTTCTTTTCTTTTTAAAAATATTTTATTCATTATTTTCAGAGAAAAGGGCAGGGAGGGAGGAAGAATGGTAGAGAAGCATCAATATATAGTTGCCTTTCACCTGCCTCCAGCTAAGGACCTGGTTGGAGACCTGGCTTACAACCTGGTTATGTACCCTGGCTGGGGAATAGAACCAACAACCTTTGGGTTTGCAGGCCAGCACCTATCCACAGAACCACATCAGCTGAGGCATAATTTTCTTGCCTCGAAATTACTTAGATGTTTCACAAACTTCTCAAAATCAGTATGTCCAGAATGGAATTCTTCCCATTCACAAACCTACTCTTCTTTATCTCAATGAATGAAGACAACATGTACCTGGTTACCCAAGCCCAGCAGTCATTCTCAATCCTTCCTTCTCCCATGTCCATAGCTCTACATCCCATCGGCCACTAGGCTGAATGTCTTCTATTGTCCGTGTACCTACAGAACCTGACCCCCTGCCAGGGCCTGGACCTGTACCCTTGTTGCTTCCTGCCTGGCTCTCCATCCTGCCATTTTTCCTGACTGCTCAGCCTTTAGGCCTTTATCCTTGCCTTATGCTAAATCCACTGGTCACACACTGCCAACGTGATCTTTGTAAAATACCTGATGAAAATCCTTTAATGTGTCTTAGCTTTGCTTGGTGGCCCTGCCTCTGTAGCATCACTCTCCACTACACCCTCATCATACCAACCTGCTTGTTCTGCCTTAAATACATCATCCTCTTTTATGACTCTATTCTTTTTTTTAATTGTTGTTGTATTACATCCATCACCTTTTTGCTCCCCTCCGTCCCCCTCCCCACCCACCCATCCCCCCAAAGTCAATGCACCTTTCTTCATTTCTCCAGCTATCTAGTCCTCATTCACCCTTCAGAACTCAACAAACATAATTGTTCTGACCGCCTCCTGTTCACACTGTTGGTGAAAGAGGGATCTGAACCCTGAATAGTATGAGGTGGCCAAACATGCAACACCTAGCACTGGTCAGATGCAATTGGACACAGCCATTAGCCCCCTATAGCCTAGGGAAGAAGGCACTGAATGCCAGGAGGCAGGCCACATGGGGTTGCACTTGGGAGCAGAATAAGTCAGGAAGGGTTGTAGGTGGCAGGCTTTGTCATAACAAGAGGGTAGGGCAGCCCCTGATTCCTGTAGTGTATGTGTGTGTGTGGTGGTGGGGCAGGTGATTGGTTTATTTGGAGAGTTTCACAGGCTAACAGAAAGGTAGGGCTCAATTACTTGAGAACAGGATGGGTTATAGTCAGGCCAACCCTTAGAGGAACTGAGTGGATAGAGAGCCTTTCTCACTGGGTGGAACATATGGGACAAGAGTAGGGAAATTCACAGTTAAGCCTTATTTTTATTGATTGATTTTTTTACGGTTAAGTGTTTGGTAAAGGCAGGCTGATATAATTATTGGTCTGTCTTGTTATTTTCTTTGCACCAAAGAGAACTGCCCATGTTTGGGATAAATTCCAGAAGCAGCATGTCCCTGGGTTTGTATTATCTTAAAATATTACTACCATTTGTGGCTGTGGTAAAACTGGGAGCTTGAAACATAAATGAGTTAAATTGGACAGCATCCTGGCGTTAGCACCAGCATATTGTCGGCCAATAATTTTCAAGTGGTTTATTGTGCGTAAAGATTACCTGGGTTTCTTGTTTAAAATACAAATTCAGGCCCTGCCTGGTGGCTCAGGGGACAGCCTGTGAACCCAAGGGTCGTTGGTTCACGCGCATAGCATAACCGGGTTACAAGCCAGGTCTCCAGCAAGATCCCCAGCAGGTGAAAGGTAACCATACATTGATGTTTCTCTCCCATTCTTCCTCCCTCCCTGCCCTTCTATCTGAAAAGAATGAATAAAATCTTTTCTTAAAAAAAGAAAAAAGATGTGTGCTTTTTAAAAATGCAAATTCATAAGCATGTTTCCTCTTATTGTGATTCTGGGATAGTATGGGACTTAGACAACTGCAAACTTCAACAAATGGCCTTGGAGGTCATAAGAACACTGGGAAAGGCCTTTAACCCAGTGTTGGCTTCTCCCCTACTGCTGCTGCTGCTCCTTGTCCTCCTCCTCCCTTCCCCTCTGCTCTTCCTTTAGGAGGAGCTAAGTAAGCCTTTAAGGCAGCACAGAAAATTTCAGCCCTCACAATGTGATAAGGCTCCTGGAGGAAGTCCACCTTGACCGCTGCGACTCAGTCAGGCAGCCTTTTCTCTGCTCCTAGAGTAAATCTGAACCCCTGCCACCCTTCTTTTTGGAAGAAGATGGGTCTGCACATACACATACTCTCCAAAGAGAAATGAAGAAACACACTTTACACTTTTGCAACTTGCTATTTATTTGCCTGTTTCCCTCACTACCGTGGTGCAAATTTCTTGAGTGCAAGGACCCTGTCTTTCATTTCTTAAAACCATCTCTGTGCCTCACCCACAGAGGGAACTTAGGAAATGGCTGTCAAATAAGTTAATAAATAGTATTATGCACTGAACTGTGGAACACACCTTAATCTGCAGGAAAATGTACTTACAAAGTACTTTAACATAAAAATTTCAGGGCACAATGATTTTACCAAGCAATAGGGAATTTGCAACCAGGTGGGTCCTAGCACTGCTCATTTCCCCTGAGGGAGTGTCAGAGGTGGCCCATGGGACTGGGGTACATATTGGGAACTGAGCAGCACTCAGGGTCTTGGAGCCTCAGGACAAGGTAAAGTAGACTTGATGTAGATAGTCTGGGGAAGAGTTTTCAGGGAAATATATAAATATACACAGCATTCTAAAGTGGCTAAAGAGGGGGAGAAATCAGCTTCCAGAGCAGAGGTAGTTTAAAAACCTTCTCCCTTACTTACTGTAATTATACCCACTCTTTGATTTCCTTGAGTCTTCCCATTCATTTGATGCATCGTTGCTTCTCAGTCCATCGGCCTTGACCAGCCCTCACACCACCAAGCCTTGGTGGTCACTAGAAAACCTTCAATTACCTTGAACCATCATCCTTCCACAAAATCAATCAATGAAACTTAACTTAATATCAAACCCATAATCAACGCCCAATCTCTAGCTTTATTTTATCACTTCCCTTGATCTGCCCAAGCTCTAGCCAATCAAATGTCATGGGTACAGCTCTGCTTTCTCCTCTAATTTGCCCTTCAAACCCAGACCTTTCTGCCTCTCCTCCTGCCCATGTCATTTGGTGCCCATTTATTCTCCTTTCTCCAGATACAGTTGGGAATTAATCACTTGATTAATGTGATCTATATATATATATATATATCTTTGTGTGCAGTATTTAGAAGTGAGCAAGGCAACTTTCCCCCTGGAAGGGAGGTGGAATGTGGGTGGCGTTACTCACTAGTTGCTGCTCAGACCATTTGTGAAGGTAAATTGCTATTGACCACATCACAGGGAGGAAGCTAGTATGGAGGAAGCTTAGTATAATAAGCAATTGTTAATTAGGAATAAATATTTTCCTCTTTTGATTTACTTTTTTTTTTTTTGCCCTAGAATTTAAACTTCTAACACAGTGCTGGTAGAGGGCAGGCACTCTGATGTTCAAGGAATAAAGGATTGCAATGATTGGTTTGATTTTCCCAGCTGTAAAATTTTTTAGCTTGAGTTCTACATACAAAGATACACATACTCAGAAGAACATAGAGGCATATACACGTTGGTGCATAAGCTATCAATTGGAAACTTGACGTTTGTGTCAAGTATGAAAGAGTTGGTTTTATGGGCTTTTGAAACTTTGTTCTGGGTACCTGCCATCTTACTTCAAAGAGAACCTCACTTTGGATGGTGAAGAGAGGGATAGAGAAAGGGAAAGAGAGAGAGAGAGACAGAGAGAGACAGAGAACTCCTAAGAACATAAAAGTAAAACTGATCCCTTAAAAATAGTTATTTTTCTTTATTATTTTGTTTGGATAAAAAAAAAAAAAACAACAACAGAGAACATTCTTAAATTTATTTTATTTATACATTGAAAATTTTCAACAGCCTGACTTTTAAACTTACATTCTAAATGCAGAAAGTACATAACATAGGTGAGTGTTTTTAATGTGTCAATTCAACTTAATAAAAAAATAAGCAATTTATGTGCTTCAGTAATAAGTTCCACTTGTTTTATTAAAACTTGCAGTTCTATTTAATTAGCATGTAATTAAATTGCCACATAAGTTATTTAATTATATGCTAAAATGGAAAATATTGTTTATAGGCAATCATATCTATTTGGTTAAAATCTTGAATCTAGATCTTCCCCCATCTTGTGTTTACATGTAATGCCTTCATGCCGGTTATTTGTATTACATGATGGAGTTATGATTCAAATTGATTTTGCCATTGTTTATAATGGGATGGGTGTGTGTGTATGTGTGGTGTACATGTATGTGTACTTTTATTTTATTGTAGTAACTAGTTTAGAGAACCAAAAATTTAACCTATTTTATTAATAAAAACAAAGGCCCAGAGGACCTGTGTTTCTTTCTTTATGGAAAGTACAGTATCACTATCCTCTGACATCCTATTTAGCCCAGCGTGTCCTGTCCTCAGTTCTGTGCCTAATTCTAGCAAATTACTTTTGAAGATTTGCCTTAGGTATTCTCCCTGGGAGGCTGTTTGACCTCACTAACAGGTGAGATGGCTTTTCTTCTATTTCCCTTAAGCAAAATCATAAAACAGGATCAGACAGAACTAGGGCCTAGGCGTTATCTTTCGCTACCATGGCAACCTCGGACCTTAGTAGGCTTCCAGTTTTTGCTTATAAGTCAGAGATAATAGTTAACTTACTGGGTTGTTATCAAAAGTATGAGGTCTGTCCCAAAAGTATCAGCTTCGCAAACTGTTTTAATTATATTGAGATTGGCCCAATACTTTCAGGACAGGCCTTATATATTAAATAAGTCTTATTATGCCTTTGCACAATTCTTGACATATAGAAAGCCTGTGAAAAATTTAGCCTTCTTCTATTAAGGGCTCAATAAATCTATGTTGAATGCATGAATGACAATCATCTACTGTACATCTACTAGCTTTATTGAGGTATCACTAACTATAATTACCTATTGACTTGTCTGACCTCCCCCCAAATGCTCTGTTTGTCTATCCAGGGATGACTCGGTGGCCTTTTGTCTCATGTAAGGTAAAGAATAAGCAGTTGGTAAATTTGAAAACCTCTATCTTGCCCATCTGACTAAAAACTTCAAAAAAACAAAAACAAAAAAACCCTTCAACTACACATCATTCCCTTAACAAATATTTCTTATGCAGCTACTTTGAGCCAGGCATTTCTCTCCAGGCAGTTATACAGCAGGGGCAGTCTCTGGTTTTGTGGTGTGTTCATTGTAGTGGAGAGGGATGAACACAAATAGGTAAGTACATAGTATGTTGAGTGATGATAAGCTACACAGAGAAATAAAGCAGTGTAAGGGGCAAGAGAGTGTGGGAGCAGTTGCTATTTTACATGGTGCCATTAAGGAAGCCTCTCCATGGAAGTGATGTTTGAACAAGAGGCCTGAAGGGGATTCGGGAGTCAGTTATGCAGATGGATATCTGGACACAGAGCTTTCCTGGAAAGGCAGAAGTGAGAACCAAAGGCCTGAGGCAGGAACAAGCAAGGTGTGAGATGCGTTCCTAGAGGACTGAAGCGCTCTGTCTGACTGGGGTGGAATGAAGGCGAGGGGAGTAACACAAGATGACCTTAGCCAGGTAGCTGAGAGCCCAAGGATCAACAAAAACATTTAGATTTTAAATCAGAGTTTGGAAAACTCTGTAACCGTAGATGGAAAGTTTATCTGTTAGGATTTGGATAAAGGAGTAACAACATGCTATTATGTAAAGCTGAAAGCAGTTTACACAGAGAACCAGGACTTGCACATCTCTAGAAGGGACAGCTGGATGGGGCCTGGCTATGATGATGGCCAGGAATGACTCCAAAAACAAATTTAAAAGTACCTGCAAGGGGAGTTGCTACCCCTGCTTCAACCAAGAAAGTGAGTAGTTAAGAGGAGCAATCGACTACAATCCAAGGACTAGCAAACCACTAGCAGTTCTGCATTTACTTCTCATCATTCCGAGCACATGTAGAAAAACCCAAGGTTGCCACAATGCTGCTCTTCAGAGCAATGGCCTCATGGCAGGGAGATGACCCCATTAACCTCTTGTCAGTTAAACTTGGCTTGGGTGCCTGTAATTGTGAGGACTTAATCTTACCATAGAACTTGGTTTTCTAGCGTTTGTAATGCAGGGAGGCAGACCAGAAGGAGGCCCCACTAGATGCTGGATCCAATCACTGGCTACTCACTACTATCCACTGCTGGCAGCCACAGGAGGCAATCAAGAAAACACCTGATCTGCACTAAGTTTAACCAGCTCACTCTGGCCACCAGGTAGAGACTAGACGATGCAAAACCACTAAAGGAGGCCATTGCAATAATCAGTGAAAGATAATAGTGTTTAGGGGTAATCTTGTGTCCGAAGAAATATTATAATCTAGTTCAACTCACTCACTGAACTGAGGTCATTCATAGTCATTTCTTCATTTATTCTTTCATTCAACAGTTTATGTATTTTACAAGA
This sequence comes from Noctilio leporinus, assembly GCA_004026585.1. Lineage (NCBI taxonomy): Eukaryota > Metazoa > Chordata > Mammalia > Chiroptera > Noctilionidae > Noctilio > Noctilio leporinus. The sequence goes on along the minus strand of PVIW01000452.1, from coordinate 260,777 downwards.
AAAGACTGTGTCTCTTAATCTCAAGGGAATTGAACCATGTGATCTTATTGTACCAGGAGGTGATTAAATCCTTGAACGAAAGGATCATACCCTGCCCTGTCTGTAGTTCTGGTGCCTGTCACAGAGCCTGAGATAAACTAGGTATTCACAAAAGAGGTTTGCTGGAATAAGATCTACCTAGGAGGATCACTGTCTAAATTAGTTTTTGCTGCTGTTGACAAAAATGCATTTTGTTACTTACCAGAAGGTGTCACCATAGCTCTATGTTTTCAGCAGTTTTTTTTTTTTTTTCTTTTTCTTTTTTTTTTTTTTTTTCTTTTCAGTTTTGCTCTAACATATTAATTGGGTTGTTATGGAAAAAGATGATAATTTAGGCACTGTTTACAGAATAAAACTGATTTAACCTTCAGTTTTACTGTGAATATTTTTCTTCACAGTGTTCCAATTGAAATTGCCAAGTAAAAAAGAAGATTTCAAATTTAAAAAATGATTAGAGCAAAATAAAAATTCAAGCTAGGATGTCAAGTTCAGAACACAGGAAAAATTCGAAGCACAAAATCAACACTTCAAAATGGTAATGGCATAATAATAGCCATAGCCATGCAACTGTTTCTATCTCACAAGCAAAATGAAAATTGTGTTCAGTATTTGAGCAAAGGCACTAACAAGAAAAATAAGGCCTAGAATGAAATGGGCTTTGTTTGTAGGATGTCTTTAACTTTGAAGAGCTCAAGATCCTGCATAATCTTGTGTTAGAAGAAATGTCATAATATAATTCACCTCACTCACTGAACTGATGTCACTCATATTCATTCATTTAAACACAGACCTGTAGTATTAGAAATAAACATGTTTACAAACTGAGAATGAGAGGAAATGGAGAAGCAAACAGAAGAGAAAACACAAGGAGATAATAAATGATTTGAAGATATGAAGATATGTAGTGAAGAAAATTTTAAAGTAAAATAAAGTGGCCAGATACACATTACTGGATACTTGCAGCTTGGAGCAGTAAAGAAGATAGATAGACTCTTAGAATCAAAATATCTGGGTTATGGATTCCAAAATCTACTAGCTGTGTGACCTAGGGCTTTTTAGATCTGACTTTTCAGATGGTCCGTATTTTTCAAACATAAAATAAAGCCTATTTCCAAACAGAGATTTGAGGGTCAATATGATAATACATGTAAACACACTTCATGTACTTTAAAGTGCTATATTAATCTGAAGTAGAATTAGAGGAGGAAAGTGAAGATATCATTTCTTAAGCATCTACTCTATGGCAGGTAAGGGCTGGGCATTTTCTGTAACAACACCTTCTCTTTCCTGCAAGACTTTCTCCTGGACCAGGAGTTGCAGGCACAGCTCCCTCCTACCTCACTTTTTCTCTTTCTTTACCCCTGTTGCCATGTTCCAATAAATATCCCTCAGCTATGCAAGTTATAGATATTGCTACCCATCCATAAATACTGAAGAATCTTCCTGAAGGGTGAGCTTTATTGAAAGCAGCAGTTTTCAGCTGTAGCTGCCTGGTGGTGGTGGAGAGTTAAGAGTTTTGTGATTCTAAGGAAGCTCTGTATGTTTGCTAACAAATTCCTGGTGGAAGCTTTCTTTTTAAGGAAAAAGATGTAAAAGAATTTGTCATCAGATCAACATCACATACACTTCTTAGACCCTTTTTCAGACGGAAAAATGAAACTTTTTTTTTTTTTTTTTAATTCACAGCTTTCTTTATTACAGAGTGTGATCAGTTTTGGGAAATGCCACTTTGAGACAACTGGAGTAACCTTGCTGTGGGTGTGTTCTCAACACCTTGCAATATGAACAACCTATGTTTCTAAGGTTATTGATGTCAATATATGTACAGAATAAGTTGCTTAGTAATCTTTAATTTCCAATTCAGAAATCATTGTATTTAAACAAGCATGTACATACTTTTGGATGCTTTAGAGTCAAGGGTGTATCATTCTAATGAAGTTTACATGGGCTGGATAAGAAATAAGTAGCCAAAATAAAGTGGTGAAAGAAAGTAAATTCCAAGATTTTATTTAGCATAAGGTGTAGAAAGCAAATCTTAACAGCTGTGTCTAATCCTACTATTCTTTCCTTTTATGCATCCCCGGCTTTTATATAATTATTAAATTTAATATGAAAATTAAGCTTTTCATCTTACAGAATGTGTAGGCATTCGGATCAGTATCACACAAACACTGTTAGAATATTGGCAATCTATGCAATGGATTTTAATTTTTATAGATTGTCTTGTGGGTGTTTGCAAATCTAATAACCTATTTCCATGGTTGTTAAACTGAGGCTGTGGCCACTGAGTAAAAAGACAGGTCAGATATTACATCAATTGCTGACAGGAAGCCCTATTTCTGGCTAAGGTTATCAGTCCTGCTGTTTGATGTTTTGTACACAGTGGAATTAACATTATTTCAGAAGGTAATGGTAATGAACTAAATTATACACCCACAAAGGAGACAGCAGGACAGTCTTGCACTTTGGTCTTTATCTGTAATCAGATGCTTTATCACTACAGATCCTGTCTGTCAAGTTCCCTCAATAAGCCGGAGTTAGTACAGGTTGTTACTCTTTGTTTTGATAATGAGCTCCAGTCCTGGTGATTGCTCAAAAACACCACAGAAAGCAAAGCAGAGGCCATGTCATTAGATAGCAGACTCCACAGGCAGTGGGACTTGGATATGGCTTTTTAACTTCACACCAGAGATAGTCATTTTTGGTTGCTTGCCTGATTTGCCTGGGGCAACCAAAAATATCACCTTAGGCCAATTCGGGCTAATTAACTGGTTAATTGTGAGCCTATGCGATTGTGCCAAACTTGAGAAATGATTGACAACTGGATGAATGTACTCAGATGTGTGAGCCTCCAGTTCATAGTCATTAGCATCCCGTCACCCGGTCGCCCAAAGACATTAGCGGAGGTCAGCCCTCTGGTAAGACCCAGGAGCTCTGGGGAGGAGCAGCAGCTCGTTCTCACCCAGGTGTTCATGGTCCTTGTTGCATCGCTGACTGTCCGCACAGGACAGGCGGATGGCTTACAGCCTACTGGTGACCTTGTCTGACACCCATCTGTGTGCCGGGGCGGCTGAGGCGGGACGCCATCTGGCCTGAGTCGGCCAGCCGTGGCCTCACGCGGCTGCCTCTCCATGATGATGGATCTCTGAAAGGCTGAGAGCGCCGAGCCTTAGCTACACGAGTAGGAAACAAAGCATCAGCTGCTCATCACATTGATTCTCAAGCTAGAAAACAGTAAATACTTGTCTCCCTGAGTCTTGCCTGTAATTGTAGGGAGCACACATAATTACAAAATCTATTGTTGTAATACCTCCATATTATATCCATCACCTTTACAATCTAACCACATCTCAAACTCTGTCCTTTCTACATTTACTCTTCAAAAACAAACATTTTTTTTCTGTGTGCTTCTAGTGTTCTGTCATTTAGTCAAACTTGTACCAAATCGATAATCAGTAAGAACCTCCCATCTAAAAACAGGGCTGATATCGGATGTGCTGTGAACTGAAGGGTTGCCCCTCAGTTGGGGAAAGACGATTAAAATGGTGCAGAAAGAATGACTCTTCACCCAGTCTGAGCGGAAAAAAAAATCCAAGGAATTCAAGCCATTACCAGGGTCTCCTGGCGGTGGTCCCCACCAGACATCCTTGTTGAACTTCCTACAATCTCTGCCGCTTCCACAGAATGTCTTTCTCTTCAAACTTGCCTTGAGAACTTTAATTTGCCCTTTGGGAAAAAATCAACACTCTACCTACAGGGGTTGGAATTACCAGAGAGTCCAGTGGCCTCTCAAGTTTGTTATTCAATGAAGAGAGGGGAAAACACCCAGGTGCCCTAGCTGGGCAGTACAGTGGGGCCTCTTGCCTTTCAAGCCCTGCAGAGCAACCTCCTGAGGGAGAATCATCCTGACGGAGCTCTTGAGATCCTCCCACCAGTATAGTTCATACTTTTCTTTATCTTCAGTTGTCCAGTAGGTATCTATGGACTGACCAGGGGCCATAAATGCCTGTCTGGGCTTTCCACCCAGCCTTCTCTGAAAGACAAGCCTTCCTTTTCAGAGACAGCAAAATTCTAATCTGCAGCCACAAGCTAGAAGCCGGTGGGTAGAATTCTAACCGCAGGTAATTTTTGTTTGGCCTGCCGAGCAGAAACTAGAAAATTGCACCCCCTCCCCAAATCTATTTTTTAAGCTTCTTTGAAAAAAGATGTGGCAATTCTTGAAGGTATTTCTAGAAAGCAACCAATAGCTGAGCCCAGGAGCTCAGCTTTTTCAACAGGCCACAGAGTCTCTCTTGCTATAGGCCTGTTACTCCCAGTGTCTTATTTTTTTCTCCCTCTTTTGGGTCTTTGACTTCTAGTTTAAGACCCTAAGAAGGCAGAAAAATATTCCAGACTGGACCCTCTCTCACAGTGGAGTTGGCAGAACTCATTCACATACAGAGCAGTGTTAGGTTTTTTATTCTTACCTTCTTCAATGTTCTCACTCTTTTCAAATTGTGATTCTTGGGTCTTTCTGGAATAAAAAACAGAAAATGTGTCTTTCCCTAAAAGATGTACTCTCTGTGGCTTTTGTTTAGCTACATAAGACTTGAGAGGAACTTTGAAATTGGTACATGTGAGGATTGGATCAAATGCCTAATGCAAAGCCTCAAGCTCCTTCCATCAGGGAGGTGAAGGGCTCTCCTTGTCTAGGTCGGGAGGTTTCAGCAGGGATTGTCACAATATCTACATGTAACATCATATAATCACAGAGTTAGGGTTTTGCAGGACAAACTTTACAATCTATTTATGTCAGTGTAACTCTGTACAAAGATTTCCTCTAGAATGTTTGATCATTTCTAGAGATAAGAACTCTGCCATCAAATATGGTCCATTCTATTATTTATTTTTTAAAGATTTTATTCATTATTTTCAGAGAGATGGGCAGGGAGGGAAGAAGAAAGGGAGAGAAATATCAGTGGTTACCTTTCACCGTCTTCTAGCTATGGACCTGGCTGGGGACCTGGCTTGCAACTTGGTTATGTGCCCTGACTGGGAATCCAACCAGCGACCTTTGGGTTTGCAGGCCAGTACCAATCCACTGAGCCACCAGCCAGGGCTTCCATTCCAGTTTTGGACATATCCTCTATAACATGGCTATAAAGTGTCTCATTTCCCACAGAATTGTTGCAATAGGATTTCTAAATTTTGTTGTTGTTGTTGTTGTTTTGTTTTAGAAAGTTCATCCTTCCTATGAAGTGAGCCAAAAATCATTTTGTAACTTCTGCTCCTAATAACCTCCCATGAAACTTCTCAGCCTCTTCTCTCTTCTGCATAAAATCCTTTCCGATGTTTGACAACACTGATATTTTCCATACTCCTATCATATTTAGTTTAGACATCACCAGGTATGTCTATGGATTCTTTTCTGACATGATTTCCAATTCAGCATTTTAATAAACTAACACTTGTTATTGCACTTGAAAAATGTAATTTTTTTTTTAGAATGTTGAATGTAATACCTAGAAGTAAGTGAAACAGGCTTCTTTGATCTTAATTTCGGCAGAGGTCTCAGGCAGAGAATGTAACAATAGGTGCCAGTAGCCTGCCAGCTGCACAACTGCAGGGGCACCATTCACAACACAGTGCGTGTGAGCAGCACACCCCGGAGCTGTGCCTGTTGTGCGCAGCCTGTGTGACTCCACAGGGACATCCCAGACATATCCTAGAAAGAAAGTGCTGGAAACACATGCAGAATTTGCATTTGCCTATTGCTCACTACCAGGCAAAGAGGAAGAAGCTGGTCGTAAGGCTTGCATTGGAGAGAGCTGTGAATGTGTTTTCTCTGTTTCCACAGCCACCTGCCATGGATGAGAAGGAACACTTCCTCCTTATTTCTATCCCAGTGGAGAGAGCTTTCCTAGTCAGCTCAGAGAGTTGGGGCTTTGCTTTTGAATTTACAGAGTGCGGTGACTGATACGCACCTAGGATAGAAAACTATCATGCAGAAATAGTGTTCCGGATGGGATCAGATCAATAAACTTGATCTGAACCCAGAAGAATTTGTACATCTAAGAATGTAAATCAGTATTACATGGATATTTTTAGTTGCCCTGTCACAAAATTGCCTTATATTGAGTTAGCAAGCAACTATTCAGGTATTTCTCATATGAACTACAATTTGGTCTGATAGCTTGACATTTTATATGAGAACATACTTTTTTGAGGTTAAATCAGAATCAACTTGCTACAAAAGGCAGCATCACTGAATAAGGATTTAGACTGTTTTGGTTTGTGTTTTGTCCACTCAGTTGGCCAACTCATTAATCTCTCTAAGCCTCAATTTTCTCATCTGTACCATGAGAATAATAACATCTCCCCCATGCCAAATGGGCTAGTTTAATGAGATATTGTGCGTGGGTTGTTAGCACATTGGAAGCACTGGATCAATACTGGTTCCTCTCTTGCCTCCTCGAAGACCCCCTCAATTTGTGGTTTTGCTCATCCCCAGGCAACCTGAAGGGGGCAGTATAACACAGGAGCTGAGAGCTATTGCTAAAGGGCGTCCCTCGGGCATGTGACTTGGGCAAATCACTCCCCTGCCTTGCTTCTCAGCACCTTTTTCTGTAAAAAGAGGGAAATAATAGTATTTGAGTATCAGACGAAGATGATGTTTAAAGCATTTAGCACAGCCTGGCACACAGCCTATATTCAGTAATTTTTTAACAGTCGTCACTGCTGCTGCAACTACAGCAGGGTTTCTTCTTTTGCTTTGGTGATAAGGCCTATAACTGTCCTCCAGAAACGTGGACAGAGAGTATCTTTGACCCATGCTTACCCACTGTGCTTGCTCAGGGGATGACTGAAGTGCTTTTAATTTAGTCAGTCCGAAAATGAGTAGCCAATCTCCAGCAGAAGGAGGTTGGGGGAGGAATGGCCACAGAACGACATTTTGATGGGCTCTCGTTCATTTTGACCCCTATTTCCATCAAACACCTCTTGCCAATTTCTCTGAGATCTATCCTCCTTCACATTCTAGGTGTCCTGACCATGTCCTCCAAAGTAACAAGTTCATTCTATCATTTTCATTTATTGCAACAGCTCCTCCTTTTTATCCAATTACCTGAAGAGAAGTTGCTTCTCTCATCATACCTGTGAGTCCACTCCCTTCTAGTCCCTGCACAGTACCACATTGTTCATCATGGTCACTGTTTGACATTTCCTGTGGTATCTATCATCTAGGGTCTTGCTCTCCTGCTTCCCACTACCTCCCGGGACTATAGGAGACAAGATGCAAAGGAGCCAAATTGCAAAGAGATGGCCAAAGTGAATTTTAGGCTTGTCCTGGGCAAGATTTGGGATATAATATAGTATTTAATAACCTTTTAATAATCAAGATTGTACACTTTTATTATTTTTTTTGTGATGGTTTTTAAAGACCTTTTAAAATTACATTGGTAATTGACAGCACACATACAAAATTTTTTTAAAAATTAAATTGAATCTTTCTTGCATTTTTTTCCCTTGCCATTTTGTCCCCTTACATTCCCATACCTCCAGCAATCCCCACACTGTTGTCCATGTCCCTGAGTTCTTTTTCCAATCTTTATAAGCCTAATGTTCGGGAATGGTAACAATAAATGAGAAAGCCAAATATATCATATGAGATGACCCATTATAAATTCTGATAAAAACAAATAAAAATGAAGAAAACATTTTTATTTAGCTTGGACCATCTTACCCTCTGAAAATATTTTATTTCTTCTAGACTTGTGGAAATCCTGAGAATAGCTCGCAAACCCATATTTTACCTTAATAAACCCTTAGGGGTTGGCAACCCTAGATTAGGACTTGCTGGGTATGGCCTTAGCTAGAACATGAAAACCAAATCATTTAGTAAGGAAGATACACTATTTATTGGGTTGGCCAAAAAAGTTTAGTTTTTTCCACAAAATAAAAGACGTATTTTTCATTTTCAGCAATAGCTTTATTGATTTGGCTATCTCCCATGTGGCATGACATCGATTGTTCTCAATTAATGTCTCAGTTTAGTTGCTACCAACGTCAACAGGTCTACCCAGCTGCCCAGCAAGAACTCTCCAGCACGAAACTTCACAAACCACTTTTGACACATTCCATCAGTCACAGTACCTTCTCCATATACTGCACAAATCTTTTTTTGTGTTTTTCAGTTGCGTTTTTACCTTTTATGAAACAATGAAGCATAATATGCCAAAAATACTGCCTGATTTCTTTCCATCTTAAATATTAAAATGGCTACCCGAAAGCCAGCCTCGATTTTTTTTTTTAATGTGCACTGATAACGGCTGTCACAATAAAATCTAACAAAATACCTTTTTTTTTTTTTTTTAAGATTTTATTTCATTATTTTTAGAAAGAGGGGAAGGGAGAGAGGCAGAGAGGGAGAGAGACATCAATGTATGGTTGCTTTTCACCTGCCTCCAGCCACAGACCTGACTGGAGATCTGGCTTGCAACCTGGTTATGTGCCCTGGCTAGGGAATCGAACCTGCGACCTTTGGGTTCGCAGGCCAGCACCTTACCCACTGTGCTACCAGCCAGGGTACAAAATACTTTTGAATGAAGTTAATGACAACTAAGCACTACTAGAGCCACCTTTTGGAGGAAAAAGAAAGTCAGACTTTATAGCCAATCATTATATTGAAGAAGATAATTTAAAACTCTATATTAGCTTTTCCCTTTTTCTTTGTTTTGTAATGTTAAGATATTTATCTTAATTACTGATACGTTGTGATCAAGTTCTCACTCATTAACAGCTGAGTTGGCTCCTTTTAGGGGAGGGGGCATGGTGGAAAAAGCAAGGGCCCTGGATCAGAAACATCCGGTTCTTCTACCCACAAGCTGGTTGACCTTCATGAAGCTATTCAACCTCTTTGAAGCTTGGTTTCATAATCTATAAAAAGATCAATAACAACTACCTCACAAGATTGGAGTGAGCATGGCAATGATGTACATAAAGAGAAAATGGTGACTGCTACAGCACAGGTAGTTATTAAAGTGTGGTTATTATTGCAAGGATGAGACACCATTTTCTGAAGCCCTCCTCATTTTCTGATGAGGCATCTGAGGGCTGGAGACTGTCAGTAGCTTTCCCAAAGTCACATGGCTGTTGCATAGCTGTACTAATCCCTGCAGGCCAGGTTTGCTGTGATAACCCACAATGCTCAGGTCTCAGTGCCTCTAAACAGCAATGGTTTGTTCCTCATTGGAGATCCTGTCCCTTGTGGGTTTGCAGGGGGCTCTGCTCCATGTTGTCTTCATTTGGGAGGACAGACAAAAGAGAGCACCATATCTGGAGTGCTGGTAGTTGCTGGGGCCGGGGAAAGAGAGGGGGAGAATCCTGCAGGAGCTCTTAAAAGGTTCTACCCAGAAGTGACACCCATCATTTTTCACTCGTATCACAGTGGCCAGAACCAGTCCTACGCCATGCTTAACCTCAGGGTGATGGAGACATGCAAGTCTCTCCTAGAACCTGAAGTGGAGAAGAACCAGATATTGGTGAACAGTAGCATCTTCCACAGTGACAAGTCTCTGATTTGCATATAAGCAAAAAATAAGGGAGTCGGAGCCTCTTACCTCTTCTTAAACTAGTTCTTTAGCACAGGCCTCATAGTATACCTGTAGAATTCTCACAGTTCAAATGTCGCATATGTGTACTACTCAAATCTAAGTGCCCAATCATAATGTCACTCAAAATGAAGGGGATTTGTCAATTTCCTACTTTTTGTAATTATGAGTAATTGAAACTAAGTACCTTCCATTTAAAAATTTTGCCTCTTTCTTTGCCACTTATTTGCTTTTTAAGTCAATAAACCTATACGGCTTTTGACTTCTTTTCCCAGATCACTAAATGCTTCTCCATACCTTAGTGAACTCCAGAGTTAAAACTTTGCTTTTGCCCCTTTGGCTTACAGCTGATGGAACAGCCTCAGTTGCTGTGAGTGACTCTGGAACAAAGTTCAGATGGTGACCACAGGCGCAGGCCACAAATGTTGTGGTCATGCAGCCGCCTCCTCAACCCAAAGTGGGATATGAAGTGGTCATTTTACATGGTTACAACAACTATCTGCATCTCAAAGAATCACCAGATTCTTTTTTCTAGATAAATTTGTAGAGCTCAGGAGTTTATAGTTTTCTGTTTTAATCCGCCTACCTATTGATCTATTTTCACTGCTTTGATTTCTCTTCAAATCACCACAGTTGTCTGGTGGCTAATACCGCCAACGCCCATTCCTGAATTGTATTTTCCTCTCTGTATGTTCTATGATGCTTGGTGCACACTCCCATTTTTTTTTTTTTTTTTTTTTTAAGGCAAGCATTCTTTTTTTTTTTTGGATTATTTTGTTTATTTACTTTTAGAGAGCGGGAAAGGGAGGGAGAGAAAGAGGGAGAGAAAGAGGGAGAGAAACATCAATGGGTGAGAGATACATCGGTCAGTTGCCCAGCTGGGGACCTGGTCTGCAACGCAGGCATGTGCCCTGACTGGGAATCGAACTGGGGACCCTTCGGTTTGCAGGCCAGTGCTCAATGCAATGAGCCAACCTGCCAGGGCCCATTTTTTAAATCATAATTGGAAAGTCTCACTAATTTAGAATCTGTGATCACCCCAACAATGACAAAGCTTTTCTTTACTCTTTGTGCTCATAGGTAGAAAGGGTTGACTACACAATTATTAGTGAAAATATACTCAAAATCCTTTAGGGGCTGTTCTTATTTGTATGAAACTAATATATTAATTACCAAAACTTTTTTAGTCAATATCTATTTCTCAAGGACTTTATCAGGTAGTACTTCCTTAATCTAGTTTGAGTTACAATATGAATTTGTAAGTAATGAAGCTATTTTTTATGCATTTATTTTATCGTATTTTTCCATTACCATTTATTCCCCTTATACCGTCCCCTGAAATCACCACAGTGTTGTCCATGTCCATGAGTTCTTTTTCATTTTGCTCAATCCCTCTACCCCTGAAACCCCCAACCCCAGAGCTGTCAGCCTGCTTTCCATCTATCCCTTAACTCTACTTTGCTTGTTAGTGCGAAGTGATATCAATCAGTCAGGGAAAGGCATACCATATGATTTCCTTCATATGTGAAATCTAATGAAAAAACTAAAGCTATATTTCTATTTAAAGATAGCTACTGTAGTTCAGATGGATAGTTTTATGAACTTGACACTCACTACCTCCCAGTCTTTAGCTCCAAGCCATGCATCTTCTTCAACCTGTGTTTAAAAAGGGCAATGTTTTTGTTTATATGAGCAAAACCAAGGGCTCACAGTCCCCATTTATGGTGCCAGAATTCTTGAAGATCAGAGCTGTTCTGCTTTCATGGAAGAGCCAAGTGCAGTGTCGTTGAAACCAAATCAAGCTGTAAAACTTTTTTAGGAACGGTTGCTCTTAAGGGCTAGAAGGTGTGGAATGTTCTATTTCCTCTGTCAGAAAACACAGGTGTAGTAATCAATAACATTCCTGCATTTCCGGTTTTTTTCACCAGGCACAATATTGACTCACTGTGCATGGAGAAGGCTGAGAGGAGGAGAGTCAGTAAAACTGAGGACAACTTTCCCTGAGATCAGTAACCTGACAGTTATTACTCTCTCCGTTGATGGCCTTGTGTTCTTGCCTCTGGGAAGTGGGAAGGAAGAGGGCAAAGTGTTTAAAAGTATGAGTTCCCAAATCATGAACAATGAGGTTTGAATCTCAGTTTGTGCCACCTGGTAGCTTGTATTTAACTTATCTGAGCCTCATTTTCTTCATTTGTAAAATAGGGATAAAATAACACTTACCTTACAATTGTGAGGATTCAGTGAATGGAACACTTAGCATAGTCCCCGGGGCATAGTAAAGTCGATGAAGAGTCTCTGATGTTAGGCCAAGCGGAGCCTGTGTGAAGCTCAGGATATTCCAAGTATGCTCTCTGTTGCTCGGGGTGACCAGTAGTGTCAGACATTTGTAGCTGCTTAGAAAACACTGGATCAAGTTAAAAGACTTATGATGGCTCTGCTCAGTTCCTCTTCCCAAATTCATTGCCTGTGGTTTAGAAAGCATTTTTGGCTAATGAATGGTGGACAGTCACAGACATGGTGAACTTGCTAACATATAACAAAATTCACTCATATGTAGGCGAGGCCAGAGCCAGAGAAATAATTATTTATGACCCTTATCCACTGTCTTCACATTTCCTCTTCCAGTTGGAGTGCCTATGAAAATATGAATTGCATTTCTCATATAATTTATTCAATGAATGCTTATTAAGTGCTTTCTTAATTCATGGCTATAGGAGAAAGAAGAAACTTAGCCTGGGGTTGGAGAAAGTAAGACATGCTTGGAAACAACACAGTAATGATATGTAGCATGACAGGTACAGACAGTACATGTTAGAACAGAAAGTGACCCCGAAGCAACGATTTGACACTCCAGAGCCCTGTTCAAACCTAATGAAGCCATCATCTCCTACCTCTTCTCCGTTTTCATTTTTTTCTTTTTTCTGTTCCAAATTACATCCTCCCTTCATGCCAGGGCTACAGACACCAGGACAGGGTCTCCAGACACTGGCAAAGTGTACTGTCTGCTTGAGCAGCCTAAACGGGAGGTCTTAGCTTGCAGAAAAGTCTTTAGCCCAAGCCCTACCCACCTGGGTACCTCCTACACATCTTTTAAAACTCCACTGTTGCGTTTTCCCCCTGACTTCCCTGGACAGACGTTTAGGGGCAGAAAAGGGGGATTTATTTATCAGTAATATAATTATTTGAAAACAATAAAAACACAACTATCCTTTATTCTTCTTTCATATTTCTTAGTGGTTATGCCTCCCCGACAGCCACTATGTTTCTCTCTTGTCCTTCTCTTCTCTACCTTGGCCAGTGTCTTCTCCTCCTGGATAGAATCCCTGGGAGAGGATAGTAAGGAATCAGCTGTCCTGGCTAGAGGAAGTAATAATGTCATTAGTGAGAGGTGCTCAGCATCACAAAGAGAGGGTACATGGTTGGAAATGGTGGGGGACAGGGATAGGACAGGAAGTTAGTCAGAAGGTACCTTTATGTTGCACCTTACACCTACTTCCATCAGAGCACTTACCACTTTACTTGGTTGTTGGCTGTCTGCATATCTGTATAGACTTCAGGCCTGAGGGCAGACAGGAATTCTGTTCATCTTTGAGATCTCAGACATAGCAAATACCGTTGATTTCTCATGGCCACCAAAGAAATTTGTTGACTTCTCGATTCCAACTGACCTGTCTGCAGGTTCTATCCAACTCAGAAATAGAGATAGAAGCCAGAGAATCCCTGCCTATTCCAATTACTCAGAACTCTAAATTAGGGATGGTGTTTTGAGTTTGTCACTCTATCCACTGCACATGCCCTCTCAGCCTTTCCTGTACCTAATGCCACAGTTCATGAAATGATTCACCAGAATTAAGATGATTAGGGTGACTTATTGAAGAAGGCTGGAAAACAATTCCAATTATGACATTAAATCCTTGTATATTTGCTCTTCATTTTTCAGATTCTTGATGCTACAGCTTTGAGTACCCTAAGCTAATGTTGGCTGGTGATGGGTATTAGGAAGCTCTCTTATAAACTTAACCACCTGCACAATTGTGTTCTTTCGAAATGTTTACATTACCTGCTTCCCACTGGGGTTTGGAGCGGTGTTGATAAAAGAAGGTAGCGTTGAGGTCACATCAAATTATCATGCATGTCAGTTATATTTGAGGAGAAAGCCTTGGTGACTTGATATTTATCTGTGAGAGAAAGATAAGCCCATAGGAAACTTACTCCTTCCATCTAGTTCATTCCTTCATTCCTTTATTGAGCACCTACTCTGTGAAAGGTACTGTGACAGGTGCTGGGGCTAAAAGGGTGAAAGCTGTTGCTGAGGTCCCTGAGGTGAATTATCTCTCTGGTTACAGTGACAGACTAAGCCAGGGGTCAGCAAACTTTTTCTGTCAAGGGCCAGATAGTAAATATTTTAGATTTTATGGGCCATCAGGTCACTGTTGCAACTACTCATTCCCACCTTTGTAGCACCAATGCAGCCATATATGAGTCAAAGGAATGGTATGGCTTATTCTAATAAAACTTTACTTATGGGTAATGAAATGTAAATTTTGTGAAATTTTCATGTATCATATAATAATTCTTTTAATTTTTTTCATCCATTTACAGTTGCAGCAACCATGCTTGACTTGTACACTGTATAAGAAGAGGCATGGGGTGGATTTGGCCTTTGAGTCACAGCTCTCCCACCCCTGATCTAAGAGATGGTCACTGATAGGTTAGATGATGTGTGATTTCTAAGTATAGCTGTTGTTCAATCAAAGCAGGGATCTCATCAGCCTCATAGGAATAATTTTTGTCTTTTCTCCTCTCCTGCCTCTGTTAATCTCCTGTTTCCCAAACCCCAACTCCATTGGTCTTTCTACAAGATAGAAACGTTTTTATTTATTTATGATACTACCGAGCAGATCTGGGGACTTGTTTTCCTATGAGAAACTAAAAATGATCCCAATGACTATTTGGTCTCTGGAATGGTTTAATTTAGTATTTTTCCTTCCCTATCTCCATACTGGAAATTAACATAAAAACTTCTTCTGGCTAAATTTCCAATACATTTTCACACTGAGCGTTTTTTGAAGTGAAAATTAGTAGGGCTCTTGCGGTGTTCATCAGGGATGTGAAATTGTGCAGCTCACAGGGGTGGAGAACGCCAGCCCCATTTATGAATTAATGTATGCTTCTGAGGGCATGTCACTGTCAGCTGAGTGCTAGGGATTCCTGTCTACAGAATCCTGACCGTCTACTTAGTGTATATTTAATTTCCTTTCTCATTCCACCAGTGAGAGAATATCATTTTCTATTTGCACAAATAAATTAATATGTAACAACTAGTACCTACCTAAAATTATATTATTTACACCATCCTTAGGGGTTGGCACCACTTGGGCAAATTATGATGTCTTTCCCTAGTCTCGCCTTCCACCCTCCCAATTTTTATCCAGGTGAAATCTAGAGCATTAAAGACCCCCTGAAATGGGAACAAGAGTCAGCTGGGATAAGCATACATGGGGAAGAGCTGGCCCAAGTCCTATTTATGGTTGCACAATAATTAAGTATCCATAAGACTTCCTTATTTAAGCTTACGATGCTACTTTTACATCTCACGTCTTCCTTCTTTGACAACGTCTGCTGCTCTCTAGCTCTGGCCATCTGGTCCCCAAACCAGTGCTGAATTCTCAGACTTTGAATCTAACTTATTGAGCTAGAACCTCTCCCCAAAAACATAGACGCACCCCTCAGCGCACACTGGGATGGCTCTGGTCTCTCAGATCAGAAAACTCTGATCGTATAGAAAACTTGGCTTCTGCAGCAGTTCACAGGAATTATAGGAAAGGAGTTTGTTATTGTTAAAAACACTTATGGGCTTTAGAATCAGACACAGTTGGATTTGAATCTTCGTTTTTCCTCCTAGCTGCTCTTACAGACTTCAGGCAAACTGATTAACTTCTCTGTGTCTTAGTTCAGATAGCTATGAAATGGAGGCGAAGGGCTACCTCATAGAGTAGAGATGAGGATTAAATGAGACAATGAACAGTAAGGACTCACTAAAAGGCTGAGGAAAGCACTTAGTAAAGCACTCTATAAAAATGCTACCATTTTGAAGACATTAAATGTTTTCCCCTTCATTTATACTTCAAACATTTATTGAACCGCTGTTTGCTTCTAAGAATACAGAAAAATAAAATAGAGGAGCTCATGTTTAAGTGGAAAAGGCAGCCATAGACCGTTAAGTGCAGTACAGGGAGATGAGTGTAAAACTGAGGAATGTCCAGGCGATGTGGAGCCCCAGAGGTGGGATACGAACATACTTGGGGACATCAAAGAAGATAGTGTTTACAATAAGTGTTGAAGGATGAATAGAAGTTTGCCAGGTAGTCAAAGGTGGACGTGTACCCTCATTAAACTTGTTTTGTGAGAGTGTGGGGTAGCAGAGGTGGGCTACAAGTGAGGCTGAGGAAAGATGCTGAAAGGCCTTGAATGTCATGCAAAGAAGATGGGGCTCTGACACGTTCAGCAGGCCTTTCTGCTATGTGAGAAAGCAGAAAGCCATTAATGAGGTGACACCCTTCCCACTTCTAAGTGTGGCTGAGTTAAACTAGCGATCCAAGTGTCCAACCTGTCATTTACACATGAGAAACCTGAGGCCAGAGATCACCTCACCCAGCAAAAAGCTGACAAAGCAAGAACAGGACTAGAGTGGGTCATCTGAATTCAATGCTTTCAGATTCCTCCATACCGAAGCCTTCTCATTTAAATCCAGGCTTCTTCATTAAAGCCTTGCATTCTACCTATGGGATGCCAATACAACGGCAATTCTAGCACGTTTTATTGAGTAATTGCCTCTTTCCCACCTTCTGAGCATCAGAACCCTCGGTCCTGCCTGCTGGGAGTGGAGCATCAGCTAGGAGGAAAGATGGGACTTTTACAAGGAGGAAATGAACCGATTACAATGCCTTGCAGATGCAGAAACAAAATAAAAACCCGGAGCAGATGGAAAAGACTTTTTTCCTATCCTTGAACATGCCATCTAGAGTCGGTTTCACAACTGGGAATCAACGGGGCCACCGGGTGGCGGCTCCCCGCGCTTATTAAAACCCTCAGCGTCCGCCCCCCCCCCCCCCCCCCCCCCCCCCCCCCCCCCCCCCCCCCCCCCCCCCCCCCCCCCCCCCCCCCCCCCCCCCCCCCCCCCCCCCGGCCCCTCAACCTCCACCCTTCCCCAGCGCCTAGCAGGCAACTGCAGCCTAAACAGGTTGTGTGTGTGTGTGTTTTCGGAGTACAGGTGATGGGGTACCCGCGCTCTGAGCAACAGAAAAGGAGCCTGGGTCTCCTTCTCGGGGCCCGGAAAAAGGGCTGGAAGCTGAGTTTCACTTCCAGCTCCCCCGGGCTCGGTTCCAGCAGCGCCGTGGCTTCTCCGGAACCTCGGTGCTTGCCTTCCCTCCTCCCTTAGCAACCGGGCGGCTGTGGATACCGCCAGCGGGTGCGGGCTCGGGAGGCTGCGAGTGGCTGGGGCTGGGGCTGCGGCAGCCCAGCCCCGGTGCCTGGAGAACTGGTGGCCGCAGTGCTGAGCCGCCCGCGGGCGCGACTGTCGCGGCGCCAGCGAACGCGGGGCCCCAGGCATCCACCCTCCGCACCTGCCGCGGGGTCCAAAAAAGATCCTGCAAAATGAGCCACTCTCACCCCTCTGGGTAAGTGACAACTGGAGCTTTTCCACGCCTCGGCAGGTGGCGGCTTCAGCCCAGAGGGCCCTCCTCCTCCCTCCCGCGGCGGAGCGTGGGGGCTCGAGGGAGAGCGACAGGGGGGATGGGCTCCAGGAATAAAATAATAGGGGCCACGGGTTGCAGGGAGGATGGCAGGAATTCTAGGCTTTGTATCTCTTCCCTCCCCTTCCTCGCTTCTTTTCACCGACGTTGACCCTTTTGAAAATTTACGCTCTGGAAGGGTGTAAAAAATAGATGACACGCAAGCATTAAGCAGGAACGTTAGTTAGCTGGGATCAAGAGGATCCTGTGGTTGGAACATCTGTGTGTGTAAATGCAAAAGTAGAGGTCACCAAAATACACACTCTTTTGGAGATTCGGGAGTGAGATCAGTTCTCACTGTGGCGTCTTGCATACAAAGGAGGTGTGAGGTCATTTCAAGTGGAGGGTGGTTGCATTGTGAGGGGTGCCCCTTACTTCTGGGTTACCTGCCCAGTCCCCCCCCCCAAAAAAAAAAAAAAAAACATGAGGTCATTCATAGGATTTTGACCAGGAAAGGTGGTACATACAACACAGGAAAGGAAGGAAAAACGGAAGGAGTTGTGTGCCTGTATGCTTACAGATGATCTCCCGTTGCTTTGGGCAGGGTGACTTCTCAGAGCACATATTTTGGCAATTACTGAATTCATTCTAGAAAGTTAACACAATCATTATTGGCTGTTGTCCCCCGTTCCCTGCCTCCCCCAAATAGTCTTGGTCTTCTTATTGGAAGAGTGAATATCCAATTTCTTTCTAAATTAAACAATGTCATGCATATTATAGTTTTTTATTATGATACATTTAGTAAGTAGATAATATCCTAGTAGATCTTCCAACTAATTTGAAGATGTTTTCCTTTTTAATTGGATTTATTGCACATTTTCAAGAGCAGCAAATTAGCAGAGGACAACATATTTAAGATCACTTGGAGTTTGTGATGTCTGAAATACCACATTAGTCATCGTGCTTCGGATTTATAGTCAAACTTAAAGATTTTATTTTGTAATGAATTCTCTGAGTGTAATGACATAAAGCAAAATGTTCAAAAAAAAAAAAAATACCTAGAAGGCACCATGTTGGAAGTCAGTTTCAGAACTTTCTGAAAGTTGATGTGGCTATGACTAAACAAGGTTCTTATTTTATCTTGAATTGATTTGAGTTTAAGTGCTTTAATGCTTTATGCTGACCTCCTGCGCAGTTTGAGTTAGCTGTGGATCATGCAGGATGTAATTGGCACTGTTTTTCTGCAGCTGCCTTTTGCAGTATGTCCCCATTCCGGTAAATGAAGGTGTCAGTCATGGTTGTCTTCCTATGTTTTTCAAATTTTTGGCTAAGTTAGAATCTGATTAGATGGTTTAATCATCTATACTAAAATGTGGGGAAAACCACGAGCTGCTTATGAAATTGTGCACGATTAAGATTTCAGAAACTGAAGTGAAAATTTTCTGAAACCCTATTAGTTGCAAGTACGTGGGAAAAAGGACACTTGGTAATCTGGTAAAAGAGTATGCTTCATGGTAGACTCTTCAAGAAAGACATTAGGATGGCAACAATAATTTTGCACTAAAATTGGAAGCTCCTGGAGAATAGGCACACATCTCATCAATCTCTGTGCCTCCTTTACGGAGGACAAATGTTCTGGATAAAATCAAGCTCAACAAATGTTTGTTGAATGAACGGCATTGTCTAGAGGTGGATGTGTTCACCTGCGAAAATCATATTAGAGCTGAACATATGTCAAGTGCTTACCATGTGCCAGGCTCTACTCTAGTGTTTTACACAAGTACTTCATTTAAGCTTCACATCCACTCCACCAGGCAGGTTCTAGGCATCCTTCTTTTCATACATAAGGCAGGTGAACACTGGGAACTTTTTAAAGATCTCACAGGAAGGAGAGTTCAGGGCTGGAATACAAATCTCTGAATGTCTAGCGTCAGAGCTGGTGAGCTTAACCAATATATTACATTGTCTATCATGGTCAACCGCTGACATTTGTGGGAGCCCTAAATATATGGAAATTCTTAAACATCTTACAGGTGATAGCTGCACTTAAATAGCTAGTATTTTAATATATTGTTAGAAAATAATTTTGTTATAGAGTGTATATTATGTATATGTATATGTTTTATTTTTTAGTTCCTCATAAATAAATGAAAATAATAAACATAAGAACTCCAAATGCCCTAAAATTCACCCAAGGACAAAATTATTCAAATTGCTGAAGTATTCCCTCAATATAAGTAGTGATTATTTTTCTTGCCTGTGCTATCATTTGGAAATAATAAAAGTTTCAGTAGCAAATAAAAGGTTTCATTAAAGCCGAGAAAGCTTTTCCATCATTACTGAAGCAGTTTGTACTTATTACATTTGAAGGATAAAGTGGTAATAAAGTGCAGTTGTACAATAGAACAGAAATTTTAAATCCCTAAAATCCCACCAATCAATAAGTGATGTCCTGATACTTTCTCTTGGGGCTTCCTTTTGAGTTCCAGTGCTTACTTAATTACAGCACGGAACACGACATAAAAATTGCAAAGGGCCTGTGCTGACTTTGTTCAGACAGACTTTGGAGTAAATAAAAACAGCCTTAAAAACTTCTGCCACAGATTATAACAAAGACTCTGAATCTGTTCTGCATTGTAATTTGGGGGAAGCTAAGTATGAAACACAAGTCCTGGCATTGCCATCTCCTGTGAACTTGTTTGAGAGTGGAGAATTTCAACTGGTTTTGCTAAATCTCATCCTGAGTTGCTATTTGTTCCTGGGTTGTGCACTAGTCCTAAAGATGGAATGGCAATTTTATACCCCTCAGCCATTCATGGCAATAAAATGATATGGCTCTTTTGGCTCCTTCAAAGGATCATTTCTGAATGCTCGGCTCTTTTAAGTAGAGATAGTCACACTCATCTGTAAATTTGCTTTGAGGAACTGGGAGAATGGGGAATATTATCATTTATGGCAACATAAAAGTGCACAAGATGCTATATGTTTGAAAAGATTCTGCCAAGGTTTTAGAAGCATTTTTTTTGTTTGTTTAGACTTATTTTTTTGTACTTTTTTTTTTTTTAATGTAAAGAAGTGTTTCTGTAGTGACAATATACTAAAGTGTGGTACAGAATGAACACTCCCTAAAAACTCAGTCGTTCATCAGACGTAAAGTAACAATTGCTATCAGTAAAATTGTTAATCTTTAGATAATGAAGATATGCATCCAGAAGTGATAAAATAATTACAAATCCACCATGTTATTTGCAATGGGAGTGTCCATTTCACTTGGTCTCTGCCTTATTCATTAGTGCCAGTGTAGTTACTGCTCTGTATGTTTGTAGTAGCATTCTAGTCTGTTGCTCACCACTCACTCCCACTCCCAAAATATGTCACATAGAATTTTAGACTTGAATTCATTAAATATTTGAATTCAAATAGAATATTTCCCATTCAATATCCTGTGAAATATTAGCAACTTAGCTTCAAGAAGTAAATTATTTATGGTTAAATGAAGTGAATTGAATGTAGTCATTTTTTTCATTTCCTCTCTTAACATTTTGTTGAGATCCTTGTCTTTGTTTTTTATTCTTTTAAACCTTTGTATTATTTTATTCTTTGTATTCTTTTAAACCTTTGCTTAGCAGACCTGTTAATATAGGTAGATGGGAATGAATAGAGATTTGTTACACAATGTCACTCAAATCTTTAAATTCCTTCAGAGTTACACATCAAAAACCATCTAGTGATCTATCTCCAAAAATTGTTTTCAGTGACCTTTCAAATGGCAACTCAGTGAGGCCCTCCTTCAACTGTGTAGAAAGCCAAAGGATAGGAAACAAAGGATTGCAATCCTACTTGCTGCCCAGTCATAAAAATTTGTTTTGTCAACATCTATAGAATACCTCAAATGGTCCTTTTGTTTCTCAGGTGTTTTTCTAAGTTCAGTGTAACCTAATAAGATATCAGATAGTCAGATGAATGCCTTTTTATTATAAAAAGAGAAAGATAGAAGGAAGTTAAAAATCAGTTATCAAATAAAGTGAGAGTAAATTTGTAAAAAGAAAAAAAAAACTCAGATTCAATATTCATATTGGTTTGCAAATATTGTTTCACCTTTCCCTAAACTTGAAATCCTAAATGATATAAGTACGATTTGTATTTTTTCAAAAAAGGGTAAAGAAGACAATTAATTGAATCACTTTCAAAGTAAAACCCTTGGCATTACAAATAAACTAATGTATGGACATATATTTATGCTTTCAATTAAACTATTTAAGATAAATGTATTTACATACATTTATCTTTTTAATTTAATTTTTCATTTAAATGATCAACTGCTGGTCCTGATTACTTTGAAGAAGACTTGAGCAGTACCTCAAAGAAGAATTAATAATTTCAGTGTGTAGATACTACATTTTGACTTATTTAGTTCTTTGTTTTGGCCTAGCTCCATGGTTGTCAAACTTCAGCATGCAAAGAATTACTGAATAGAAGAGTATACACAGAATCAGGCATATTGTACTTTATGGGTTAAAATAATGGTTTTTAAAGGTATTTTTGACCATGTAGCATACCTGTATCTTGCACTGACTGAAAAATCAACCCAGATGTAAACTAAGACTCCATTATACCCCTGGTTTCCAGCTAAGCAGGAACTACTTTGTTCTTTCACTAGTTAAAAGCTCTAAATCACTCTCCTTGCCAATGCTCCAATTAGGGGACAACAACATTGAGAACAATATTGTTGCATATTGTTATATCAGAAAATAGGTTTGGGCTTAAGTAATTTACCTCAGAGCTCACCTTTCTGAATTCATGTCTTTATGGAGAAAAGACAAAAAGATGTGACAAATTCAATAGATTCAGCTTGAAAAATCATGCTTTACCAAAATTCTGTCTCAGGTATTAGGATTTGAGAATTGTTGTCAAGTTATTATTTTTATGGTGAAACATAAGAACATGCAAAAAAAATCACAAGCATATAAGAAAGATACTTTAAAAGTAAGGAACACTTAAAGTGTAGATGTATGACTCTGGATTCCTTAATAATGTCTTATTTTGTTGCAGATCTCACTCTCAATCTTATTTCCCTATCTCTCTTGTGTAGTTAACTCTGTTTGGTCTATAGTTAGATTACGAAGAAGTGCAATTTCTTCTTCTTCCCTGTGCTCTGGGGACTTTCATTCAAGAGCTTCATTAACTTGTATTCATTCATCCCAGCTATCACATGAATGTGGTAAGGTCCTGAAGCTACCTGTTCCTCTTTCTGATGGGTCACCAATGATCTATTTCTCTTTGTCAGATCAGATCATTTAGAATCAAAGTGTAGCAGCTTGGGTTTCCTTGTACTCAGAACGTGTACTTTGTTTCTTTTGTCTAAATCCATGTCACATACTTAAACTGGTCACTTTTCTGGTTATACCTGTGATATGGGCTGAACTGTGCCATGCCCCCACCCCCAGTTCACATGTTAAAGCCCCAACTACCAGTACCTCTAAGGTGATTGTATTTGGAGATCCTTAAAGAGGTAATTAAGGGTACATGAGGTCGGTGGAATGAGCCCTAATATGACTGGTGTCCTTAAAAGAAGAAGAGATCAGGACATATATGTGTACAAAGGTAAGGCCACTGTGATGGTAAAGGGAGAAGATGACCAATCTGTAAGCCAAAGATAAATGCCTGGAACAGATTCTTCCTTCAGGGGAAACCAATCCTGCTGATGACTTAAGTTTGGACTTCTGGCCTCCAGAATTGTGAGACAATACATTTCTGTTGTTTAAGCCACTGAGTCTGTGGTAATTTGTTAGGGCAGCCCTAGCACATTAATGCAACTGCTGATGCTTTTTATTACTCGGTCCTGAAAAAACTGAAGATGGTCTTTATGGGAAATGCAGAGTCATTGAAAATAAATGATTTAAGAATATGAGAGTCATGGGGAGTGGGGATTGGAGGCTAAAAGTTCAAAAGGGAGATAAAAATCAAAGCAAACAGAAAATACAATTAAAGGACGAGTGAGGAGAAGTAATTAAGACAATAAGTCAATGATCTCTACTAGTAAGTATTGAACTTTTCTTTTGTTAAGTCTGATTAGTAATCAAATTATTCTCCACCTCTCAGTGTGGGACACTAGTTGGGATAAAAAACTGAACATTTTGAGTTGGTGATCCATTTTTTTGTGACTGTTATTTTCTTCAAATAGTAATAAACACTTACAAATTAATGAGAATTCTTAGGGCAAAATATTGAATCAAGGGAAGAACAGCAGGGAATTAAACAGGCAATATAAATTGCACATAGTAGTTATGAAACAGCACTAAAAACTAAGGATTTTTCAATTGAATTGAATCATATTGTTTTATAGTAGCAATTAATTTGGCATTCTCTATGTGCCATGGATTATAATATTTTATATTTGTGAATATTATGTGGCTTTCATATTAAGAACTTTTTTGTCTTCATAGCTTGCTTAAAGATATTTACAATAATATTATTTGTGTTATTTAGGTTCAAATAAAAATAATCTGCTATAAATTAGAATAATGGACTTAGAAGGGATCTCAAATCTCCGGATACTAGGGATACAAGTGGTCTTCTACTTTTCTCCTATTATCTGTATTTTGAAAATTTTCTAGTAAAAGTACAAAGAGGAAAATAAAATTGTTTGAAAGCCTACATCCATAAATTATCATAATTAGCATTTTTATCATTTTCTTTTCCATTTTCTTCGGAATTATTCCTATTTTTAAAAGTTATTCTAACAAAGCAACCCTGTTTGAAAAGGTGTTTCTAAAATGCATTGTTTTTAAAGTTACACCTAAAGGTATCGTGCAAACACTCCCCTCCTATTATTCCAGTCATCTTTATATTTCCCTTATAAACTGCAAAGCCTTTGAGGGTGGTGACCACACCTCTCTACATACTTTGCTTCTCCATATATTTCCAGGACAGTGACCTGAACTTAGCTCAATAATCACTCACATATGTCCCTTATCTCAGTGATCATTTTATATTTCCCAAGAGTACATTTTTGCTCATTCATTCAATTAATATTTACTGAGTGCCTACTATTGCTAGTCTCCAAGCTACCATATTAAGCACTTACTCTCTCTTCCAGAAATTCATTTGAGTTCTTAAAAAAAACCTGAGTAGCGAATGTTTATAAAAGGTTTCTAAAGTCACTGATCTTCATTGAGTTTTGCTGCCCTTGGGCAGCAAGGGGATACTATCAGTTAGGAAAATGTTCAACTCTGAGTAACAGAAAACCAGACAAATAGTGATGCAAACCATAACAGCATTTATCATGAGGGGGTACCCAAGAAAATGGAATTATCTTCTGAAGGGCAACCCCTTTGTAGTACCAGCTTTCCCCGCTAGGTGAGTGTTCTAGGAACCCATCTGTGTCAGTGCATCAGCTGGTGGTGGTGTGAGAGGCTGTATTCAGCTTCAATGAAGACTCTTTCAATGAATTTGCCCATTTCATGATGGGTGATTCATGAGTGCACCTGCCCACGCCTTGCTGAGCATTCAGCAGTTTTTGACCAAAAATGGCATGAAGGCCCTGGCTGATGGCACAGTGGATAAGGCACTGGCCTGTGAACCCAAAGGTCACTTATTCGTTTCCCAGCCAGGGCACATAACCAGGTTGTAAGCCAGGTCTCCAGCCAGGTCCTTAGCTGGAGGCAGGTGAAAGGCAACCATACATTGCTGTCTCTCTCCCTCTCTGCCTCTTTCCCTTACCCTCTCTCTACAAATAATAAATACAATCTTTAAAAAGAAAACAAAAAATAAAAATGGCATGATCCCCATGCCCCACCCTCCCTGTTCATCTAGTCTCACCCTAAGTGATGTTTTTTTGTTTCCCTGGATGAACAAAGTTTTTAAAGAAAGATATTTGGCCAACATGGAAGAAGTGGCGGGCGGAGGGTGGGGGTGGGGGGGGGATGGCAGAAGCACTAGAAGGCATCAAAATGGATGACCTCAAAAACATTTGAGCAGTGGATAAAAATCTTGATAGGTATATTGCATCAAATGGAGAGTACTTTGAAGATGACGAAGTTTAAACTTGTAAGAAGAAGTGCAAAATTTTTTATAAATAAATTTCAGTTTTGATGGGGGTCCTCCCTCATATTTATTTCACAAGTAGTCTGGAGGTAGGTGATTC
Source organism: Noctilio leporinus (assembly GCA_004026585.1). Taxonomy (NCBI): domain Eukaryota; kingdom Metazoa; phylum Chordata; class Mammalia; order Chiroptera; family Noctilionidae; genus Noctilio; species Noctilio leporinus. The sequence continues at coordinate 235,272 of PVIW01000452.1, read as the reverse complement.
TATTTTTTGTCATATTTCATCACAATTCATAAGGATTTACATAAGGTTATCAGTGTTAAATTCTTCATTCCTACAAATTCTTTTCTCCTTTTAATCTTGATACTTGAGGCTTTGACCTCAAGCCTCAAAATTCCTAGGCAGGAATCTTCCAGAATAGGAAGTGGGTAAGGCTGACTTCAGGCTGCAGTCTGTGAAGAGGCATTTTGAGGTTCCAGTCCTTGGTGAGGCCATTGGCTCAGGGAAGAAAGAAGAAAAGCCTGAAGTTTCAGAGCCAAATGCAAGTGCCTGGAGCAGGAACCAGATCCCAACACCCTATGACAGGGTACAGGGGAGCTCAGCAGTGGAGCTGACAGAGCCAAGGGAAATTTAGGAATTACAGTGGGGAGTGTGGATAGAAAGAACATTTCAAAGGGGACAGGATCAGGGGTTTGAAGTGTCTGAAGGATTAAAACTAACTGAAAATTGTCTCATTTCTTTTTCTTTTAACTAAAATAGAATGACATGCCAAAGGAAAATGTGTTCCATTAAAAATTATGAGATAGGCATGCTATAGTGGAAAGAATGATTTTCTTGGAGTCAGACATAAGTTTGAGTCTCAATTTTGCCTGACATTCAGGCAAAGTTAATTTCTCCATGTCTCACTTTAGACTTTCAAAAATGGGGGTAATAAATACCTTTCTTGTGGAAACATTGGCACATATTAGAAGATCACTGAATGGCAACTATTGTATATTTATTTGATCTTTGTGGCAAGATCAAATGTGTTACTTTTGCCTTTTCAAAATTTTCTTCCTATCCCAGCCAGGGCACATAACCAGGTTGCAAGCCAGGTCTGTGGCTGGAGGCAGGTGAAAGGCAACCATACATTGATGTACCTCTCCCTCTCTGCCTCTATCCCTTCCCCTCCCTCTAAAAATAATAAATACATTTTTGAAAAAATAATAAAATAAAAAATAAAATTTTCTTCCTAGTTTTATTATTCCAGCTTTACTGAGATATTGATAGATAACACTGTTTTAGTTTGAGATATATAATGTGATGATTTCATATACATATATGTATACATACAAGTTCTGTCCATTCTTAATATAACAAGAATGGTTTGTGTGACATCAATGTAACCTAGCAGCCAAGGAGAGAATGCACATATGTGAACAATGACAACTTCACTATACTGGTTAGTGGGGGCGGTACACGTCACATTCAAAATGAATGAGTGAGTAGAACAATGAATCTCCATCATATTTTGCATCAAGCTTGCACATTCCTCCATGGAAACTATTCGGATGATTCAAAAGGCCACAGCTATGGGCAACTGGTGACTGTTAGCTATATCACCACAATGTTCCTACTTACGTGTCACATCTTGTGCAGTTTTTTTTTTTTTTGCAAAACAAATCACCTAGGTGACAAAGTCTCAGGCCAAGATTTGGTGCCGTGAGACTTCTGGCTTTTCCCAAAACCAAAATCACCTTTGAAAGGGAAGAGATTTTAGGCCATTGAGGAGATTCAGGAAAATACGATGGGGCAGCTGATGGCAATTAGGAAAACTGTGTGAGGTCCCAAGATACCTACTTGGAAGGAGACAGAGAGATCATCATCCTAGGTACAATGTTTCTTGTATCTTGTATCTTCTTCAATAAATGTATTTTTCATAGTATGTGGCTGGATACTTTAAGGTCAGGCCTCTCGCATATGGGATTTAAATAAAGAAAGTTTGATTTGTTACCCTTCTTCACCCAACACACAAATTTTATTAATGTGGTTTTCTTTGGTGGCTGGGTCTTTTCCTTTTCCTTCTTTCTTTTTTTTAAATTTATTTTTTCATTTTTTTAAGTATAAGTGGGCTTTTTTAGGAAGAACTTGCTTGCCAGGTATACAGAAGTGATCTGTAGACCCTCCAGCTGTCAGTATCTTCAAGGTCTACCTTATCTCCAGAGTACCACCTTGTCGGAAGTCACTTCCTACCTGGGCAGCCTTCAGTGGTGACTGAGCATGGAGGGATATAAAGACTTGTAGGTCGGCCAAGGCTTTGCATGGTCTATGTGCATTTTGACTTCTTTCTCTGCTCAACCCCGCTTCTGCCTTCTTCCTTACACAAATGTTGGTCCCTAGGAAACATTTTGCACCTAAATGCATCTCAGTATGTGTACTGAACAATTCTGACATTTGCTTTCCTGAGACTAGCTGAGTATGGAAAAGAAAAAGAAGGAAGTGGGGGAGGAGGAGGAAGAATCTGACACCATCAAGGATTACTGTGTATAGAATTGTCATTTCAGAGTGAGATAAGGCACAGGAAAGGAAGGTTGGGTGTATGCAAGGCAATCTTCACTTACTTGTTAATTTTGCTTAAATCAGCTCTGGATATGGAAATAAGTAGAATAACATGGATGTTTTTCAGAGTTTCTTTAAAAGACTGCAATTTTCTAACTTATTAACTCAAAATGGATATTGTCAACTAGAAGGGTATTTGAAGATCAAAAAAGAAACAATATTTCTTTTTTAATTTCAAAAAATACATTCTAGACATTGTTTCGTGTAACTGGAATACTAGGCCTGAGTGAACAGGCCAAAGTTAATGCCCTCATGGAGGTTCTAATACAGAGACAGATAATTAAGGAACTTCAGAAAGATAGTGCTCAGATTTATATTCCTAAGAAGATAATGACTAACCACTCTTAGAGGACCAAATAGGGAGAAATATATTTTAAATGTTTTCTCCTTCAAGGAAGGCTTTCTGCCAACAAGGGAAGTTAACTGTGGAAATTACTCATGGTAAATACTTGCATAGTATTATTTCAGTTTGGGTTCAAATTGATAATTGGAGAGATGATGTATGCTTAATGATATCTTCCAAAATTCATTGAGCATTTACTATGTGCTAAATAACTTATTAAGTGCTTTATACATGTTGAAAGTCATTTAATGTTCTAAGTGACTTTCTAAAGTAGCACTACTACTACTTCCATTTTCCAAGGAAGATGTAAGTACCTTGTCCCTGGTTGCTAACCTACTAAATAATCTAGTTAAGATTCAAACTCAGAATATCTGACTTGAGAGGTCCAACTCCTAACTACCATACCCTGCCTTTTCAAGACACAGCAAGGGATATTGGTGTCAAAAAGGGAGTTAAGATGTTTAGTTCATCTAATTTCCCTGCTTAAAACCCTTCATTGCTATCACAGAATTATACAATTCCAGGACCCTTGGGCATATCATCCTACAGGAAATTTCTTCGATCTTTCAATCATTTCCTTTTATTGAGCCAAAATACCATCCCTATCCTTTCATTCATTGTTTGTGATGATCCTGCCCCCTCTTAGCATCTTTCACAGGGCAGCCACCCACTTTACCTGAGTCCCTACATGAGTCCTCTCCTTCTCCAGGCTGAGCTCTGCATGACTTGACTGTGCTTTTTAGGACACAATTCGGTCTAGTAGCCAAATTGGAACAGTCCTTGATTTGAATTCTGGATCTATCTTTAACAAGTTGTGGCTTGTACCTCAGTTTGCTAATCTATGAAGAGGGAGGATAAAAGTACTTTGCAGGGTTGTTTCAAGAATTTAAAAATGTATATTTCATGTCATCTAGAATGTTTACTGTGTGTCCTACAGAAATTTAAGTGAACAGTAAATACTAGTGATGAATATTATTGATTTCTAGAACTTCCCCTTCTGTCTCCTGTGCTCCAAACAGCCTCAATATCGTTCTTAATTCAGATTCTACTTTTCTATTAATGCACATTTTTAAGTGGCCGTAATTTAAAATTTTCTGTTTAAAGATGTAAGATTCTTGAGTCTCCAAAGAAGAATGCAGAGGCTCACAGCATGTATTATAGGGAACTGTCTACCGTGGTGCATTGGGCCTACTAACTCCCCATGTGCTGCTTTCCTGCTGACCCCTCTGTGAACACTGCGAAACTGTCCTGCCAGCAGTCAGCACAGTTGGAGATTAGTTTTCGTTTGTACTTCAAACCATCATATTAAGGCTATAAATAAAATAATATTATGGTTCTCATCTGGCTGCATCATTAGACTAAGCTGAGGGAAATTGTAAATCAATATTTAGCATAATTGCTGAGTTCTGGCAGGTTTGGATGCAAATAAAATAGAATGAAGAATGTAATGTAAGATCATTTATATGATACCGATTCGGTCACCCTCTATAAAGTGGCAGGCAGCAGAGACTCGTGGTCTAATTCCAGTTGGCCACGGGTTTTCTTATAAAGGGTTGGTAAATAATTGACCCCAATGTCAATTGCTTTTCTTTATTGGTCTTTCATCGAGCTTCCTGAAAAGGCTATTTTTTTCTGCCTCCATGAAAATTTTTCTTCTAGTGCAATTCTGTAGTACACTGCAAAGACATTATGTGACAAAAACAAAACTAACATTGTCAGCATGATCATCCACACTGAGCATTCTGCATTTAAAAAGGGCCAAAATATTTAATGCAAGCTTTTGAACCTCTGTTGTTACATATTGTTTTCAGTTATTACCCTGGTGCAGAACAAAGGTTATGATCCTTACACATGGATTTTTTAAATATGTGTAAATATATTCCTTGATATGTGTCAAGGAATTGGACTGATATACTTTGTTCCCAATAACTGATTTAGTCATTTGTTCAACAAATATTTGCTGTTTGCTGTAGTCATGGCTCCATACTGTACTGTATGAGGGGAACACAGGGAGAAATCTTACATGAACCTGAAGGAGTGATTAAGCATGAATGAAAGAAATTGTGGTGGGAGGTAGTGAGACAAGGACCCTAGGAAAGGGATAGGTACAGTTCTATGGGAATTCCTGTGACACTTTTGAGGTCTTTGATCTGAGTTGACAGATAAACCATGCCTATTTTCAGAACTTCAGTTTCCTGAAAATAAAATGGGGGAATTGGGTAGACCTTATATGGTCGATTCTGCATGTGAATTTCGATCATCCAATGATGATTTACTACTGGAAGTAGTCACAATGTTGTATGTCATGGTGATAATTGTAAAGGGAGGAAGATTGAATCCTTCAGCGTCCTCCATCTTGTAAGGGTAGAATTAGCTTTTGACCTCAAGCCTCCTGGTTTCAAATCACATCCTTTATTTATTTCATCAAATTTACTTTGGGCAAAAAGCGTTTGATACAGATTTATTTGCCTTTAATTAGAGTGAAATCGTATCACTTAAGAATTAAGGTATCCAGTCACATATTTCCCAAATTTTGTTTCTCATCAGCAGTAGACAGGAAGTTTTTAGTGATGGAAAGCTAAAAAGTTTGATCTTTCTGTGTTGTTTTTTCTATCTATTGGTGATGCTTTCAGATATTTTATTTGGGGAATTTATCTCAACTTAGATTTTATTAACTTCTTTTCTAAGAATCTTGCTGAGATTCAAAACTTTAGGCTCAGTTGGGTGGCTTCAGTGTGATGGCTTCCTTCTTCCAGCTGCAATTCTGTGGATTTTTGCAAACCTTTTCTGTTGGACAGTGAAAGAGGTATTTGGTTAGGGATGGAACTCCATTCCCTGTGAACTGTAACATGAAGGTGATCAAGCCACAGTAACCTGTGACCTGTTTAACTTGCTTTCCCAATGCTAGTAAATGTGGCACAAATAGTTACCTGTCTGTTGCTGCTAGAAGTCTGCCTTGGTAGTGGAGGTTCGCTGTAGACCTTCCGGGAACAGAATCAAACTCTCTACAAATTGCGGATTTAGTGACCCCTGAGAGGCAAAGCATTTCTCAGTCAGGCTGTTCAGCTTTAGTCATAAAACTATGCTCATTCACCGAAGTCTCACTTGATTCTGTTAAGCATAAAATGGTGTAATCAATTTTTCCAGATTGGTAGGTGAGTTGAAACTTTTCATTTGTGGCGATGTAAAGAGATATCTTGCATAAAATTTCTTGATTGAAATGTTACTGAAAATGTCAATGTGTTTGCCAGAATCCTTGTCTTCTTTTTGTTAAAGATAGGAAATTATTGAATGTGTATTTGAGCTCCTTTGGTCAAATGTTGTATACAAGATTAATTTCTGGATTAGCAGTATGAGCCCTGACTGGTGTGGCTTAGTGAATTGAGCACCAGCTTGTGAATCAGAGGGTCACCAGTTAGATTCCCAGTGAGGGCACATGCCTGGGTCGTGGGCCAGGTCCCCAGTTAGGGGACACACAAGGCAACCCCACATTAATGTTTCTCACCCTCTCTTTTTCCCTCACTTTCCCTTTCTCTCAAAGTAAATAAATAAAAAATATTTTTAAAAGTATATAAACCATACTTTTGTAATGAATCATCCTGTTGTTTATCCCCTGTGATGTATCTTGACATTTACTTTTTAAATTTAGTCGGTAATGTGCTGGTAAACTAGCTTTTTGTAGTGTTTGCCAGTTTCTGAGGTGTAAATGCTCCCCTGATGGCCTATTTTAAGCAAACAATGGCTTGCAAAATTTCTGAAAACTTTAACAATTAGCTCATGGGAGTTAGTATGAGCCAGTTCCAAAGCACCACTGTTAGTGCTTTTTAAATACACTTCTGTATGCTTTCTAATTGTTTTATGTATAAAGTCTTTCTCTCTAATCTAACATTGAGGCTCTTAATATTAAGGACCCTGACATATTCTTGTATATGCCTTCTCTATGCTTCTCTTCAGACATGTCTGGATACATGAGGTAGCAAACATACATGGTAACCTATTTTGCCAATACTATTTGCACAGTTTAACACTACTGAAATCATTTGCAGTTTACAATCAATGGCACTGCAAACTGTAATTGGCAAAATGGTCTTCTTACTCAGTGTTTCCTATGATTATTTGAATTAAATGAAATATGTTGAATGTTAAATAAATGATATTTCACATGAACATAATTACATATGATGGACTAATTTTATCTTCCCACATCTTAGACAAAGTAAATTACCTCTATACCCATATCCTTACGAGAAAAAGAATGTACATTTTTTGAAATGCTTCCAATGTACCTCTATTTCATTTGTTTCAGTGTTCACATTTGACACACCAAATTTAGAGTGGCAAGGCAGGTAAGCTTCAACTTATTCTGTACATCTAGGTATGGTGTTAATATGGTCTTTGTCAGGAATGTGGGTGTCATTGGTATGATCCCTAGACAATATTTGTTACAGCCCATTAGCCATTACACATAGTGTCCAGTGCTCCTGCCCCCTGGCATCTGGCATAGAAGGAAAAACTTAGGGTAGATAGAACAATGGTCCCTCAAAAATATCCACATGGTGATCCTCAGAACATGTGACTATGTTATTTTACATGGCAAGGCAAATAAATATTGCAGAAGGAAATTAACCTTGCTAATCAGCTGACCTTAAATTAGGATGATCATGGATTATTCGGATCGACCTAATGTATATATAATCACAATGGCCCCTAATGAGGAAGAGGGAGGCAGAAAAGCCAGAACCAGAGAGAGGGCATTGTGAGAAAGATGACCTGCTACTCCTGTCTCTGGTGATGGAACAGGCCCAAGCCCAGGGATGTGGGCAGCCTCTGGAATGCGGGAGAGGAAAGAAAAATAATTCTTCCTTAGAACCTCCATAAGGGATGTAGCCCTGTTACAGCCTGTATTTTAGCACAGTGAGACTCATCAGGACTTTCTGTCCATCAGAACTATGGGATCATAAATGTACACTTCCATCTGCTAATATGTGATATTATCATAGAGCAACAATAATAAACTACACAAACTTTACTCATTGAAATGGGCTAAGTCACAATTTGAGCTTATGTCAAAAATTATTTTTATATTCTCTCTGAATGAGTTTGCTAAGGAAATTTGTAGTGTAAAGCAGATTGTGGAAATATATATATACACATACACATATATTTCTGTGTAAGGAGAGCTAAAGATTTCAATACATTGTTTTTATGCTAACGTCATGGCTAATTAGAAATGAAAGTTACCTGTTTGTTCATTTTCATCTATAAGAAACCTCATTTCAAATTTTTCTATCTCTAGACTAGGTAGCATAACATTGCTGAGAATATTTTATGATTCACATTTTCTCATCATTCTGAATTTCTTACATATTTTGTATATTAACTCTATCAAATATATAGTTTGCAAAGGGACTTTTAAAGGTGATTCTAGTGATGGCTAAGGAAGAAAAGAGAGTGGAAGGGAGAAATCTTCCTCTTAGAGAATGTATATAACCATGGGCAGAATATTTTGGGGCAGGTGGAACTATCAAGGCAGATGGAGGTTCGGTCACTTGTTCCCGGTTGCAGATGTAGCAGCGGAGGAGACAGGACCGAACGGGAGCTTGAGTGTTACCACTGCACCCCTCTCCCTCCACAGTGGTAGTCAGTGTGGGGACAGGCAGTGCTGGGAGAAGAGGCTGAGGTTTAGGCCAAAAGAATTCCTCTATCAGTGTGACCTACGATACCTTACCTTAGGCTTTCCTAGGCCTGACTTAACATTAAGCAATAGCCTTGTTTGGGAGCATTTCCATTTTAGGGGGAGAGAAGATCTGTAATAGATATAATTTGCATTCCAGGGACCTTTAGAACACAAGTAAACTTTTGTATGTGGAAGTGCTTTGTAATGCATAAAATGGAGTAGGGACGTGACACTCCTTTCCCAGCTTAGGGCAAAGTGTCTGACTTTGGGACACACAGGCACTCTCAGCAACCATGGATAAATGAGTTGGCCTATAACACAGGAAGAAATCAAGTACACACGCAAGCACACACATGCACAGACGCACACACTGTGCGAGCACACCTCCCCACTAGATTGCAGCCTTTTCAGTGAAGGATCTGTGCCACCTCTGTGTCCCAGTGCCTTACAGAATGCCATGAAAATGGTACTCAATAAAAGTATGTGATTAATATTTCAGAGCCTCTCCTTTTAGTTGGGGATTTTATGGGCTAGCCACTCTCTGTGGGGCAGATGGAGGGTTTGATAGGAATCGCTGACTTCATTACTCCAGAGCCCCATGTCTATGATCATCACGGTGGGAGGCAGGGGTGGGGGGAGATGAAGTGTTGAGAGGCTGCAGCTGGGAAGGCAGCACTCCCAGGGGTTCAGCAGCCGCAGCCCTGTCCCCAGACACCCCAGGGGCGTCGAGTGTGCATTTCTTTCCAGGAGGACTTTTCCCCAGGCATTGAGCCAGAAAGTGGGACATGCTCCATCCAATGAACAGGGGTTGAGTCAATAGTCTCATCCATCTTATAAAGATGGCCAGAGGGTTGGACTTTTCTGCCCCGTTAGCTGTGGGACTTGGTGTCAATAGCATGGCTTTGAGGGACATGGTCACAGTGGCCTGCTGGGCACAGTTGTTGATCCCTTGTATAGTAGCAGGAGGGGATCACAGGATGGAGGCAGTGTGACTAGGAAGTGCAGCTTTGACAACAGATTCAAAAGTGATTTACAAAGGGAATGGAGTGCCCAAGGTGCAAGTCAGTCGCCAAGCCCCTGGCAAAGTGACTTCATCTGGTTCAGGGTTATACCAAGTGCAAATAAGAAAAGCAAAGGTGGAGAGTGGGAGGAAGAAAAACAGTAGCAGTGAATGGATAGGACAAAGGCAGAAACCTTTCAGAAAAGCTCTGCTTGTGACTGGGCCAGGAAAGCTCAGGCAACTGAATAAATGCAAGGGAGGCTAAGCGCTCATACCAAGTGACATGAAAAGTGGCAACTGGAAAGGATCAGACCATGGTGTGACTCAGCCACAGGAGCACTACCATCTCCTTGGAAGGAGCATTGCCCATCAGAAGAGGTGTGGCATTTATGTGGATACGGTGAAAATGTTAGCACTGACTACTGTCTCAGTGTGTGCCAGCTCTATAACAAAATATCATACATTGGGTGGCTTAACAATAGAAATCCATTCCTCACAGTTGTGCTGGCTAGTAAATTCAAGATTAAGGTGCTGAAAGATTCCATGCCTTGGAAGGACCCATCCCGGTTCACAGAGAGCAATGTTCTTGATGGCTGTTTTACATGGTGGCAGAAAAAAAGGAGCTTTATGGAGTCTTTCATAAGAGCACTAATCCCAGTCATGAAGGCCCCACCCACCCTCATGACCTAACCACCACACCGGGGACTGGAATTTCAACATATAAATTTGGGGCTGTGGAGGGGGGAGAAAGGGAAATGAACATTTAGTCCATAAATGTTCCATTTTATTAAATCTGTATATAATTTACTCTAGTACAATTTCTTGTTATCAAACAAACCATTAATTTAAAGCTTCAGTTAAAATAATTCAGGCCTGTCTGATAAAGAAATGATGTCCAGGTAGATCCAGCTAGCTATTGTTCCTCAAATTGCGTGATACTAGTCCTGGAAGGACTTGTTTCATAAATGGCATCTCTACCTGGACCCTTAATCATTCTGGAATAGGGGTTGGTATGAAAACAAGTGTGTGCAAAGATTTCAATTGAACTGAATCCATTTAGGCTTTACATAAGAGAGGAGGGGCATCATGCACACATACTCATTTAGCAGGAGCTGAGAGAGCAGAATTAAAGTGAGTAGGTGCAAAAACTGGCTAAGCATTGTTATGAAAACCTAAATGTTAAAAATGTTACAAATTATGAATTAAAAGGAGGGCATATTTTATCAGTTAATAGGGAAATCGTGGCGCATGCAATCCCATCTTTTGGGCCCTACTGCATTCAATTGGGTTTTAGCATTGACAGCTATTCCAAAACCATTCTTGAAGAAACAAAATAAAACAAACAAACAAAAAACCTGTTAAGCCTGCAAAACAGACAGACAAAAGGCAATATATGACATCAGTCTAATGATTTATCTTAAGAATCTGTGAACTGTGGAATCATGATTGTTAGGCCTGAGAGACACCTGCTCACCTTTCTGAAATGAGTTGCTGAATAGATATTCTGAGATTCAGAAAGGGTAAGGGATACAACGTTGACCTTTTGGAGACAGGAAACCTTTGATGAACTATAGGACACCAAGACAGTTCATTTAAAAAATAGTTTCAAAGCATTATTGGGGCAAGTTCTGGATGTGCATTACTGAAGCCCTTGGGTTGTCTTTTTACATAAACCCAGTGAAATAATGGTTTCCACACTTGTTCATGTGTCTGCAATCCTCATGTGGTACCTTGACTTCTGGGCTTTGTAACTGTTTTTCAGTCTCTTTTGTGCACAAAATTTAAATTTCCTTACCAGTTGACAGCATGAAACTTTCCTGAGAGGGGAGTTCAAGAGAAAAGAGATAGGAAAAGGTCACAGTTCCATCTCCATGTAATTAAGGCAGTGCAAACAGCTAAATAAAAGTTGCTAATGACATTTACTCGATTCTCTATATGAGCTCCTCCCTGTTCTAGTCTTTGAATAAGTTAAGGATCAGCTGCTTATAAAATGGACAGATTGTAAATCTTTGTTAATAGGATATGTACAAATGGTAAATTGCTGTTACAGGTAATAAGATATTCATCTCTTTAAAGACAGCTTTGTGTTAGGGCTGTCCTGAGGCTCACAGTGCTCTCTTTCTCTGCCTCTCTGTCTCTGTCTCTGTTATATACACATACACTTGGTCTATATTTGTAGAGGCACAACTGCACATATCTGGGTACTTGCATACATATATGTATATATGTGTATGTACTTTTGTCAGGTAATATTATTTAATAAAGTATAGGTTAAAACAGCAATAGCATCAAGCTTGTATTTATATTCTTAGATTGACTACCTACCAAAGCATAGCATGTAATCAAAGTACCAGTTTGTCCCTTATTAACTTTTTATTTATTTATTTATTATGTTATTATTTTTAAAAGATTTTATTTTATTATTTTTAGAGAGAGGAGAAGGGAGAGAGGCAGAGAAGAGAGAGACATCAATGTATGGTTGCCCTTTTCACCTGCCTTCAGCTATGGACCTGGCTGCAACCTCATTAATGTGCCCTGGCTGGGGAGTTGAACCAGCGACATTTGGCTTCACAGGCTGGTGCCTTATCCACTGTGCCACCAGCCAGGGCCTCCCCTATTAACTTTTAGAATAAAAGATCCTAAAAATTAAAAGTGATTAATCATTTATTTTTGGTTCTCAATGTGAAATTAATGAACTTTTCTAGATTTATATAAGGATATTAAACTTCTAAACTGCTGAGCTTAAATTTATACCAGTAGAAATGAATCCTAAGCAAAATTATGCCTTCATTTATTGAGCACATCATTATTTAGGTACACAATACATAATAACATCAACAGGGATACCAAGCGTAATGAACCACCCTGACCTTGAAATCTAGCAGAAGAGACTAAGGGAAAAACAATAATGATTGTGTGTCACGTAAAGCAACTCAAGTGTTCAGGGGAGTGGAGTGGAAGGTACCATAGCACATGCAGTATCTCAGGAAATGTGTCCTGGGAGGAGAAATGCTTGTGCATCACAGATATTGACAATCCTTTGTGGTGGAGGGGCTGTGCATGGTGTCCTGAAGATGTGAACAAACATGTTGAGGAAGGGCAAGTAAGTTTGAGTTAGAGTGGAGGGTGTAGCAGATGAACAGAATATCCTCTGAAGGGCCCCTGTTTTCCATCAGGCTTCCTCCGGAAAGACATTCCTGCTGCCTGGGTCTCCCCTGCTCCATGTCCCCAGGGCTTTTTACCTATTTTTGTTGTTAAATTTTACCAATTTAATTGTTCATATCTGATTTTCATACTTGTCTTCAGGATAAACAATGTCAGGACTATCTCCTGGTTCTTATTATAGGACTTAGAATCTAACAGTAGATGCTCAGTAGTACCTGTTTATTAAATGTATACATGACTGACTGGCTGGCTGAATAAGTAAGATTATTCATGGTTTAGGGATGAGAATGTCAAGAATTGCCTTGGTTATCAAGCAGCATTTCATAAACCCTTAATGGTTTCATTTTTCTCTTTCAGATTACTTGCAGCATATAATAGTCTTACTGACAAACACCTGGCTGGATATTTTAACAATACAAGGATAAGGCAGCATCTCTTAAGATCAGGGCTGGTAAGATTTCGTTTACTTTCTATCTGTCCTTTTGTTTCAGTAAGTCCAATAAGTTCCTCCCTTTTCTGGGTTTCTCCTGGAACTAATTAGGGACATCTCTCCCTCCCACCCCCCGCCACCATTTCAGAAAAATTACTTCCTTTTCAAAGCTCTGATTTCTCCTTTTAAGGCTGTGTTTCAAAAGATAGGAAAGGAGGTCACAGTGACTATTAAAGCAACTTACACATTACTGAGGAAAAATCCTGAGTTTCTAACATCATATTTCCCTTCTTTGTCTATTCATTCATTAATTCAACACATTTATTGAACAGAGTTTATGGACCAAGAACTATTCAAGATTAAGGATAGAAAGGACTTGACTGTTCTTAAGAAAAAAACATATTGTTTTTAATAACCACAGAGTCTGGTGTGGAAGACACAAACAGTTCAAAATTTCTTTTTGAATTTTTAAAAAGTATCATTTCCTGGGATGGTCTATTGATAACATGAATATCTTTTGCTAGCTTCAAACCGTCATTTCCACACAATTTGCATTCCTCTAAATGTAATCTGAAACCCTTTTTAAAATACTATAGCCTTTCCATTGAAAGGACTGGGTGTAGTTACAGAAAGTGTAACTAAAGAGTTTTGCTGTTTACCTTCTTAAAACACAGTGGTTTTCCTCAACTGTTGTTGCTATGGTGTTGAAAGGATATGCGTTTCTAATTGTTGCTGTGCTGGGCTCGCTGGCTGCTAGCTTTCCGTCTCCTGTGGCGTTATTATCAGAGACCTGGCTGAAAGTTGGCTCTGTCATTTACAAGACATAGACTCTAGCAAAGCATTTACCTTTCTCAGCTCCAGCTTTCTCAGTTGTAAAATCAAGATATTGATAAGGATAATGTGGCAATTAGAAATACTTAATAAATGGTTATTGTAACGACTGTGGTTATGATGAACATTACTTCTTTGGGTAACAACATGCGAGCTTCACGTAGAAATAGGAAGAACGTTGCATTTACTTACCAACATCATTAACAAACGCTTAACTGAACATTGGTTGTGTGCCTGGCAACTCAAATAAGGAAGATACAGTTCCTTCCCTAGAGTAGTCTTTCTGTTATAGTCCCTGAATCAGCTGTGTTCGACATTACCTGGGAACTTATTAGGAACAGCAAATTTTAAAGCTCTACCCCAGACCTGTTGAGTCAGGAACTATGGGGTGAGGCCAATCAATTCATTTTAGTTTTTTTTTAAATTTTATTTTAAAAATATTGGGGGTGACATTGATTAATAAAATCACATAGGTTTCCAGTGTACATTTCTGTGATATGTGATCTGTATATTGCATCTTGTGCCTACCACGTAAAGTCAAATCATCTTCTGTCACCATATATTTGTCCCCTTTACCTTTTACTACTCTCCATCCCCTTCCTTCTGGTAGCCACTATACTGTTATCTGTGTCTATGAGTTTTGGTTTTATATCCTACGTATGAGTGAAATCATATGGTTCTTAGCTTTTTCTGACCAACTTATTTTGCTTAGCATAATATTCTCAAGGTTCATCCACGTTGTTGCAAATGTCGGTATTTCATTTTTCCTTATGACTAGTGAAGTTGTGCGCCTTTTCATGTACCTGTTGGGAATTTGTCTGTCTTCTTGGGAGAAGTGTCTGTTCTGGTCCTCTGCCCATTTTCTAATTGGATTGCTTGCTTGGTGTTGAGTTTGTGAGTTCTTTATATATTTTGGATATTAACCCTTGTTGGAGCTGTTTGAAAATATCTTTTCTCATTCCGTTGGTTGTCTTTGAGTTTTGTTGTCTGTTTCTTTTGCTATGCAGAAGCTTTTTGTTTGGTACAGTCCCAGTAATTTCTTTTTGCCTTTACTTGCTTTGTCTTTGGGGGCAAATTCATAAACTCTTCTCTAAGAACACAGTTCTAGAGCACCTATGCTTTCTTCAATGTAATTAATTTTTTTCATACCTTATAATTAGGTCTTAATCCATTTTGAATTAATTTTTGTACAGGGAGTCAAACCATAGTCTAATTTCATTCTTTTGCATGTGACTTTTCAATTTTTCCAGCACCATTTATTGAAGAAACTTTCTTTTCTTCACTGAATGTGGTTCTTTCACAAATTCAGGCCTTTATCCCCCTCCATCTTTTAGACTTTTGTTATCACAAATTATCCATGTTTATGCGTAAGTTCAGTGGTTATCATACTTGTAGTTTTGTGACCTCCTGTGTAAATGTACCACAGTTTTGAACCACTCATTTACTGCTGGGCCTTAGGCTGTTTCCAGCACTTGGCTATTGTAAATAGTGCTGCTATCAATGTAGGGTTGCATAGGGTCTTCTGAATTGGTGTTTCAAGGTTCTTAGAGTATAATCCTAGCAGTGAGATCACTGGATCAAAAGGCAGTTCTATTTTAATTCTTTGAGGAAACTTCATACTATATTCCACAGTGGCTGCACCAGTCTGCATTCCCACCAACAGTGTACCAGGGTTCCCTTTTCTTCACATCCTCGCCAGCACTTGTTTATTGATTTGTTTAATAATGAACATTCTGACTGATATGAGGTGGTACTTCACTGTGATTTTAATTTGTATCTTGCTGATGGTTAGTGATGTTGAGCACTTTTTCTTATGTCTACGGGCCCTCTGTATGTCCTCCTTAGAGAACTGTCTGTTCAGGTCCTTTGCCTATGTTTAATTGGATTGTTTGTCTTCTTGGTGTTGATTCATATGAATTCTTCATATACTTTGGAGATCAAACCCTTGTCCAAGGTGTCATTGGCAAATATGTTTTCCCATATGGTTTATTCTTTTTATTTTGCTGATGTTTTCTTTAGACCTACAGAGCTTTTTAATTTGATGTAGTCCTATTTGTTTATTTTTTTCTTTTATTTCCCTTGCCCTAGGATATATATTGTCAAAAATATTGCTGTGTGGGATATCTGAAATTTTACTGCCTATGTTTTCCTCTAGGACTTTAATGATGTCACAACTTACATTTAATTTTTTTTTCCATCTTGAGTTTATTTTGATGCATGGTATAAATTGGTGGTCTAGTTTAGTTTTAATTTTATGTGGTCTAATCTAGTTTCTTTTCTTTTTTTTCTTTTTCCTTTTTTTTTTTTTTTGCATGAACCTGTCCAGATCTCCCAACACCATTTATTGAAAAGGTTATTTTTATTCCATTTTATGTTTCTGCTCCCTTTGTCAAATATTAATTAACCATGGAGACTTGGGTTTATTTCTGGGCTCTCTATTCTGTTCCATTGATCTACCATTGATCTATGTGTCTGTTCTTATATCAGTACCAGACTGTTTGGATTTACAGTGGCCTTGTAATATAGTTTGATATCAGGTATTGTGACCCTTCCTATTTTCTTCCTCTTTCTCAAAATTGCTGAGGCTATTCAGGATCATTCATGGTTCCATAAAAATTTTTGGAGTATTTGTTCTGTATCTGTGAAATACATCATTGGTATTTTAATAGGGGTTGTATTGAATCTATAAATTGCTTTGGGTAATATGGACATTTTAATGTTAAATTCTTCCCATCCATGAACATAGTATATACTTCCATTTATTTGTATCTTTTAAAATTTCTTTCTTCAATGTTCTGTAGTTTTCTGAGTATAAGTCTTTTACCTCCTTGGTTAAGTTTATCCTCTATACTTTGTTTTCTTGTCATGTAGTAAATTTCCCCCTAGTTTCTGTTTCTGATATTTCATTGTTGGGGTATAAAAATGCCTTTAATTTCTGAATATTGACTCTCTATTTGGTTCTTTTGCCAAATTCACTTATTAGGTCAATAGTTTTTGCCTTGGCTGGTGTGGCTCAGTGGATTGAGTGCTGGCCTATGAACCAAGGGTTTATGGTTCAGTTCCCGGTCAGGGCACATGCCTGGGTTGCAGACTAGAGGCGGCCATACATTGATGTTTCTTGCCTTCTCTTTCTTCCTCCCTTCTCACTGGTTTGATTGCCAGCCAGGGCTTATAACTAGGTTGTAAGACAGGTTGCAAGCCAGGTTGCAAGCCAGGTCTCCAGCCAGGTCCATAGCTGGAGGCAGGTGAAAGGCAACTATACAATGATGTCTCCCTCCTTCTCTGCCTCTCTCCCAACCCCTCTCTCTGAAAATAATAAATAAAATCTTTTAAAAAAATAGTGTTTTGGTAGATTCTATAGGATTTTCTATGTACACTATAATGTTATCTACAAATAATGACAGTTTTACTTCCTCCTTTCCAATTGAATGCCTTTTATTTCTTTTTCTTGTATGATTGCTGTGATTAGAACTTCCAATAGTATATTGAATAGAAGTGGTGAAAGTGGACACCCTTTTCTTGTTCCTGATTTTAGGGAGAAAGCTTTAAATTTTTGCCCGTTGAGTATGATGTTGGCTGTAGGTTTGTTGTAGATGGCCTTTATGATGTTGAGGTCTGCTTTATCTACTCAGGCTTTGCTGAGTGCTTTTGTCAGAAATGGGTGTTGTACTTTCTCAAATGCTTTTTCAGCATCTATTGATATATTCATGTGATTTTTGTGTGTGTTCATTTTGTTTATATGATATATTATGTTTATTGAGTTGTGAATATTGTACTATCCTTGCATACCTGGGATGAATCCCACTTGATCATGGTATATGACCTTTTTGATGTATTATTTATCCATTTTGCTAATATTTTATTGAGGATTGTAGCATTATAGAATCTACAGTCCTCAGCAATATTTTTGTCTGGCTTTGCTGTGTCTTTACCTGGTTTTGGATTAGGATAATACTGGTCTCATATAAAAAAGCTTGGGAATCCTCTCTTCTTGAATTTTCTGGAATAGGTTGAGAATGATAGGGTTAGCTCTTCTCTAAATGTTTGCTCAAATTCACCTGTGAAGCCATCCAGTTCAGAGCTTTTGTGTCTGATTAAAGGCACAGGTTTCCGCCCCCCGACCCCCTCTCTTGCACTTGTCTGGCTTTGCAGACCTCAGTAAGGTGGTGGGAAATGGCCTATGCTTCCTAGCAAGGTGGGTGTCTCCCTTGCTCCCATGTGATCCAGTCCCAGGGTAACAGGTGGGTGGCGAAGCTCCAAATTAATGAAATTTCAGTGCTGTACCCATGAAGGTCCTCTGGTTGCTATTGCTGGAAGGACAAGTTCCCCCAGCTCATCCCACCCCCACACATAGAGGCTGCACTGCTGGAGGCATCTGGGTATGGAGGGATATAAGTCTTTACAAAGATACGCTTTCAAATTTTTTGGGAAGGTACCCACTAGAGGGGTTGCTGGGTCAAAGGGTAATGCCATTCTTGATTTTTTGAGAAATGTCCATACTATTTTTCTACTGTGGCTGTCCCAAATTAAAATGGCCATATCACCCAAAGCAATATACAGATTTAATGTAATCCTCATCAAAAATCCCAACCTTCTCTTTTTAATTTGCCTTCTAGGTAATTCAGATGCAGTGTCAAGTTTCAGAATGCTTTCCCTTTAGGAACTTCTAGGCTAGTTGGAGAGATGACTCCCAGGGGAGAGATAACAATGACACAGGAGCTGCTGAGGAAGCGACCATGCGTCACATTCTCAATATATTTTTCACGTTGGAGCACATGACATGGTATCCCACGGACAATGCATTTCAAACACTGGATGAGTTATAATTCCAAGTGTATTTTCTATAACCACACCGGTTTCCTTTTTAAAATTTGTTTCTGTTTATTGTTTATGTTGTTACAGTTGTTCCTGCTTTTTCCCCGTTTCTGCACCTTCACCCAGCCCCACTCTCTCCCTTCCCTAAGTCAGTCCCCATATTGTTGTCCGTGTCCATGGGTTGTGCATAAATGTTCACACCCCTTTCCTCCACTGGCAAATGTATTCGTAAAAAAAGATTATCAATGGCCTATCATTTGCAGCACAGCTTAATCACAACACTCCAGTATGTCACAACAGCATTAAAAAAAATCTATGGTTTTCATAATTAAGGAGTATGTGGGTAAGGGTTAGACCAGAAAAGAAGAGCAGGTTTAATTAAATTGTAAAGAAGAAGATGAACAATCCAGGAAAAAGAACACCCTTATATATAAAAATCAAAAAAAAAAAAAAGTTCCCATAAGAAGATTAAAAGAAAAGAAAAACAAGTACAGTTGTCCTTTGAATACCACATAACACAGGTTTAAACTACATGGGTCCATGTGTAGATGGATTTTTAAAAATAAATACCTGTATTGTTTTTGATCTGCACATGCTGAAAGCCAACTGTATGCATTGATTTATGCCATCCTACATAGGGGTCTTGAACATCCCTGGATTTTTGTACCATTGGAGGTTCTGGAACCAATTCCCCACAGATACAGAAGGACAACTAAATTTTTGAGGATTCAAAAGTTATATGCAGATTTTTGCCTGTGTGAGGGTGGGTACTCCCTAAACCCCATGTTGTTCAAGGGTCTACTATACAGATAAAACAGAAACTACCATTCCTGTGACTTGCAATGATGTCAATTGAAACCAATGTGGGATACTCTATATCTGCAGCACTGAAGAATCTACCAAAAAAAAAAAAAAAAAATTCTGAATCACAACAAATTAAATTACATTCTAGGCTGGAGAATGGAAGAAGAAAAAGCAGTGTGAAAACAAAGTAATGAAGCCAATTATTTTAAAAACAAACCGATGAGAGCCTCTGTAGCTTACATGTTTTGCCCTTCAAAGTATATTTCCTGTGAGATCATCAGTCCTGTGATCACTGCCCCTATTTGTTGTTTCAAGGTAGCACCCCACCTTTTCCTCCCTGCAAAAAAATAAAAAGAAAGAAAGAAAGAAATAAAAAGAACACCTGGGTTCCATCAAGGGAAAATTGCTACTCTAATGAAAACCTTGTTTGAAACAGCAAATGCACCACCTGTGTGTGTTTTCACAGGACTGGATAAATAAGACTACCTTTCTCCTTTTTTGCCTTATGAAATATTTATTCAAAGTGAAAGTTTATCAACCACAGTAGCATATGCCTTTAGGCTCAGGACACACTGCTTCTCCCTCTCTCCATCTCTCCCTTTTTAGTGACTAACAATACATTTTCTGCTTTGTGTTTCTGTGTGTGCTTTATTTATTTATGACAGATCACAAGAAGTGGAAGAATACTTTCTGAAAAAGAATACAAACTAAATACCATGAAGAGGGATCACCAAAAATATATCCGGGAGTGCTTAGCCCAGGCTATTTTCCATAAGGTTCTTGATATGGAGGTATAACTATTTATTTTCTTTATAACTGATATTTTTCTAATATGATAATGAATGATACATCTGTATCCAGAGGCAGGCAGAGGTAGTCTTCCTGTATTTCATTTAAAAAGAATGGAACAAGATGGGGTGAGAAATGCTCTATATCTCTGTAGGTAGCAAGGAGGCGACAGATTAAAGTATGCTTTGCTCTTTTTCAGTTTGAGAAAAATATGGACATCATTATATATTTTGTGATATTTGATTTAACAAATGTAGATTTTTAATCCATAATGGCTACTCTAAAACATACCACTCCTCACCATCTGGACCACAATTTCCATTTTCTAAAAAAAAAAAAAAAAAAAAAAAGGTGACATCTGTTTAAATATCAGTAATTCCACTGCCATGAATTATTTCAGATTTGTTATTCTTTTAAGGCTCTGAGGCTCAGCCGTATGCTAAATTGCAAGGACTAAGCATCAAAACATCTGCTGTCCCTCCTACTTTAGGCCACATTGGTCAGCATGGATTTACAATCCAAGCATCAACAACTTTTTAAAAAATCTGACATGGCATTTTTAGTAGGCTATCTAGCTAGCTTGATAAATTATTTTAGCCTTGCTCCATGAAATTTGTACTTTCAAGCATCAACACCGTTTTAATCTCTGTGAAAAAGCATGTCATTTCTTGGCTTGAACATACAGCAATAAATCAGAAAACTTGGCTTATAACACCATTGACCTGTGAGTGCAGTAAACATTTATAAACAACTGTAGAATCATCAGTAAACCAATATGAAGTTTAGTGCCACTGAAAGTTATGCTGCCATTATATTGAGCAAGTGTTGTGTTCACTTAAGATGACCTGTTAATTTAGGAATTCATTTTGTGCTTATATCCTGAATTACACAGAATCATTATTAATGACCCATCAGATTCACTTCTTTATAAAAGTATTAGTTGCAATTCTATAACTAATGTTCAAATATAGTACAGTGTAAAGTTAATCTGTACCTAATTTCAAACTTAATTAGTAAGCACCAAGTTCTGTATTAGCATTGATCCTTGAAGTTTGGTTTTTCAACTTTTCATGTAACTGACATGTTATAACTACTAAATATGCTATTATTTAAGCATCTTTGTGTATTCTTAATATTTGGGATAAATATAGATAAGTGGTAAAATGTAATATGTAATTATAAAATATAAATTAATTAACAAATAGAATATTTCTAAATTGCCTCATATGTCTCACATTTAGTTTAGGCTAATGCTGTTTACTAATGTTGTTATGTTAATATTCATGAATTCATTTGTACAACAGACATTAATTATAAGCTTACTATGTACCATTACAAGGCTATGTGATGCATAGCTGTGAGATATAATTTTGGAAAAAAATACTGTAGAAAGCGATCGAATGATAAGTGAAAGGAACAAACAGGCCGAGCCCAGAAAAGAAGGGAATTGGTGACTTGCCTCTGCGCACAGAGGTCCTGCTGTCTGAACTGGACCTTGGAAACTGAGTGAGACACTGCATGAAAACATGACAAGCATTTCAGAGGACACTGTGGATAGAAAGGAAGGCTCACTGAGGCCAGACGGGGTTGGATCAAAGGGTGGCAGGAAGGGACACTACACTAAGTCCAGGCCCAGCTTCTGGAGGACCTGCAACTGCAAAATTAGTTTTGTAATGGCGGGGATGAGGGGATGAACACTGTTTAGCAGGGAAGTGGAACAAATGAGCAGAGCTGTTTCAGAACGATGATGTTGCTAAAAATGTAGAAGATGGATTAATGAGCTGGAAAAGATTGGAGGTGGGAGGTCAGTGAGAAAGCTGTTGCCAAAGGGTGTGGGCCGACAGCGGGAGTGGGGTGCTGGGCAGAGGCAGCTGTCCTTGGAGACCCGAGAGAGCATGACTGATACTGAGTGAGTGAGGAGGGTGAAGGAGGAGCAGCCCAGGGAGACTTGGAGGTCTCTCGCTTGGCTGGTGCTGTGTACCCCGCAGACCAGGAATAACGACACAGGCTGGAATAGAACCTTCAAGAGCTGGGAAGATGCTCCTGATAAAGTGGTGTGCTGGGAGCAGGAGGTTCTCAGGAGCCGCAGGGTGGCTGAGTAAGAAAGAAGGTTTGACCCACAGGACAAAAACTTGGGTGGTCTTGGTGACGTAGCTCCAGCAATGGTGAAGAGAAGGGGTGTAGGTGACTGCAGTGAGTTGGGAATAAATGGGAGATGGAAAGTGATTAGTGCTTAAGGTAACCAAGTTTGGTGATGAGTGGGTAAGAGATCTGGAAAGGGGGAGGGAAGAAAGGGGAGAGGAGAAAAGTGTGGTGGTTGGGACTGATAGTCTGCAGGGTCTCAGGGCAGCAGGAGAGTCTCAGGGACAGAGAAAAATCACTCTTTAAAATGCTCTCAGGGCCCTGGCTTGTGGGTCAGTTGATAGGCGCCTGTCTGCAAACCCAAAGGTTGCTGGTTTGATTCCCAGCCAGGGCACATAACCAGGTTGCAAGCCAGGTCTCCATCCAGGTCCTTAGCTGGGGGCAGGTGAAAGACAACCATACATTGATGTTCCTCTCCCTCTCTGCCCCTCTCCCTTCCCCTTTCTCTAAAAATAATAAATAAAATATTTTAAAAATATTAAAAAAATAAAATGCTCTCAAATGTGCCCGAATGATTTCAACCTGAGGTATAAGCAGATTATTTTTACATGATTTTTATTTTTTAATTATATGATAATACATTATAGAAAATTTGGAAAACACAGCATCAAAAGGAAATCCAATGCTTCCTCAATAAGTCACTTTTTTTTTTTAGTCTCTGTTCATATTATACACTAATAAAAGCATGCTGTGTTCTGGGGAAAACATGTGAAAAAAATAAACAAAAACAAATAGAAAGTTAGTGTCAGATAGACCCAAGTTCAACCACTGACTAGGACCTGCAGGTGAATTCATGATCCTCTGCCTCAGTTTCTTCATTTGTAAAATAGACAGCTTAGCAATTACAGTTGTTCAAGAAGAGATGGTGCACACAGAGCAGCTTCCTAGCATGGGGACAAGCACAATATGAACTTGATAAATTAAATTTGCATTTCTGTGCAACACTGTATCCTCCTTTTTTCTGTATTACATGTATTTCCCATTTTTTTGAAAACAAAATCTTCAGGAACCTTATTATAATGATTATATTATATTCCATCATATACATGTGCCAAGAATGTAACCACTCTTTTAAGGTTTACTGGCTTCTGAATTGTTTGCTTTGAAGAGAACAGTGCTACCAAAACAAACAAACAAAACACTTTTTAGACAGCATTTTTGTGCATAACACTTTTATTTTTTAAATTAAAACATAAGATTTCCTCCTAAGTTCAGAAGTGAACTTTACTGGCTCATGGGTATGGATACTTTTAACTGTCTGATATATGTTATATTGGCTTTCCAAAGAGTTGTACCAATTTATATTCCCACTTGCACACTAAAGCAGGTGATTCTTCTCCATCTCAATGACAAGAGGGCTAATTGAGAACACAATTAGCTGGGAGGGTTATTTTTCTCTAAAAAACTTGTTGCCAAAATTGATATGACTCTCTCCTCCATTCTTTCCTGTATACTTAGCGTTACCATCAGCTTGAAATTAAAAAGAAACTGGAGACCTTAGCTAGAAAGGAGCGAATTCAGAGATTTAAGGTAAGAAGCTAACACCCTTCTTCTACTTCATAATATTATTTTATGATCTGAAAGCCAGTGGTGCTATCACTGAAGTTCCTTGGGGCACTTCACTTTGGGGTAATGTGGAGCTGAAGTCACACGCTGGTTTCACCAAGCCTAAACCTTGACTACCATTATTACAGAAGATGATGACAAAATAGGTGCTGGCTGTGCAGAGTAAGTTTTATAAGGCAAAAGCCTTTCAAAGAAAAACTTGAAAACATTCTTTTCAGATTTGGAATCTTACTTTTGTACTTTCTTGACTGATACGTGATAGAGGCTGAAGGAGAAAGTAAAAATACACGACACATGGTGATGTTCCTAAGGTAATGGAAAACAGCATTCTAAGAGTTATCCAATGGCATGTTTTCACATGTGATCCTTCAGACTATGTGGTAGGGAAAACCTACCTTAGCAAACAACGGTATAAGATTTAGACATTGTGCTCAAGGCATTTAAAAACTCCGTTTGCTTTTTATTTTTGTATTTGATATCCTCCTTTGAAGTGAATGTATGAAATAAATACATTTGAGTCAAGAGATGAAAGATTCCATTAGGCATGCCTGAAAGGTTTCAGTTTAGGTTAGCAACTTTACTCAATTCCTTGAGCCATTCAAATTCACAGGCTGTTCTTCATTTTCGGTGTTGTGTTACAACCGTGAGGCCTAAGACACATTTCACAAACTGATGAATATTTGTAAAGGTTCTATAGAATAACTTGCCACATAAGGCAGTAATTTTTTCCCTCTTGCCTGATAGACTCAAATATGTCTATTTTATCATGGTCAACAGATAATCTTGTTACAAAAGTGCTGTTAAATAACAGAAGACAGGCCAGTTTTTCAAGATCAGGAGAGTTAGTGCGTAGAGATTTGTGGTTAATTCAACTTTGCCAATATTGTACTACATGAAGGACTGAGTTGTAGAGTCTATAATTTACTGCTGAAATGTTGCTGGAGAAAAATGGCTAATGGAAATAAAGAGTGACTAGCATTGCTCTCTCACCCAGATTGTCCGACATACTAACTGGAAAATGGGACATGTTACAGCATTGGCAGATTTGTGATAGGCACCCCAGTTCCTCTCTGTACGATTTAGTTTGTAGCAGTTTTCACTTTATAGTTGCATTTAGCCAAAGACTTGTTTTTGGTTTCTTTCATGTAGTAGGCAACCCTTTTGCTTAGAGCATTATTTAATAATATTTTAAGGTAGAAAAGAAATATTTTCTGGCAGTATTCTCCTGATCAGAGCAATGAGGAGCATTATGTTTCTTACAGTGATTTGCTTAAAGCAGATTAACAAATATTTTTTGTTAAAACAGAGAATACACTGCCCCATAGCTTTTTCTTTGAGTAGAGCTACTTCTTTGAATAAAGCAGACTCAGTTTCTAGCCTTTCACTACCACACCCAACTCCCCAGTACATCTGTGGGAATGTTTTCTCACCATCGTGAGAAGCCTGAGAAGGAACATGGTGACAGTAATGACAAAGGACTTCTTTATTTTTTTTTCAACCCAGTAGACACTATCCTAACCTAGGTTATTAACTGTGCATCAATTTGTTAAATTACTTTCTTGTTCTAGGGAGAGCTCATAAGGTGGCCTACCGAAAAAAACACGTCACCCCTGTCTCCCCACCCGCCAGTGGGCCCGAAGACTCACCGTGGCCACAATGTTCTCATCGAGGAAGAACGTTCTAGTCCAGTAACACTAGTGAGTCATGTTAAGCATAGTCATGCACCATCCTGAGTAATTGGTCTATAATTTCATATTACTCTCAGAAAAAATGCTGTCTGGGTACATGTCTGTATAATCCTAAGAATCCTATGGAATGAAATGAATAGATGGTCTTGCATCTATTCAACTGTGTCTGTACTGAAGGCCCCACCCTTAAGCCATATCACCGCTGTTGAATTCATTTGGTTGCTACTGCTAGATTAAGTTGGTTTAATCAGGGGTCCCTAACTCCCAGGCTGTGGACAGGTCCCTGACCCCTAGTCTATGGCCTGTTAGGAACCGGGTTGTACAGCAGGAGTTGAGTGAGCAAAGTTTCACTAGCATTACTGCCTGAGCTCAGCTTCCTGTGGGGCTGGGCAAGTGGACAAAGCTTTGCACATGTGCCAGTCATGTTCCCCCTTCCCTCCCAGTTTGGTTCTTTGATTCCTTTATAACCTAGAGGTGGTATTTGCTTGAAGAAAGGTAAGATAGCTTGGAACAAAATAGATACAAGAAAAGATTTGTAAAATATTTGCTGGAGGTTGACAGTTGAAGTTGTAAATGAATTGCTTGATTAGCCTTTATTCTTGCTTTGTGTAGCCTTATATATTTCCTTGTTAGTATGAACTTGCTTTTTTAAATATTTTTTATTTTTTGTTTTGTTTTTGGATTGCACAATGTTTGGAGAGAAATTGCAGTGCTTTCACAGATTGCTAAAGCAGGTTCATCACATATAGTATTAAGATTTGACATTCCTCAGAAGGTAAATGTGTTTTGACATTTCTGGGTGAACAGCTCAAGTTATGAAAAGCAACCGCCTTCCCTTTCTTGTTACCACATTTCCAGGCTTCATTTAAATATATACGTATACAAAATATTCCTTTTTTATGTGGCAAATTTACTAGAGTCTCAAAAGCTTAAACTGGGCGAAACAAAAGAAACAATCAAGTACTGTTTTCTATCTTCCCACCTGTTTCAGAGAGGAAAAACCCTTGAAAGGCTTTCTTTTCAATTTTCCAGCTGAACACCCTCAATAAGTAGTTTATGATACATCCAGGAGCTCTTAATGTGGCAGAAATGAGAAAGTAATTTAAAAATTACAGGAAACACTGACACCAGCACTTCAGAAGTCTTTCTGTCTGGTAAGCCGCAATTCTTCACTTGGTCACCCCTACGGTGCTTCTGCACCGTAAGGAATACCTTATTGTCATCTTGGAATTGTAGTTCCCATTCTACAGAAATTCAAGTCCCCCTCTTTGTTTTCCCAACTGGGATACATATACTTTAAATTTGACTCCTGACCTCCAAGTGCCATGGAGTTGAAGATAATAATCCTTTTCGGGTATTGCCATCAATTTTTCTCCTTTTAAAGTTTCTTGAGCAAGTAAGGAACATATTCACTGAACAGTTATTGCATTTGGTCACTGACTGCACCTAAAATTTCAAAATAACATATAGGCTTTTAGCTGCATTGTTCCCATTGAAACTCTGGAAAGTCATTCAATTAATTCTGCACAGGCTTGGAAAATTCACCCCCAGAGATCATCCACTCAGAATTAGAAATGCTCAGCTAGGCTGAATAATCACCAGGTAGTCAATTTTGATTCACATTCTGGTACAGATTTGAAAATGTTAAGCTATAGTGCCATATTTATTCCAAGAAAATATATTATGAACAGTTTAAAATACAGCAAATTTAAGGTGGCTTTTGATGTGAACTACAACAGTTTGTAGCTCACAGCTGTTAGTTGAATGGTGCAGATTTGTTTTTAGAGATAAATGCAATCAGTTAAACATTTGACTGCCACATTCATCTAACTGAATATCTGTATGCAAATGTGGAGAAATAAAATTTAGAACACAACAGCCAATTGATCATGTTCTAGTTTATAGTAACCTGCTTTTTTGAATTCCTACATTAGATTTTCAATGTTTTTGTGTTCAGCTGGATTATTCGACAAGACAGAATCTTAAAGCATATCAAAGGAATTGTTTTGGGTGCTCTGATTTCCTCTTTCAGGATGCTCTAGCTTTGGTTTTCTTTGTGGGTTTTACAACCTTTCATTTTGGGCTCACGTAGGCGGCTATGCTCTATTTCATGAAATCAAGTGTTGTTCTAGTCAATCTGCTTGGTTTCCTATATTGGTCAGATATAGGTGTATATGCAGTGAACACAAGGATACCCTCTGAACCCCAGTACCCATACATAAACCCCAACTGCTGTGCTATCTTTCCTCTTACAAAGTCATCCAAAGCTCAGACTCATTCTCTCTAAGCACATGACCTGGAAGTGTCATGTAGCACTTCTGCCCCTGCCTTTTTGTCAGAACTGAGGCATCTATCTCTACAGAATTGCTAGAGATGCTGGAAAATAGTCTTTATTTGTATAGCCATGCTTCCTGATAAACATTCTATTATTAGTGAAGAAAGAAAAACAGATATTGGGGAATATCTTTGCCCTCTTCTCACTTGGATGCCCATGTTTACTCTTCCCCTCTTTGCCCCTCCATTTCCTTCTGTTGTTCATCCATTTGGATAAAATATAACTGCTTCTTTGAAACTTCAATTTTTCAGTCTCATTGGCTTGTTCCAAATAACTTTAGGTCTCAGTGCTGTTAGTTCTCAGGTATTGTATTTTGTTTTCTCTTTGGCAGTATTTGTGTGTATTCATTTGACACTAATTGACTTGTGTCACCACTAGGTGTTAAAAATTACTTTTTAAGTCTCCCCATAGTACCTGTAATTAGAATCCAATAAATAGTGACTTATGCAAACCAGAGATTTAACACATATGATATGCTTGTCAGGATAGCACGGAGACCAACTTTTGGTGGTAGAAGCTGCCCTATCATTTTTTATGCATTTACACTTTTATAGAATTGAATATTTTGTTCACCATTCTTTAGAGTCAATGTAATAAACTGTGTGATGAGTCATTTATATCCTATCCTTCTCATACCTTCTTGTCCAAATATGCATACATTATTCTTAATGGGTTTTCTATGATTTTATTATAATAGAAAAACTGGGCCAAAAGTCTTGTATTTTTCCGCATTTGGAACATAGCTGACCTTTATACTAAACTTCTATCTTCTGTCAGTTCCACAAAAGACACTGCTGATGCTCCATACAGACACTTTTAGTGTTTTCTGTAGCATATTCTTGATTAGAAAGTGTATCAGTCAGGGCCTCAGCAGGAAACAGATGGCTCACACAAATAGGGTAATTAGGAAGGGTTTAATAAAGAAACTATTTACAAAGAGTCAGGCAGGGTTAAGAAAGAACAACTAGGGGTGTTTAGCATGCTGGGTCAGCCCAATGGGAAATCATACTACCTTGGCCTAAGTGGGAAAGGGAGAGTTGGCATAGAGAACCTTTTCTACTTGTGAGCTAGGAGGTGGCTCCCTGACAGCACTGTGAACTTTGGTGGAAGGACCTAGCTGGTCCATCACAACATTGGTGGGAAGGGACCGGGAGAATTAAGATCCCAATTTCACTTCTTCCTGACTTTTGATCCCTGACCAGTACCTTTCATTGGCCAAATCTAACTCGAATCCTGAGGTTAGTTGGTATAGTTCATAAAGAAATGATTCCCAGAGACCAGAAAAGGCAGAGAAGAGGGACCAATGGAAAACACCAGCCTGTCCAAAAATTGCAGTGTTTTCACAGTTTTCCAAAGTGCCAGTGACTATTTTTCTTTTCTGTTTTCCTAACCTTTCATGGAAGAAGTTGACTAATTAGTAATGCATTATAGCTGGACATGTACATTTCCTCTTTTTTAAATTATAATGCTTGCACTTCAACACTAATCTTAAGACTTCACAGTAGAATTTATGTTGACAACATTTAAATAGAAATGATTGCATTCCAATCATATCCCTCTAGCTTTCTGAAATAGGAATCTTATTCAACTTAACATTTAATTGAGCAAAGTCATTCTATGTACAGCATAACTTAGGTATTGTCAGCGAGTTTACAGTGTGAATAAAATACAAAAACCTAACAGAGAACAAACATCTCCTTTGTCTAGAATACTCTGTAATTGTGGCACTTAGTTATGTAGAGGACTTCTACACTGTATGTTTTAACAAATACTTTGGGTCATAAGGGTATGCATAATGGAAGGACATAATTAAAGTTTAATCTGTTCAGTAAAAAGGCATCATTAATTACTCTAGTCAATTTGTTGGGTTATTAATTGGTTCTGGAAATATGTCAAGATACTAATTTAAGTGGATTTTTTTCTTAATTGTCTAGACAGCCCCTCGACCATACACTGCCCCAGGAATTACCCAGCCTCCAATTCGATTACAGCCTCTTCCCAGTAATCCTGCAGTAGGAACTGTTCCAAAGGTAACTTCGGGGTCCAGATCAAAAACCTCACCGCTGGAAAATGAAGCTCCATTTCCCACTGGGGTAAATGTTATTTCTTCAGGAAATACCTTTGTATTCTTGATAAGACTATTAGATTATCATAGTATTTAAGATGCTAGATTTAATTAATCTACTCAGTGAAATTTGTATCATACCCTTATTAAGCACTTATGATGTTCTATTTAATTATCTTACTCTAATGGGAAAGCCTATAATTTCTGTGTTAGTGAGCAAAAAGAGTAAGTAGTAGATTTGTAATAATATAAAGTAATCTCTCATTAATTTGAAGGGTTGTATGAAAAACAAAGAGGAACTTTTTATAGACAGATATGACTTCTATCAGAATAGACTCAGTGTTGATGGCTTTCAAATTTTAAATGCATGAAACCTAGAAAATGAAACTTTCCAAGAATAGATTTGCGTTTGCATGCTGACTTACTTTACCATCAGTGTATGAAATTGCTTCAAGTTTGGCTCTGGAGAATGTTGGATAGAGAAGGAAAAGAATGCCTATCTTCAAAAAATGCTGAATTAATCACAAACAGGAGGTTGACTCCTTGCTTCCTTTTCAAGGTCATGTCTCAGGTAATTTTCAGTTATTTTAACACAGTATGGAAAGGAGACATAGCAACTATAACACATGAGTTCCCTAAACAGGGAGATATAATTAAGACACTCAGTAACTAGGGAGGATATTGTTCATATTTCTAACACAAAAAAGAAACAATTGCCAGCTTAAGAACCTGTGTCATAATACAATGGTAATTATGTTCAAATGGGTGGATTTAGTCCCATTCGTTTTTAGGAAACATAAGGCATATGAAATTAAGTTATTGTTATCTAACACTGACTAACACTAAGGAATTAATCCATATAAATTATTTTTTCGCAGTAAAAGTATAAATATAATTCTGAAATTTATAACTAATCTTTTAATCCATTTAATATGGTTTTCAGTTTTATGTAGCACTTTTTGACAAGCTTTATTATATAACTTAATGGTAATCTATCAGAAAGCAGGGGAAATTAAATCAAAAGTGATGGCACATTTTCTGGGGAAGACTGCTCAAAGTTAAGTAGGAACTTACTGGGTCATAAAGTCAATTAGGTTCACCCTTTCCAGGATCTTGTCTTTGTTTGGCCCAGACATGTCCTATTTCGGCTAGTGTTTAGGAGTGGCCAGGTCCTAAGACATTGTCTCAATTAACTAAAATAACTCATGGCAAGCTAATTTTTCTCCCCATAGTAAACCAGAATGGAAAGCAAAATTGTAATGAGGGATCATGAATTGACAGCTATCAAATAACAAATGTTTGTAGAAACGTTGCGTCTCCCTCTGTAGGCAAACCCACGTGGGAAGCCATATCATAATGAGAAGGTTGCCTGGTGATCATGGAATCAGAATGAACAGATAGGGTGGAATGGAATATTAATGACATCAGGCTAAGATGGTATGATACACCTCTCTCATTTAAGGAATGGGACTGCCAAAGATACCAGAAAACGCAAAAGTCTTTGGCTAAAACCCTCTGTATGCTCTAAGAATAACTTGGCCATTAAGACTGAAAATATTCCAAGTCCCATGGGTGATATATCCTCTACCCTAGATAGTACTTGGATGGGCACTTTCCATGTTTACCAAGGTGACTATATATTTTTCTAAGTTCCTTTATGTATTATTTTACTATATACTTTGTTAGATACATTTTCTTATAAGATATGTGAACAAATCAGGTAATAGTCAAGTTCTGCTGGGCCAGGAAGGGATGTATATTTTTCATTCAAGTGATTTTGCAAATCTTCCCTGAGTCACTGGATGGATTTATTAATTAAATATGCACAGGGTCTTATATTTTCCCCTTTTCAAGTTTTGGGGTGTGAATGATTAAAGGATAGGCACTTAATGATAACTTATATGGCTGACAAGCTTGAGATCAATCCCATATTAACTTAAACTAGTTAAACTTATACTTTTCACTCTCAGTAAATATTTATTGGGCACTTACTACCACTGAGGTACTGTTATAGGCATTGGTGGTATAAAGTTATCAAGGCAGGCAAAAGTCTCAAACTTACTGAAGTTTATACTATAATGTACCTAAACAAAATATATTGTCAGGAAAGGTATGCAATATTTTCAATGGCATTGATGATAAAAATGATTTAATATAAAGTCAGATAAGAAATTCCTAAAGAATTGTAGTCTGCATGATTGATGGGTAAGTAGTGAGCACCCACTAAATGGGTGTTGCTTTCTTAAAGGTTAAAGGAGGGCATGGTGTGCATATGGGACTTGTCTGAAGGTGCAGGAGACATCAGCAGGTTGATCCTTCTAAATATCAGGATGAGGTTCTTTGATTTAGACAAAAGCAATTTGGTAAGAAACAGGCTGGTTGAAATGCAACTGAGTAAAAATAAGGACTTGAGTAAAAATGATTAGTCTTAGAATGAGCGTTTCTCATGCACTATTGACACAGACAGAATTGGTACAACTATTGTGAAAGCAATAATGGGAATGTCTGTCAACATGTTAAATGACCATGCTCAAGAATTTTAACATATAGAGATTTTCCTAGGAATACACACATATTTGGAAAGCAATAAATTCAAGAATATTTATTATTATAAAAGTGAGCAAATATGAGACCTAATAATTTAATAGGGTATTGTTTTAAAATGTTATAGTATATTAAAGTATGTTTAAAATAATAAAGTAGAATTATTTGTACTGGCATGGAAAGATGCTCAAGATGCTAAGAGCTAAAAATGTGAGATAAGGAATAGCATTTTACTTAAAAAAAAATTATTAGACCATTTCTAAATAAGGTGTGCAATTGACTGACATCTACTTAGAAATTTTTAAAAATCCCCAAGCTCTAAAGGTTTCCATTTATTTTATTGTTATTTTTATTTCTTTAATTTATATATTTTATTGTAATATCAATGCATACTATCACAGAAAAGGGAAAATGTAGAAAAAGTAAAATCAAAACATAAATAACACCTGTAATATGGACCATTCTAATAGTCTAAACAACTTGGTGAATATCTATTTAAATCTTTCTCTGTTCATATAAATGTTGTCTTCAATCAAAATATGTACTACCCATGCCTTTACCTGTTTTTATTTATTTATAGTGAAAAAATGATTGGAAAATAACTTCCTTTTCTTAAAATGAACTTTTTGCTACTTAAACATCTCAAAATAAAGGATAAATTAACTGAAAGTGAATTTAAAACCATATCAAATAAATTGGAATGAAGCATGAGCACCATACCTGAGACTTCATCAACCTGGTTAACACAGTTTGCTCCACCCTGATGATTTTTTGAGGCCCTGCCCCACCCAGCTTTCAGGCCCTCCCAAGCTATTTCCAGTGGCTTTTCCATACAAATGGCCTGTCTTGTTTCATGCTTCATATTTTCCTGAAAACCCTCAAGTAAGCAGCATCTGGTCCCAGTGTGCTCTGTACCTCTCAGTAAGTAGTCTTAGCCCCAGCACTAGCAGTACCCAGCCTGGGTTCACAGCTTTGCCTTGCTGGGGCACCTCTAAGCCCAGCACAGGTAGCAGCCATCTATAGATTGCTTTAGAGTTCATTTTGGGTGGCCCTAGGCAGAACACAGGTGGCCTTGGCCTTCACGTCCTGGGCGGCCCTAGAGCCGGTGCATCCAGTGAAGAGCTACAGACCATGTGGAAGCATCACCAGCCAACCATCGCTGTTAAGTGACTCACTCAAATGGTAGACTGAGCAGATACCAGAGCCCCACTGAAGTTAGTTCTGCTCTGTGGGGTGAGCCCCTGTGTAGTGGATCCTCCACAGTGGCTGGAGGTCAGCAGTTGCAGCAGCATGTGCAGCTGATCAGCTTGGAGGTATATCCTTCTCATTGATATGCCAACAGCAATCAAGTCTCAGCTATAATAGGAGGGTGTACACAGCCCACATGGAAGGGGGTATACCTTGAATGCCCTGCTTAGGTGATAGGGCAGGTGTGTCACTGGACCCTACAGGACACCTACTACATTAACACACTCTTTCAAGCCTGGGGAGACAAAGCAGTTCTATCTAATACATAGAAGGAAAGGGAAGCTGCCAAAACAAGGAGACAAAGGATCATGTTCCAAATGAAAAAACAGAATAAAACTCTAGAAAAAAAAGCTAAACAAAATGGAAATAAGCAATCTACTAGATGCAGAGTTCAAGCACTGCTTGTAAGTACGCTCAAAGAACTTAGTGAGAACCTCAAAGGCATAAAAAGACCCAGTCAGAAATAAACAACAATTTACAGGGAGACAACAGTATAGTGGTTGAAGTGAGAGTCAAATCAATGATTTGGAAAATAAGGAAGAAGAAACAACCAATCAACCCTGGCTGGTGGATAAGGCAGGATAAGGCAAAGGCTGCTGGTTTGATTCCCAGCCAGGACACATAACCAGGTTGCAAGCCAGGTCTCCAGCTAGGTCCATAGCTGGAGGCAGGTGAAAGGCAACCATACATTGATGTATCTCTCCCTCTTTGCCTCTCTTCCTTCCCCTCTCTCTAAAGATAGAGGCACCATAGGGATGCCAGAAAAAGAAAAGAAAGAGCAAGAAATTGGAAATCTATTTTAAAATGTAATAGAAGAAAAATTCCCTAATTTAGTGAAGGAAATAGACACGCAAGTCCAGGAAGCACAGAGAGCCCCAAATATCTTTTGTACCTATCTCAGGTACAAAATAGGCCCACTCTAAAACACATCATAAAATGCCAAGATAAAAAATCTTAAAAGTAGCAAGAAAAAAGCAGTTAGGTACCTACAGGGGAGGTCCCATAAAACTGTCAGCTGATTTCTCAAAAGAAACTCTGCAGGCAAGAAAGGATTGGCAAGAAATATTCAAAGTCATGAAAAGCAGGGACCTACAGCCAAGATTGCTCTTCCCAGTAAAGCCATCATTTAGAATTGAAGGGCAGATAAAGACCTTCCCAGGCAAAAACAAACTAACGCAGTTCATCACCATCAAACTGGTATTGTATGAACTATAAAAGGGTTTTCTTTAAGAAGAAGGAAAAAGGAACAAAACTATGAAGAGTAAAAAAGCAATAAATACATATCTGGCAATAATTGAATCTTTTAAAAATAAACAAGTGGAATAGTAACAACCTCATAGATACAGAAAACATTTTGACAGTTGCCAGATGGGAGAGGGGTTGGGGAAAAGGGTGAAAAAGCTAAAGGGATTAAGTACAAATTGGTTGCTTTTGGTTGTTACAGCATAGTCATGGGAATGTAATGTATATGATAGTGAATATAGTCAATAATATTCTAATTACAATGTATGGTGTCAGATGGATGTGTTATTTATCAAGATAATCATTTAGTAAGTTATGTAATATCAAATAACTGGGTGTACTTCTGAAACTAATAAAATAATGTATGTCAATTGTAAATGAAAAATAAAAAATGATTTAAAAATAGACAAAATATAAATGGGTATAAATTGGATAAAGATGAGCTAAGATGGCTTAAATTTGGGAAAACTACCTCAGATACCAATTTGTGAAAAGTTAAAGACCCAAATATGCCCTAGCTAGTAGCGCAGTGGATAAGGTGCCAGCCTGTGAACCCAAAGGTTGCTGGTTGGATTCCCCAGCCAGAGCATATAATGAGGTTGCAAGCCAGGTCTCCAGCCAGGTCCATGGCTGGAGGCAGGTAAAAAGCAACCATACATTGATGGTTCTCTCCCTCTCTACCTCTCTCCCTTCCTCTCTCTCTGGAAATAATAAATAAAATCTTAAAAAATAAATAAATAAAGACCCAAAATATACCTGAAATATAATATAATTGATTATAACTTTGGCGCTTTTTAATTGTTGAGGTAATACATATTGATTAAGCTTTCAAATAATACAAACATTTCTAAAATGCAAAATGATATCCTCCCCAATAATCCAAATCTCCGTAACAATCTTATGTTCAAATTTTCCAGTAATCCCCAATTTTATAAAAATTGTACATACATTATTTAAAAGAAATGGATAATTGTACCACATGGATCTTTTTATGTCTGGATGAATAGATTCACACTATTCTTTTTAAAGCTGGTGAGAATCTATTTTAAAAACAAACTAAAATGTAGTTAAGCATTGATGAACTTGATGGTTCAACTAAATTTGTTATGTGAGTTCTTACATTTACATCAATATACTTGTGTAGTTATCATGGTTATCTTTATTTGTGTTAGTTGAATTTCTAGGAGAAAATAAAAATAAACTGAAAAGAGTCCTGGATTAGCATCTGTATTTGGTTCTTTAATATTATATTATCAGGGACTATTATAACACCTGGATGGGTGAAATGAATATGAAGAAAGTGCTAACACCCCATTGCAAAGTAGACTATTTAGCCCTGCTTTAAAGTAAACACTTCAAACTTCTTAATTTTAAACTGTTTAATTATGCACAGATTTAATGGATTGTTGAGGAAAACCCCCAAAAGTGTTATAAATATGCCATTGCTGTGTATTTGGTTTAAAAATATATTTAGATAAGGTTAGAAATTCATGAAAATTTAATTTGCTGTGGATACTACAAGCAGACTGGAGAATTCTGTTTGCCTATTTTTATCAGTTGTGTTTGCATGCAATGTCAATCATATAACCTTGTCTCCAATTTTGGGTGACATTGAGGCACCACTTCTCTATTCACTGGTTCTTATGTCATGAAATGTGATTACAGGGCAAGAAGGCACTGACGAAGTTCAGGAACACCATGGACAATTCACAAGGAATGAATCGATATCAACTTCTGAACATTAACAGTTACATGATGCCTATTCCTCCTCCATCTCCTCCCCCAAATGGAAAAATCACAAGGGGAAATAGATCTGAAACGTGGAGAAGGAGAAGATTTCGTCCAACCACTGCTCCAAATAGCTTAGAACCAGTCTTTACCAGGGTGATTATGGAATCAAGTTTTCTTTTATTAATTTAGCAGAGATTACATTGCTCATTTAATTTCTAGAAATACAGTAAAATAATTTAAGGAAATCAAAGGCAAAATTACTTGCATAAAGAAATATAATGCTTTTATAAATGTAATTGTAAGTTTGAATTAATCTGAAATCAAATATTTGAGTAGTTCATTATGATAACTGATTGAATAATTGATTGAAATCCACTGAATCTTGTGATCAAATTTAGTTTGTACTGCACTCTTTTTAAATTATATTTTAATTTTCTCTTTCAATCACATGCCAGAAATATTTTAACATTCAATTTGTGAAAATTCAAAAACTTAAACATAACAAAAATATACTATATAAAATATCTTACTAAAGCTTACTTTTGATGATAATTGGTAAACCACTGTGTAATATTTAGAAAAATATTTCTCTTTCAAATTTCTTTGAAACTATTTTATTTTTCTGTATTATTTCCTTAAAATAATGATAAATAGTTCTAAGGCCACTTATGTGTATATATAAGTATATATAAGTGTATATATACACTTATGTGTATATATGTGTATATATATATACACATAAGTGTGTGTATATATATATATATATATATATACACAACCTGAAAGTATTACCTGTGCAAACTGTTTCAATTATATTCACCTTGGCTCAATACTTCAGGATAGACCTTGTTGTGTGTGTGTGTGTGTGTGTGTGTGTGTGTATGTGTGTGTGTATGTGAGAAGCTAGCTGGACTTATGTGTAGCTTTTGTGATTATTAGCAAGTATAGCTGGGTCAACATTTCGCTGATTGAGAATCTGGGAGTGTAGTACCAACATGTACATAAACTACGTAATTGCTCCTCAAAACCAATCTCACTAGTTTAAAAAATTATTATGGTGGTAAAACTGGTATACAAGTATATATATATATGTATATGTATGTGTGTGTGTATAAATTTCAAGAATACATTATAATTAGATATCTATATACACTACATAGTGTTCACCACTGTAAGTCTAGTTCCCATCCATCACTATACAACTGATCCCCTTCAACCATTTCACCTTCTCCCCAAAATCCATCCCCTCTAGTAATCACCAATCTGTTTTCTGTATCTATAAATTTGTTTTATCTGTTAATTTCTTGTGAGATTACACATATATGTGATAGCATACAATATTTGTCTTTCTCTGTCTGACTTCTTTCAATTGGCACAATATCCATCCATGTTTGCAAATGATGTTTCCTTTATGGCAGAGTAGTATTCCATTGTGTGTGTGTGTGTGTGTGTGTGTGTGTGTGTGTGTGTTCTTTAATCTTTCATTCATTGTGGGACATTTAGGTTGTTTCCACATCTTGATTATTTAAACAATGCTGCAGTGAACCAAGGGTGCATATTTCTTTTTGAGTTAGTGTTTTTGTATTCTTCAGATAAATGTCCAGGAGTGGGATAGATGCGTGATGTGGTGGGTCTAACTTTAAAATTTTGAGGAATCTTCATACAATTTTCCTTAGTGGTTGCATCCGTTTACAAGGGTTCCCTTTTGTTCACATCCTTTCCAACACTTGTTATTTGATGTCTTTTTGATAAGAGCCATTCTAACAAGTGTGAGATGATGTCTCATTGTGGTTTTGATTTGCTTTTTCCTGGTAGTGTTGAATGTTCTTATGAGCCAATTGGCCATTTGTATGTCTTCTTTGGAAAAATGCCTGTTTAGATCATCTGTTCATTTTATAATTTGATGGTTTGTTTTTATGTTGTTGGGTGGTGTGAGTTTTTTTTATATTTTTTGGATATTAACTACTTATTGGATATATGATTTGCAAATATCTTCTCCCATTCCACAGGCTGCGTTTTAGTTTTGTTGATGGTTTCCTTTGCTATACAGAAGCCTTTTAGTTTAGTGTAATCCCATTTGTTTATTTTTGCTTTTGTTTCCCTTGGTTTTGGACTCATATTTGACCCCTCTCCAAGATCACTAAGATAAGGAGCTTATCAAGAACCTTCCTACCTATGGTTATTTTTTTCCCTAGAATCTTTTGGTTTCAGGTCTTACTTTCAAGTCTTCAATCCATCTTGAATTAACTTTTGTATATGATGTAAGATAGTGGTGTCATTTCATTCTTTAACATGTAGTTATCCAGCTTTCTCAGCACCATTTATTGAAGAGACTGTTCTTTCCCCATTGTATGTTCTTAGCTCCTTTGTTATAAATTAATTGTTCATTTATTTGCAAATTTATTTCTGGGCTCTTTATTCTGTTCCATTGATCTGTGCATCTGTTTTTATGTTAATACCATTGTTTTATTTACTATAGCTTTGTAGTATAGGTTGAAGCCAGGATGAATGATACCTCCAGCTTTGTTCTTTCTCAAGATTGCTTTGGCTGTTTTGGGTCTTTTGCGATTTCACACAAATTTGAAAATTACTTGTTTTAGTTTTGTGGAAAAAATGTCATTATAACCAACCTCAATCTTAAATGCTTTATTTACTTTTTTGTCTGCATTTTACTCATAGCATCTATCCTCACCAGTAACTTTCTCAAAAAATTGGACTATCTTCCTCATGGTTTCTCAAATTTCCTCCTTTACTGCTATTTTCGCCAATTTTCTTCCTTTGTCATAGTCTCTGACAGAGCATTATATACCTCATGCCAGGCCCAAGCTCTGTCCTGTGTCCTTAATCTTACACTTTTCCATTATCCGTCTTAACATTGTCTGTCATTCTCCTCTTTAATTTCTATTTTTATTATCTCTACAGTATTCATCTCTGTCTCTCAACATACCTAGGTCTCACATAAAGTAACGAAATCCTTGCCTCAGATTCTGTAGCATTAGACTTCTGTTTTTCTCCTTGCTACTGCAAAGTTCTCTGAAGAGTAGCTACTGCCACTTAGTCTAACAAACAACCCCAGGCAACTCAGCTGTAACACACAGGTTTATTTCTTGGTCTCATTATTAAGTGTTGTTGGTCAGCAGCAATTCTGGGACCTAGTCTTGAGGAGTTGTCCCTGTCTGCGGTATGTTGGGCTCATAACAGCAGAACCATGGATGCTTTTAAGATTCCACTCAGAACTAGCATATGGCACTTCTGCTTGAATCCAGACCTAAACCTGACATTAATAGAGTGGGGAGTATCATCCTCTCCCAGAGAGAGGCAGTGACTACTGGGAGCAATAATTGTATCTTTTACATCTATTAATTTATTTTCAACCCTTTGCCTGCTGGTACTGGCTTCCACTGGGCCCACAAATGTGCTGTCTTGAAGGATGTGGCACCCACTTAGCAAATATAGTTACTTCTTCATCATACTTACTTGATGGCAACATTTGATTTTTTTATGTTAAATATATTACTGAGATAAACTCTACCTGTTCATACTTAAAAAATGTTTAAATGTCTCATAAAAATACATAAAATCTGTATGTGTAAGATAAACAACAATAATCAAGCCAACACCAACGTTCACACTATTACTTCTTAACAAAGTGGAACACTATTATCATATTTTGAGCCCTTATTCCTGAGCCTTCACATTCTCTATTGTTTCCCAGAGCAACTATCATTCTGACATCTGTGTTAGTAACTGAGTCCCTGCTTTTCTTTGGTGTACTAACACTTCTATGCATAAAACTTTAGAAATTAGCTCAAAACTAGCATTGTAACAAATGAATATTTCCAGGAGAAAATGAGCTGAATGGAGTTTCGGGGTCACAGTCTGTGGCTGGTTTTTTTTTTTTTTAAGTTTTGAGGATGTCTTCTGGGGAAGTCAGAGAAGCCAGGACATGAGTGTGTCCTAAGAAAAGAGGGCTCAGCAGAGTCAGGGCATCTGGGAAGTCCTTGTGTGGGTCAGTCTGTGGCATCAACTGGAATATGGTTGGATGAAGGAGCTTCTGTGAATGGCCACAGAGGAGAGAGAGCAAGTTCTCCATTCTGTGCTCATGACAAATAGATCAGGTAAGCATTTGAGGCAGCTTCACTTGGACATTCTAAAGTAGTAAGTGCAGCATGGTGTCCCCAGGCATCCTGGTTTTGACAGGCCTCCGCATGTCTGTCTCTTGAGTCACAAGTCTTCAGTTTGGCCTGGTCTTTAAAAAAATCCCCTTCTATTCTCCCTTTTTGAAATCCCTATTTTGAGGATATTAGAACTACTAAACCAGTGCTCTACTATTCTTAACTTTTATCTTTCCATTTTCTACTTGTTTGTCTTTTTATTCAACTTCCTGGAAATTTTCTTCAATTTTACTTTCTACACATACTGCTGAGTTTTTTCTTTGGTTGCCTTATTTTAATTCTAAGTACTCCCTTTATGTTCACTGAATGTTACTTTGAAAAAGCTCCTCATTCCTGTTCTGTATGATTTGGTTCTTTGGTATTTATGAAGACTTATTTTGTAGGCTATATATGTTCAGTTTTTGTAAAGATTGTGATTCTCTAAAATTTTGGGATCAGCATTCTATAAATGCCCAATAGATAAGAAATGTAAATTATGTTATTTATATTTTCACATTCTTAGCATTTTAAAAAATCTGTGTGGTCTCCCAGTTTCTGAATTCTAATGATTTTTCTCTATAATTGTAGATTCATCAATTTTTCCTTTGTTTTGTAAATGTCAAGCTCTGTTTTGTAAATGTTGAGAAATCTTATATGCTCTCAGACTTAGGATTACTCTTTTATGGGTGAAGTGATTTTTTTTTAATCATTAAAAAGGGATCCTCTTTATTACTTATTACTTTGGGCCTTAAAATCTATTTTGGTTAATTGTTAGTTTCTTTATTTAAAAAAATATTTTATTTATTATTTTTAGAGAGAAGGGAAGGGATAGAGTCAGAGAGGGAGAGAGACATCAATGTATAGTTGCCTTTCACCTGCCTCCAGCTATGGACCTGGCTGGAGACCTGGCTTGCAACTTGGTTATGTGCCTTGACTGGGGAACCAACCAGTGATCTTTGGGAGTTTCCTTATTTTCTATAGGTTAATATTTAACTTTTTCTTATTTTTAGATTAGATTTTAATATATGTTTCTTTGATTTTCAACCTTTGATGTCTTTACATTTAAGCTTTAGGCTTTAAATGTATTTATGCAGCATATGGGTACTCTGTGTTTATTTCAAACTGAGAGTCTCTGTTTCTTTAATAAGTGAGTTTAGGCCAATTATATTTATTTTACATAGTAGTATAATTAGGCTTACTTCTATTAGCTTAGTTTTTGTTTTCTACTTACCATAATTTTTCTTGGATAGTAGCATTTTATGCTCTTATTGACTTCTTGAAATTTTCCTCTCTCACCTTCTATGCCACTCTATATATATCATGCTTCTTTGCTATCTCCTTTTGCCTCTTCTTCTTCTTCACCTCTAAATCTAGCCATTATCATAGGCTTAGATCTTGATACTTGTTCTTTATTCAAGATATACATAGTTATCTTCCCACATGGCTTTGATAGCTTTCTAGCTGTCTCTTGGATTTGTCATCAGCTCCTGGGACCTGGAGTTTAGAATAAAATTGGCACAATGGAGTGACTCATGCACTTTTAATTTTAGTACTTGGATTTATTAAATAAAATAAATCCAAACAAGAATCTAGAAATGATTCATTTAACGGGAGGTGGTTCTTATGTCTAATTCACACATTAAATTCACTCTTTTACTTTATGAGTGCCATCCCAAAGCATCCTTTAAATGCTCTTAGAAGGGAAGAAAGAGGTAGAAAACTAGTTCCTCTGTGAAT
The DNA here is from genome assembly GCA_004026585.1 of Noctilio leporinus. Taxonomy (NCBI): domain Eukaryota; kingdom Metazoa; phylum Chordata; class Mammalia; order Chiroptera; family Noctilionidae; genus Noctilio; species Noctilio leporinus. Next base: position 192,632 of record PVIW01000452.1, on the reverse strand, counting down.
GTATAAGGCATGGTCCCTGGATTCTGTGGGCTGTGTCTCATTGGGATACTCCATTGAGCCAAATGATGAGGTGTGGTAGATCTCACAGCCCAGTAAATTATGTCTATGCCCTGTTGCTTTGTTTCATTTTTTTCTAGGACTTGCAGAGCTTTACGCTGCTTTTACAGGCTCTATGAGACTAGTTAGAAGTTGCTCTGAGGTTTATCTCATCCATTTGCAGATTTTTGTGTTCTCATGCCCTTTACATCAGTCTACTGAAAATGTGGATAGTTCCGTGAATAGTGCTTATAAATGTGAAAATGCAGGCTTTCAGATAAAAACCTACTTAAGATTTATCGTTATCAATTAAAAAAACAAATCAAGTTGTTGAATTTTTATGTGATTTGTGAAAGAGAGGGCAAAGAGCTTCTCCATACAAGAACTAATCTGGGGCTTTCTTTGTATCTGGTTGACCTGCTAGACTCCAAATGAGACCAGCAAACTAAATAAGACCAAATACCTGATTGATAGGTCCTCCTGCCCCTCAAATTTGGCATGGTTACTCTTTAAGCCAGATTCTCTATTTAATTGCTTTATTTCTCGTGAAGCTTTTGATGGCTTTACATTTTCTTTTGTAACTTGAGTTCAAAATCTAGGATTCCTTTTCCCCCTCTTTATCACACATCAAATTAATTGCTAAATCCTCCAGATCAGAAATACCCAATAGAAGTATAAGCTAGAAAAGCAATTTTAATTTTCTAATAACTGCATTTCAAAAGGTAAAAAGGACATGTGAAATTTATTTTAATAATATATTTTCTTTAACCAAGTATATCTAAAATATTACCATTTCATTGTGTAACCAATCTGAACAATTATAATGAAGTATTGTACAATTTTTAATACCATATATTTAAATGAGGTGTTTTATACTTAATGGCACTTCTCATTTGAATAAGACACCTTTCAAGTGCCCAACAGCCAAATATGACAAGTAGCTTGTAGATAGCAGAGCTCTCTCTATACCTTAACAATGAACCTGTTAATCCCTTTTCATTCTCACTGCTACATCTTCAGTTCAGATGCTTGCTACCTACCTTTTAACCAGTCTATTGTAATCATGTACATACTTACATCCTGCCTCTAAATCAACAAATAGCTCTATTTAGCTTTTATTTATAATGATAAGTTCTATGCTAGGTGCTGAGGCAACCAAGATAAATAAAACCAGATCCTTGTTCTTGGAAGATTGCAGTTTAGCAAGAGAGACAGAAATATGTACAATTAACCATGATACATTGTGATGAGAACAAGGGTAGTGGTATAAATAAAGCACAGTGGGAACACAGAGGAAGGAAATACCATCCTGAGTGAGGGAATTGGAGAGCATTTCAGAGAGGAGGTGGCAGTTGGAATGGGCCTTCAAAGATAAGTAGGAAGTTAGCAGGATCATGAGGGTATAACTCAGAAAGGGGAGGGAGGAAAGTAAACAAAGTCCATCTTAGTATTACCAGATTCTACATAATGACATTAAATTAAACTTTGTAGAATAGCTTTCAGCATGCTCCTCCCCTGCTTAACATTAATTCCGCTTTCCTAATGAGAGCAGGTATATTCTACTGCCTGGCTATTTTAAAATGTATTTTTTTTATTGTTATCTGGGTACACAGAGATCCCTAGATCAGGAGACGATTGCCACTGGAGGGACAGTTGGTCACTTACAGTTCCCACCAGGACAGGGCATGCCATCCATGTATATTCGTTTTTGACCACGTACCTGAGCATCATGGCCCAGCTAAGGTGATTGGTAAAAGTAACCATCACACCTCGTCACACAGGGCAGCCCAGGGAAGACGCAGGGCCAGTCAGAAGGCTGAGAGTGTGGGACAGAAACATAGGCAAGAAGAGTATTTGTTGTGGTTTCTGAGCAAAGCAACAGGAGAGGCAGGGTAAGCAGCTTTAGCGTGGATGGTGTCCGTAATTCAGCAGGCTCAGGGGCGTATGAGTTTTCCTGCGTGTCTGCTACTCGATCTAGGGCAGACTAGAGCAGGGGAATATTGGCCCAGGGCTCAAGAGCCAAATAGCAGAGGGGAGGGTGGGTGTAAAATCTGGACTGGTTTGCATGGGAAAAGTCCTCTCCCAGGCTATTCATTTACTATCTTTAGGAATTGGTTAGTCCTGGGAGGGGTAGTCTCCCCAGGGTCATTAAGCCCCAGGGTCAAAATATTGAAATACAAAGACATGTTAGGTACACTGGTGTTCAAGGGCTTTCAGATTTTGACCCCTTTCCAGCTTGTTCTTATCTAAGACAAACTGAATTACTCCCTACACCCTCAGCATTTGGTCTGCCGCTTCCCCACCTTCTGGCAGTTCACTCACTTTTAAATCACCTATATTCTTTTATTCTCATATAATTACATGCTATTATGTTTTGGCCTTTTGCTAACTTTTAATAAAATAGAGACATTTATATTGGATGATGACAATAGTAGTTATACTTTTTCTGTAGTGGACCTTTACCATGTGCTGGGAGTTTTTATTAGTGTTTTACATACTTTTTTTTTCCATTTAATGCACACAATAAACCAAGAAAGAGAAAATCATTTCTTCCCCTTAAAAGTAAGGGGAAGTAACCCATGGAAAGAAAGGTTAAATAGCCTACCGAAGGCCTAGTATCTAATTCTTGGCTATTCACAGCCAGTAGACTGATACTGAGGACCTGTGTTTGTCATCTTCAAATCAAAATCATATGGAATTTATTTACAAAACTTTTTCTCTCAAATCTTTGATGATTATAATTGTAATTGGTCAGGCACTTCTTCAACAGACACCAGTTAGACCTCTTAATCGATATTTTCATTTAAAAAAAAAAAAAAAAAAGTTTTTTTTCTATGAATTACCTGTGGGTGCCTGTGTGAGAAGAATGTGGGATCATACTTTCCCCAGCCCCTCTCAAAGGCTTTGCACTTTATAGTATATTTCTATACATTGTGATAAGATCCAATCTCTTCCTTTCTTTGAAAGGGCTGTCACTTTTCTTATGCCCCTTACTGTATTCTGCTTAGTATCTTAATATTTTTCACTTCTAGTTCTAGATTATGAAGCTTATTGAGGACAGGCATTGGATTTTATTTACATTTAATCAAATATTTATTAGAACTGTGTTCATAAATAGGTATTGCTTTATTGTCTGTATGAAAAATAAACTCAATTATATTTTTTATCTGAGGAAAATATCATGAAGTCAATTACATCTTCCTGATATAGATCCCTTTTCTCCAACAAGTAAAACAAAGTACATATAGCTTTGCTAGAAAAATTGAACATTTCTTCTGATTGAATTAATTTTAAATATAGTTTCTTAGTATCCATTCTAGTCAATGCATTATGTTGGTTAATTTTAGTTAGTCTTGGTTTTATTTTCCACCAGTGAACTCATAATTGAGACTGAAAAAGAAAAATATCAGTATGACTTTACCATATGGTTAATCAACATATCTCATAGTAGGGTTAACTTATTTCAGGCACTTTAAACAATGTTTTTGCTTAAAATTAGCACTGCAGTTCATAACTACATAACTAAAATGACTTGAAAAACAGTTTAAAAATCCATTTCAACAGGAAAATATCATAGCAGATGGTGTTGTGAAATAAAACTCTGGGTATAAGGAAGAACCAAAGATGCTTCAGGGTGTCTGCAGCAGCTGGAGTTTAAGAGACACTTTTTACTAAGAGGGTCAGGTTTGGGAGCCTTTTCATTCAAATCAAATTCCACCTGGATATTTTCTAACTCTTAGCAGAGTTCCTGAATTTATTCTATTTAAAAAGGGAGGGCAGGGCTCTGGTTGGTGGCACAGTGGATAAGGCGCCGGCCTATGAACCCAAAAGTCGCTTGTTCAATTCCCAGCCAGGGCAAACAAGCCAGGTCTCCAGCCAGGTCCGTAGCTGGAGGCTGGTGAAAGAAACCATACATTGAAGTCTCTCTCCCTCTTTGTCTATCTCCCTTCCCCTCTCTCTAAAAAGTAATAAAATCTATTTTTTAAAATAAATTTAAAAAATTAAAAGGGAGGGCATATATGTCCACTCAGCAGCCTCAAAATTTGGAGCTCTGATACCTCAGAAGGAATACATTGTTTGCAAGCATGGCAGGCATAAACACGTGCTATGGGTTACACAATAGTAAGGAATGGACAAGAGGAAAGTGGGAAGAGGAAGAGTAATGAAGCAAAGGAGGGAGGATGAGAGCTAGGGAAAGCGAGTGAGAAAGAACCAAATGAGCATAGTAAGAGTGCCCTGTGTTCCCACTATAAGCAGATACTTCTTGAACCTTTAGGATGTGAACATTGGAACACTTTCTGGCTCCTGTCAGAATTTTTTTCTTATTAAGGCCATCTGAATCAACATGGGGACTGCCCATCACTTTTTATGATCAGGATTTTTGTTAATCTTCTCAAGACTTAATCACTGAAGATGTCATTCTGTTTAACAGGACGGGTGTGAATCTGTTTTCATGTTCTGATTCTTACCAAGTTCCTATACATTATAGAAATTTTCTGATTTAGTATGGGGTCAACTTACTAATAGCTTTGTCTCAGCAAAGGGCAAAATCTGGAACCTGTAACAGTTCCATGTCCGTGTTCAATCAGATCAATGATCATCAGGCTTTTACATTGAGGATATAGATAGGCAGACACTGTCCTTGTGTACTGAGAGAGGCAAACAAAGAAAGTGTCAATGTCATATGATTTATACAGTTCTATATATCTGAAGATTAGAAATAGGTTGGGGCCCTGGTTGGTGGCTCAGTGGATTGGCACCAACCTGCAAACCCAAAGGTCGCTGGTTTGATTCCCAGCCAGGGCACATAACCAGGTTGCAAGCCAGGTCTCCAACCAGGTCCCCAGCTGGAGGCAGGTGAAAGGCAACCATACATTGATGTGTCTCTCCTTCTCTGCCTCTCTCCCTCCCCCTCTTTCTGAAAATAATAAATAAAATCTTTGTCTTTAAATAGAAAGAAAGAAAGAAAGAAAGAAAAAAAAAAAAAAAAGAAAGAAAGAAACAGGTTGATAGTGTTTGTGCCACCAGAATTAGCTCAGTTGCTGGACTTTTTAACGTAGCAGAAGAAGCTGCAATAGTTCAATGACAGTTGAAGTTAGAGAATACAAGACATTTTATGTCGTCTAAGGAATGGAGACCTCATCTCCTAGAGAGCAGGGCTCCTTGGAGGACTTTAACAGGAAAGTCACATGATCTATTTAGTGACAGTTCACTCTGATATCCAAGATGAGGGAGATTTTGAGGGACATCAGGCTAGAAGTGGGGAAACCAGTTAGTAAGGTAAGCATGCATGCTTTCCTGTGACAGTTCAAATTAATATTCATTTCTTTTTCTAGCATAGTTATCAGTGATAACTCTTTCACTACATCCTAGTTTGGATCATAAATTCTATGGTTACCTTGCCAACTAAAAGTTTATTCCAGTGGTCGAGGTGAAACTTTATGATGTCTAGAGTTCATCAGGGCTTGGCTATACAGATGGAAAGAAATTGCTGCCCAACACTATCAACAAGTATATGCACTTTGACATCCAAAGAAATCTCTGTGTCCACCCCACACAGGCCTGGGCAGATATACAAGAGACCCCATTGAAAGCATATATCAATCAAATGCTAAATATTACAAATATATAATGGCTAACTGATGAATCACTCAGTGGTCTTATGGTTCGTCACCTCAGCTTGTATTTGTCTGAAGAATCTGAAAAGATATAAGGAGAATCATGAGCAACTGGAGAAGGAAACCAGAAAGATAACAGTCATGCAGGGCAGGAGGCCTTGCTGCAGTTCTGCACTGTCCTTCCTGGTGCTAGAAAGGGCTGCAAATTTGAAAGTGGTAGGGTCAATAGAAGAACCATCAAAAAATTGATGTGTGTTAAAAACCCAATGCAGAATGTTGGTGATTTTTATGCAGAAACTAAATAATGCTTAATAAATAAATCTCTACTTGGGAATAAAACAATAAATGGAGCTGAAGTTTAATAGAAGATTTTGACTCTTGCTTAAGGATAGTAGAAAGGGCCTGAAAGTCTGCTCAAGTTTGATCTGTCTGAGGTCATTATGACCTTGGACAATGGTAAGTGTAGAGGCAATTTAGTCAAGTGAAAGAAACAATTGTTCGTTTCCTAGTACCCTTATTTAATCATGTGCTGTCACTTGGGCCTCCTGTTAGAACTCAGGAAGGGTTATTTGGTGGCAATAATAAGGGAATATTTTACAAAGGAATGAAGTAACTAGACCCAGGAGAAAAGAGATGTTGCTATCAGAAATACATTTCAGCAGGAAATAAAGAGAATATGAATAAGAATAAAGCAAAAGGGTGAAGGGCTGTCATTTATTTTATTTTTAAATGTTCCTCCTTCCAGTTCTCATTTTGTACACATGAGGCAGGTTTTCCTTCACTCCAATCGCACCATTACATTGTATTTATATAGTGCATATCTTCCGGAAGCTCACAGGACTGTGTCTGATTCCCTGCCACTACAGAAAGCATTGCTTAACAAAAGGGGGACATTCTTATTTCATTTGTTTTATCATGAAATGCTTTAGTGGGAGCTTGGTGCTGGATGCGCCTTAGGCTGGTGATTTTGTATTGGGCTGCACACAGGCCTGTCGCAGCTCCATGGCTGCCCAGAGAAGAGGAAACGGGGGATCATTTCACAGCTGGGAGCCAGGCTTGCCATCATCCTTTAGCTTTCAACTGGGACTCTGAGAGATGTTTCTAATCTGCAAAGAATTATCCAGTTTCCTGATTTACCTTCATGGTTCCTGATGTCCCTGAAATAGTTCTGTTTGGGATCTCTGTGTGTCCACAGGCAAGACAATTGGCTTTCATTTTAAACCTGAAACTCCCCCTTCTGTTTACACTTTTCAGACTCTCATTGGTAGAATTGCACTTATCACAATTACCTCCTCGGGGTTTTACTTCAGAGAAATAGAATTGAGTGAGAAAAAAAAATTCTCTGAGGTGGAAGGGGATGAGTTTGGAGATGAAAATGTTTTAGTCTTCCTTTAGAAATTTTTATTGCAGTTTTGTTATTCTTTAAAAATAAATGCATGCTTCCAAGCATCCATAATTCAATGAAATCAAACCCACATTAATTGCCTTGGATTCACTAAAAGTTGGTCTCGTCACATTTTTCATTTAGCTAAAAATTGATTTTTAGCAAAGTGAAGCTGGTTAAAAATAATGCTTGGCCTCTGTGTGATACTAGCAGTCAAAGTATTCTAACCAGGCCCTTTTAAAGTCCCTCAGGGAGCCATTCCTATTTCTCTCCCTCCTCCTCTTCCCTTTTCTATGTCTTTCCTCATCTTCCTCCTAAAGGTTAGGCAAACACTATGCTCATTCACTATTATGAAAATACTTTAGATTATATGAAGTAGATAGGACATTACATTTCAACTCTGGAATTAGTTTATTTTATAAATTCTTTAAATAGGCCAATAACAGAGACTATCAGACAGGTTTATGAGATGGTTTTTTAATTGTTGGGTATATTTTATATTTAACATAATATTAATAATGCTTTTTTTTTTTTCATTAAATTGAGTGCCTCTCATGAAACTGAATAGTCATAAGCACATACGTTGTTCCTAATCCTCAGTGACCATAGAAGGAATCACATGTGTGCATCAGAATAAGCTTAGTTGTCAATGCTGAAGTATAAAGCTGGAGCACTCAATTTCAAAATCAATTGCTGAATCACAATCAATGTCAGTTCATATTAGAACAAAACTATGTCACCAAGATTTATTTAATTAATTTGATTTGCAGTTTTTTAAATTATATTTTATTGATTATGCTATTACAGTTGTCCTAATTTTTTCCCTTTATCTCTCTCCACCCAGTGCCCCCAACTCCTTCAGGCCATCCCCACACATTTATGTCCATGGATCATGAGTGTAAGGTCTTGGCTACCCCATTTCCTATACTGTACTTTTACACTCCCATGTCTATTCTGTAACTACCTACATATACTTCTCAATCCCCTCACCTCTTCATCCATTCTCCCCCACCTCTTCCCTCCCTTCTGGCAACCATCAAAACATTCTCCATATCTATGACTCTGTCTCTGTTCTTATGTGCTTAGTTTTTTTTTTGATTCAATTGTTGATAGATATCTAATTTTGCTATTTCATTGTTCATAGTTTTGATCTTCTTTTTCTTAAATAAGTCCTTTTAACATTTCATATAATAATGGCTTGGTGATATTGAACTCCTTTAGTTTTTCTTGTCTGGGAAGTTTTTTATCTGTCCTTCTATTCTAAATGATATCTTTGCTGGGTAGAGTAATCTTGATTGTAGGTCCCCACTTTTCATGACTTTGACTATTTCTTCCCAATTCCTTCTAGCCTGCAAAGTTTCTTTTGAGAAATCAGCTGGAAGAACTTAGGGAACTCCCCTGTCAGTAGCTAACTTCTTTTCTCTTTCTGCTTTTAAGATTCTCTCTTTATTTTTAACCTTTGGCATTTTAATTATGATGTGTCTTGGGGTGGGCCTCTTTGCATCCATCTTGTTTGGGACCCTCTGTGCTTCCTGGATTTGCATGTCTATTTTCCTCACCAAATTAGGGAATTTTTCTTTCATTTTTTTTTTTTTTTTTCCAAATAGGTTTTCATTTTCTTTCTTTTTCTGTTCTTCTTCTGGTACCCCTACAATGCAAGTGTTGGAATACTTGAAGTTGTCCCAGAAGCTGCCTACACTATCCTCATGTTTTTCGATTTGATTTTCTTCTTGTTGTTCTGATTGGTTATTTTTGCTTCCTTATGTTCCAAGTCATTGATTGATTCTGGGCTTTATCCATGCTACTGTTGTTTCTCTATAATTTGTTCTTTATTTCAGTTTACCCTTTGTTTCTGACTAGGTTTTTTTTTTTTTTTTTTTTTTTATGTTGATGAGGTCCTCACTAAGTTCCTTGAGCATCCTTATAACCAGTGTTTTGAACTCTCCATTTGATAGATTGCTTATCTTCACTTCATGGTGGTAATACAAAGTGGTCTGTAGCTAGCTGTCCACTGGTTCTGGGGTATCCCAGGTAATACAGGGTAAGATCAGTCTTCACCTGGGTTTTGCCCTGGGGCACCCTGCCTGAGCTAAAAAGCAACTTGAGGGAGCTGCTACTTGTACTGGGCTTGGAGATTCCCAGATGAAGCCAAGTTGTGAATCTAAACTGGCTGCTGCTAGTGCCAGACCTGGAGCTCACTGAGGCAGCTGTTGCTTGTTTGGTAGGATTTAGGAGGTTGTGTATCATGAGCGAAGACCAGCCATTCATATGGAAAAGCAGCTTGGGTGGGTCCATAAGTTGGTGGGACAGTCTCTGGGGATCTCCAAGGTAGGTCAATCAGAGTTAGCCAGATTGATGGAGTTTTAGATATGGCACCAGCTTACTGGCTATGTTTGGGAATGGTTTAGCAAAGGGACAATGATTTCTGCTCATCTCAATGCCAGACACTTCAGTTTCCCCCTGAATACCATTGGTGCCCTTCAAGCTGTTACCCCAGTGCTGGAGCTCAAGGGAATAAGTTCAAGTATGTGAGTCCACTGAGTTCTTTAAGAAGAACTGCTTAGGGCCCCGGAAGTTTCTCCCACTGACTCAATTCCCACTGATTTTTGCAGCCGAAAGTTTTGGGGACTTCCTGGCACTGGAATCCTCTTGGTTGGGGAGCCTAGTATGGGGCTGGGACTCCTCACTCCTGACTTGTTCTTCTCAAATTTTTATCCACCACTCATAGATATGGGGTCAGCCCATTTCACATCTGTGTCCCTTTTACCAGTCTGGATGGATGTAATTTCTTTAATTCTGTAGTTGTTAGACTTCCATTTAACTCCATTTCCTAGGTGTCAGACTTCCATTCAGCTTAATTTCTGACGGTTCTGAGTGATGGTGGTTCTATATTTTAGTTGTGATTTTGATGTGGTTGTGCAAAGAGGTATACACTGCCATCTTGACTGGAAGTCAAGATTTTATTTTTGAGAACCAGTGAAAAGAATCAAGAGCAGTTTTCTCTTAGCATCCCTGATATTATGGTTGTATGTAAAACATGCACACAAGTAAAGTAAAAGGTGATGAATTCTGTCCAAGTTCCCAGCACTTAATTAAAAATGCAAAGCCAAAATGTATATAATTGTTAGGGGGATATATTTTGTATTAGGCTTTACTATTTGTGTACTATGTAGATTGATGTTTTATAAAGGTTTTGTTGCTAGGTACCTAAAAATAGCCTTTTCTACTCCTTATATTACAATGTCATCACACTCTGATTAGAAGGTAATTAGTTAATAAGCCCCTCCTTTTTTTTATTCTAGGATTCAAGAAGGATTACTAAAACAACACTGCATAGTAATGCAGTTATTACAATGATCTATTTGGGGAAAAATGTGCACCTGTCATATGATCACCCAGACTTTCGGGATGAAATAAAAGTTTACCAACAGCACTGTGGTGGGGAAAACCTGTGTGTCTACAAAGGCAAACTACTTGAAAAAGGTACACAATGAAATATAAATTGTTTTTAAGTGCTTGAAGTTAATGTTATAGAGAAACTCTTATTGATATCAAAATGACTTCAATTTCTTTATGAGATGATGCATATCCAGGAATTTATAAACCAGCTGTCTCAAAGTAAATAAGGATTTACTGCTCCATGGTTGAAATTGGAGCAGCAATTACTCTTACAGATTGAAGAAGAAAGAATTTGGAGTGATTTAATCTGGTAACATGTTAATTTGGAGACAGATATATGATAACTAAACCATTACACAAATAAACTGTCCCCCAAATTACAGGTTAATTATTTTGCTTGCCATAGTAAATTATATTATACACTATTCAAAGAGAAAACTAACAGATTAGAAATTTGTTCTTTAGAAGTATGTTGAGATAAAATCACAAATCCAATAAACTTAAAGGTGAATCACACCTAAATAATATGGTGCAGAATTTAGCCAAATGCATTTAGTATATTTACATTTTCATTTGATCATAAATCTATGTTTGTTAGTGTTGGGGAGAAAATTTTTTTCTTCTACATGTTTAAGCTCTAGCTGGTCTAAGAATTAAATTGATGTGAGATAGATTAATAAAAGAAAGTAACCATATGTAAGAGGTCTGTCCAAAAAACATCCTGCCAAATACTATGAAAAATAGACATTTATTGAAGAAGATACAAGATATAAGAAAAATTGTACGCAGGACAATAATACTTCAGTCCCCTTCAAAGTAGGTACTTTGGTACCTCACACAGTTCTCCTAATTGCCATCAGCTGTTCCATTGTATTTTTCCTGAATCTCATTGTTAGCCTGAAATCTCTTCCCTTTCAAAGGTGATTTTAGTTTGGGAAAAGGTAGAAGTCACAGGGCATCAAATTAAGGCTGTAGTGGGGCTGAGTCACCTGGGTGATTTTATGTTTCACCAAAAAACTCTCCATGAGATGAGTAGGTACATTGTCGTGATGAAACTTCCAGTCATCAGTTGACCATAGCCGAAGTCTTCTGAATCATTCTAATAGTTTCTGCAGAGGAATGTTCAAGCTTGACACAAAATTTGATGCAGATTTGTTGCACTAATTGCTCAGTCATTTTGAATGTGACAGCCACATGGTACACATGCTCACTCACTGGCATCTACCATCTCCTCTGACTAGTACCGTGAAATAGTCACCCACGCACATTCCAGTCTACTCTCTTTGTCTGCCAGGTTACATTGATGTTGCATAAACTATTATCATTATATTAACAATGGCTGTACTTTTTCCAGACAGACCTTGTACATACATCCAGGGGGGCCCATAAGAATATGGAATCCAGAGATAAATTGGATAGTTGAGGCTTACAAGATTTTCTGAACTAAGGAAAAGTGGTAGGAGTCTGGGACCTCAAAGGGTAGAAAGGCAATTCACATGGAGGTGAAAAAGCAAATGCCAAGAGACAAGAGGACACAGACTGAACTTTTATATTTAGGCTCTGCTGAGTTGCCCCACCATACCTAGTTCATATTATTTTAGAGTGATCTATAATGATAGCTTAAAATAATATCCCAAATAGACATGTTTTGGGGTGGCAAACTCTATTCCCTTTCTTTAGCATAAAATGTTTTTTCTTTTTTTTTTTAAATGTAATTTTATTGCTGTTGTAATTGTAAAATTATTTTTATATTCCATGTAGGGTTGCACATATTTTGTGAAAGTTTTTTCAATATTTAATCTGTGAAATAGCAATGAGAAGAGTTGTTACAAGATTATACAGGAGTGGGCAAAAGTAGGTTTACAGTTGTGAGTACTTGAAACAGAATTTATTCTTGTATTACTGTTTATTAATTTATATTTTTCCATATGAACAACTATAAACCTACTTTGACCCACCCCTGTACTTGTGATTTCCTTGGTTGATAAACTCTATTTAGAAAGTAATAGTTTTTACTAATTAAAATCAATATTTATATGTGGGTATTCTTTTCTTCTTGCTTTTGAAAAAATATATTTTATTGATTATGCTATTACATTGTCCCAAATTTTCTCCTTTTGTGTCCCTCTATCTGGTACTCCTACTCCCACTGATAATCACCCCCTTAGTTCATATACATGGGTCATGCATATAAATTCTTTGGCTACTCCATTTCCTATACTGTTCTTAACATTCTTTTGTCTCTTCTGTACCTACCAATTTGTAGTTCTTAATACCTACACCTTTTACCCCATGCTTCCCCTTCTTCCTCTCAGATGATAACCCTCCAAATGATCTTTATGATTCTGTTTCTGTTCTGCTTGTTTGCTTAGTTTTTTTTTTTAGATGCTTATTGATAATTGTGAATTTATTGCCATTTTAATGTTCATAGTTTTTATCTTCTTTTTCTTAAATAAGTTCCTTTAACATTTCATATAATAATGGCTTGATGATGATGAACTCCTTTAGTTTTTCCTTGTATGGGAAGCATTTTATGTGCCCTTTCATTCTAAATTATAACTTTGCTGGATAGAGTAATCTAGGTTGTAGACCCTTGCTTTTCATCACTTTGAATACTTCTTGCCAATCCCTTATTGCCTGCAAAGTTTCTTTTGAGAAGTCGGCTGACAATCTTAGGGGGACTCCTTTGTAGGTAACTTTCTTCTTTTCCCTTGCTGTTTTAAAGATTCTTTCTTTATCTTTAACCTTTGACATTTTAATTATGCTGTGTCTTGGTATGGTCCTCTTTGTGTTCATCTTGTTTGGGACTCTCTCTACTCTCTGGACTTGTATGTATATTTCCTTCACCAAACTAGGGTAATTTTCTTTTATTGTTTTTTCAAATAAGTTTTCAATTTCTTGTTTTCTCTTCTCATTCTGGCACCTTTATGATTTGACTATTGGTACATTTGAAGTTGTCCCAGAGGCCCTTTAGCTTATCCTTGCTTTTTAAAATTTTGATCCTTTTTTCTTCTTGCTGTTCTGATTGAATGTTTTTTGTTCTTCGTTATGTTCCAAATCATTGATTTGATTCTTGGCTTCATTCATTTCACTGTTGGTTCCCTAAAAATACTTTTAATTCATTTAGTATAACCTTCATTTCTGCAGGGGTCTTCTTATGCTGTTACAGTACCCGATGAATCCCTTGAACATCCTAATAACCATTGTTTTTAACTCAGCATCTGATAGATTGCTTATCTCCATTTTGTTTAGTTCTTTACCTGGAGTTTTGTCCTATTCTTTTATTGGGCCATACTACTTTGTCTCCTCATTTTTGCTAACCTGTTTTAGAGGTAGAGCTGTTTTAACTCCCTGTCTTAGTAGGGTGAGCTATTGTAGAAAAACACACTGGTAAATTGGATGGGGCTCGAGTCTTAGATAATCACCAAGGTGAGGCAGCCTGTGTGAACCAGGTTGATGAAATTGCAGATATGATGTCCCAGTTCTGTGGCTTTGTGTTGGGGAGGGTCAGAAGGGGGAAAATAGCCACCACTACCTGGCCTCTGGATTTTTTTCCAGGGGGTAGCTGTCCCCTGACATTCACCCTGATGCCAGATACTTCACTTTTTCCCAGTATGCCACTGGTGCCCTCCTGGTTGCTATCCCAGTAATGAAGCCCAAAGGGAGTGAGTGCATTAAGTTTTAATCCATTGTAGGCCCTTTAAAAATGAGATGTCTGAGAATCCCACAGTTTCTTCTGCCACCCCAACCTCCACTGGTTGTTATAGCCAGAAGTTAGGGGGACTTAGCTTCCTGGCACTGAAATACTGGTCTGGGTGGTCTGGTATGGGGCTGGGACTCCTTGCTCCTGAAGTATCCTTACCAATTTTTATCCATCATGTGTCTCCACCCATTCTGTGTCTCTGCCTTTCCTGTCCCTCTGGTTGAATGTAGTTTCTTTTATTCCTTTGGTTGGACTTCCATACAGCTCGATTTCCTGACCATTCTGGGAGATATTTTTTTGTGGTCTAGTTGTAATTTTTGCTGTGGTTGTACAGGAGGCAAGCTGTGCTTACCTGTGCCTCTGTCTTTGGTATTTTTTATATATAGACTTAGGGTTTAAGAGAGGAGTTGAGGGCAAACATGGAGTTGTTACTTTTGGCTTCTGTGTTTCTCCTCATTAAGAAAACAGTAATATTCATTTAAAAAATTCCAGTAATTAAAGAGACACCATACATATTTAAGAATTAAATATTCAAATTTTCCAATGCAAGGAAGGGTAAACACTTGAATGGTGATTTTCATTTAAAGTACAATATATAATCTTTTATTTATAAAAATATTTTTTACTTTGTAAAATATATAAAATTTATTTAAAATAATGTTAGAAATATTTTCCCCCATTTCCTGTACTTGGTCAATATAGGATTCACTGTGTCTCATTTAGTTATAGCATTTGAGAGTTCATTCCTTCCATTTTGTAGGTGAGGAAAATGGGGGGAGTACAGGCTTCCCAAGGGTACATGTGCAGCTCCAGGCAGGATCAAGAGCAGATCCTGGCCCTCTGACTTGGTACAAGACCTTTGCTTAGTGCTATACAGCTCTAGTTAGCTATTTTCAGACATTTTCATAATATGATGTGTTCACAATAGTAGCATAGATACCATGCGATTGTTTATTAACAGTATAACTTTCAACCATTAATTTATAAGAATTTCTGAAATTAGCTATAGCCTAAAGTTGGAATTAATACAATAAAATCCTTCCTGGGTCTTAGATTACTGTCTGTTCATGAAAACACATATATAATATTCATTTGGCTGCTGGAAAATATGGTACCTACAAATGAAAAAGAACACAACTTAGCTGAATGAGTTTCTGGGAGACTATTACACTCTGTGATTAGTGTGCAAAACCAAATGTTATTAGAGAGTTACTTGGTTAAGTGCTATTTTGCATATATTATTTGTCTTTTCCCGGGACTGTTTTTTTTGTTTGTTTGTTTGTTTGTTTGTTATGTCATTGGTCAGTCTTGAATAATAGGGTGGAATGGGGACTTAAATAATTGGGTGGAATGGGGACTTAAATAATTAAATCCTGCCCACATAATAATTTTGCCTCAGCTTGTCCTTCATTGTCAGGAAAGTAAGCATTCAAAATTGAGAAATGTGATGGCTTAGAGTTGACTTGTTAACTCTAACAAGAGTTAAGCAATCTTAGCAATTTACCTGAACTGAAAAGAATCTGCCCTTTTTAAAAATCAAAGCTGTGCAAGATTCGGTGAAATGTGAATAGATTTTTAAGAAGATTTCTGTTTTTAAAAAAGTTAACATTATGTTTGCAGCAGTAAACTCATTAAAAATGTGGCATTCATTAACTTGTCTTGCTTTTGGATGGGAAATAAAAATAAAATTAATTATTTAATAATGTGGCAAATGCTTCTTTAGTCCTATAATAATTCATGTTGTCTTGTGGTTTGACATCAAGTCACATGTAGATTGTTTAGCATGTATACCTAGGAAGTCACTGAAAATTTCTGCTACTTGTGAAGAATGCAGTTCTTCACAGACATTTTGATTTGCTATGTTCATCATTTCAAACAAGGCAAACCTTGGTCTCCTATGTTCATGTGGATACAAAGAATAAAGTAACTGGTTTCTGACCCTCATAATGTCTTCCTTTTCACCCCCATTTTCTTGTATTTTCTGACCTGATTCTATTATAACTATTTGTACATTCCACATTATTCCCCCCTGCCCTCCTAATTCTGTTATCTTTTTGTATGATATTTCCTTTATCTGCAATAGGACAATGGATTTCAAAATCAAAATAGGATTTTAAATTCAAATCTTTCCCATCTTTTAAAATTTAGAATAAGGCTGTAAAACTTTCTCAGCTAACTTCTATTCTGTGTTATCTATCTTTTGATGGCTGTGCCTCTTATTCTACACTTAAAACCAAACTATTTCATTGGACTAGGACTTATGTTCACTGCTTTTTATCTTACCGTATATAGTTTTTTTTAGCTTTTAAAAATAGTTTTATTGAGGTATAACTTACATCCTGTGGCATTCATTCATCTTAAGTACAATTCACTGAACTTTAGGAATTTTGTGGGGTTATGTGGGCAGTATCTATCACAAACTAGTTTTAGAACTTCTCCATCACTTCTAAAAGTTTCCTATGCCCATTAGCAATTGACCCTATTCTCCTAACCAGCACCAGGCAACCACTAACCTGCTTTCAATCTCTACAGAATGCCTTCTCTGGACATTTTTTTTTATAAATGAAATTATACAATAGGTCGTGTTCGGTGTCTTCTTTCTTTTAGTATAATGTTTCAAGAGTCATCCACTTGTAGCATCTATCAATATCTGCTCTCTTCTTATATCATTCAATACGAGGACATATTTTCCATCACATGGATGGAGCATATTTTATTTATTCACCCCAACTTATGGACATTTGTATTGTTTCCACTTTTAGCACCATTATACATCATACTATTACAAATATACAAATACACATTTTTATGCAGACGTCTGTTTTCATTTTACTTGAGTAGATTCCTGGATTTGATGGTCTTTTTTTTCTGCCTCTGAGTATATGTCATACTTTATGTGTTTCTTTATGTATCATTTGACTTAACTGTTGAAAAGCTTAGCAATTCAGATCATGTATTAGAGCAATTCTGATTTTAGACTTCGACTTTTCCTTCTTGAAGTTTATTGTTCTTGCTGTTAGTTTGTTTGTTATATGGACAATTTTGTGAAATTTATTCTTTCTCCTTGATATACATACAGCCAGCAATGTCTTTACCCAGATTTTTAAAAATTCTGTTTTCCTGAGCTGGCATAAAAAATGTCCCCCGAACTGATGGCTTAACACAATAGAAACTTACTCACTCACAGTTTTGGAGACCAGAAGTCTAAAACTAAGGTGTTAAGTCCCTAGGGGAAAACCCTTGCTTTCTCTTCCAACTTTTGATGATTCCCAGAAATCCTTGGCATTCCTCAGCTTTTAGCTCCATCTCTACAGCCTGTGCTTTTGTCTTCACATGCCATGCTTCTCTATGTGTCTCTCTGTGTGTCCTCCTCTCTTACAAGAATATTGGTCATTGGAATTGGAACGAAACAGATCCAAGGTCATCTCATCTTGAGCCTTCACAAATAATATCTGCAAAGATGCCATTTCCAAATTGGGTCCCATTCTGAGGTTCTGGGTGGTCATGAATTTCTAGAGGCCAATGTTCCCCCTATTATAGTGGGTTCTTTAAGAGCACATTCAAAGTTCAGGCAGTTTTCAAGTCTACTCCAACTTTGATTTTCCACCAAACTCTGGTGTTTCCTTTATTCATGGATGCAAACTCCCATTTGGCCAGGGACATATGAATAGGTTGGGCCTGCTCCGCCCCATGCCCCTTCCAGTTAGCAGGGGATGCATATAAAGTTTACTAAATGTGTATAGGAGGGAAAATATTCCCTGATCTTTGGTTCTTTGAGCTAGTCGAATAATTAAAATGACATAAGACAGATTAACAGGAGAAAATCTAACACATACCTTCAGAGAATCTGCACAGACATAAGAGATTCCAGACAGGCAAGATGAAGTATATATGTCATTCTTGGCTAAGGAGAAGGAGGTAGAGGTCTGGAATTTCAAAAGGAAGTAAGATAATTCACAGGTAAGTGAAATGAGTTAATGTTTGGTAAACAAGTGTTTGCTGGGTCATACGGGATCAATGGGAGAGAGAGAAAACTTTAATCATATAGGCCTTGCTAGGTTCCTCCCTATCACATTTAGTTTATATTATGCTGGAGTGATGTATGATGATAGTTCCCTTTACTAAGCAGGTCCTCTCATTTCTTTTAGGCAGCTAGGAGGAAGGTCAAAGATTTTTCCTGAGTTTTTTTTTTTTTTTTTACAAATAACCAGCCTAAAATAATCCTATGCTAAAGAGACATATCTCGGAATGGCAAATTTTGCTCCCTTATGAGCACATCAATGATTACCTTAGTGCTTTCATCTCTCAGTTAGATTTCTGGCTAGTTAACTGGCCAGTTGCTTACTCTAATTAGAATTACAGTTTCAGGCTAGCAGAATGTCTCACTTTCTATGTTAACTTGCTTCTGAAATTGCTACTTATTAGTGGTGATGCCATTGGCCAAGGTTTTTTGTCTTCTGTTCCAAATCAAGTCAGCCCCCAGTGACATGGAGCTGCTGGTTATTTACAGCCTACTCTTACCTATTAGACCTTCAGTGATGAAATAGTGGCAGGTGAGAGGGACAGGAATTGCCCCAGGCAAGGGTGACTCCGATTTCCATTGCTCTTACCAAAAGTTCGATACACTTCCATGAATAACTGCTGCTTAGTTTATTTTAAATCTTTGATCCCTTTTTCAGATACACCATTTTAAGGGGGGAGGATTTGTTGACTTTACTCCAGAAGTCTGGTATATTGATTTAGTCTCTGTCCCTCTAAACTATAATTTCTTGAAGGGACCACATTTTATATTTTTTCAATATATTTTTGTTACTCCTCAGTACCTAAAATACTATTATCATTGTCATTCAATGATGAATAACTACATTTTATAAATGTTTAGAATGCTTTCCAATAATATACCTTATGTAAGCTTTAAGGCTGTTTTATGAAGTGAGTTGACTGGGTCACCCCCTTTACCTCACTCTCACCCATTCCTCCTGCCATCTCCATTTCATAGATCAGAATTCTGAAATGCAGATTTATGGTCTGCCTTCTTCCACAACTCCATGTAGAAACCATCAAGTCAGGGTTGGGAAGTGTCCCTAAAATTAAAAATAAAAAATTATAAAATAATAAGGGAATAAAGGCAGAGGGTGACAATTCTTGTTCAACAAGTTTGGGGGGAAAAGGAAGAAAAACAAAGGAAGGAAGGAAGGAAGGAAGGAAGGAAGGAAGGAAGGAAGGAGGGAAGGAAGGAAGGAAATAGAACTAATAGGTGGGGAGTTCTCCAGTCACATGAATACCAAATGGAAGAGCAATCACATCTAGAAGTTGATGTTCTGTGCCCATTCTCAGCATTTCTTCAGGTGAAGTCTCTTCCTGGGCTGGGTACTTCGGATGTGATGCTGAGCAGGATGGATCATTTCAAATATATGATTCATTCAAGTTTCCCCATTCAAGTTTCTTTAATGAAAGCTTTCTGATCACAACTGAAGAGTCCATATATTGTAAAGACAAGCAGATTTTAAAATCTACAGGTATAAATGACAGAATTACCTTCTCAATAAGTTTATTCTTTAGTAGACTTATTGAGTAAGATTTATTTTTAGAAGCATAATGTGGTATAAACAGTATTTACAGATGACTATGAGAAATAGGTTAAAATAAGACTCACTAACTATGAGGCCTTCTGTGCCATTGTCATGAAATCTGGGGAAATGGAGATGGGTATGACCAATTACTGCTCTCATGGGTTTCACAAGCATATACACAGAGCAGTAAACACCTAGATGAGGGTTCTCAAAGTGTAATTTCTGCATCAGCAGTGTAGCATCAGCTGGCACCTTGAGAGAAACACAAATTCTGGAGTCCTACCTAATTAGACACTCTGGGATGAGGCCCAGCAATATGTGTTTTAAAAAGCTCTCCAAGTGATTCTGATGCATACTGACATTTGCTGGTGTAGACATGTTTTCATATATTGTAATAAGTGCAACAATAGAAAATGTGTACATACAGAGAGGCAGAAATTATTAGATTAACTCTATTCTTGGTAGAAGTGGAAGAATCCAGGGAAGTTTCTTTAGTAGGAAGTGACGTTAGAAGTGTCAGGAGTAGCAGGTTTCTGAGTCACTCTGTAGAATATGTTTTTTCAGGTGTAGGGTTTGGGAAGTCCAGGGTGAGAGCTTCCCAAAGAGCCTTACAATAGCTTGGAATAGTTAAAACCTATTAATTGCAAGCAGTGGTTCTTATTTATCAGTGGGACTTTCAGGTGGTTTGAGGAACCGAAAAGGGGTCTCAAATTCAGGTAGAGAATTGATTGGAGGTCGAATAAGTCTGCCTCATCTATGTATGAATTAGGATTTTTCATGTCATAACTAAAAATATGCAGTTATTTAAAAGCATTACTGAGTTCACATTAGCCTTTTGTCATGGGCATTTTTGATAAATAACATAGCAAGATAGAGACATGGGATTTAGAGAGACATGTTTAGATTCAAATACAAACTTTCCCCCTTATTAATTTCTGCATCTAGAAACTTGTGATAGTCATATCCCCACCTGATGTAGTGGTTGAGAAATATACCCCAGATAATCAAGCATAATGTCTGACCACAGTAAATGCTCATAAAATGATAGGTATTATTATTATTATTATTATTATTACAAATCAAAGAGTTTTATAAAGGCTTGGAGTATGTTTTAATAAAAACAATAAGATGTTTTTTCACAACAATTTTCATAATTATCTTCATGTTAAACGGTGATCTAGACAACTGTACTGTACTTATCTAATAGGAAAAAATGTGATTTAGAATTAGTCCAAAGTTAATTGCTTTCATTGATTTATTTTCTTTTTAATTCCAGAGACCTTTCAGTTTATTTCCAAAAGGCATCATGGCTTCCCCTTCAGTCTCACCTTTTACCTGAATGGGATGCAGGTGAACAGATTAAGCTCCTGCTGTGAATATAAGCATCGAAAAGGTTCCAGACTTGGAGGCAAACGAGGCTACTTTGGGTTTGTGTGTGTGGAGAGATCATCTCCTTGCTACAAGTATGGAAACCAATGTCCTTTGGTAGAGGGCAAGTTTTGCTATATTTCCTTCTTAGGCTTTTACTGATACATTTCTCTGCACAATTGGTTAAGAAATTAAAATATCTAAGCTAAAGTTGGTTTAACTGTGTGTTGTACTTGAAATTAGAGGATATAAATGAGACTTCCAGATATATGGTATAATGGGGACAAAAGCTGATGGTGTTTTAAATTATGTTTCTCTATCTGTCTCTTTCCTTATCATGCTTTACGTTCTGTTTCTGGAGTGAAAGAGAGATGATTTTTCCCCCTTATCCCTCTTAGGAACTGGTTCTGGGCTGAGCCCCAAAGGAGGTGCAAGCACCTGACTCATAAAATTGGATTGGACAGGTTATATATTTTAGAGCTGTTATTGCATTATAGTGTAGTAGACCAAATATCACTCTCATGCCCCTAATTTTAATCTCAGGCATACCAAAATGCATGATAAAAGTCAGCTTTGATTGTTGCTTATGAACTTCGATATTGAATATTCTGTTTGAAATCGGGAGACTTCCTTGCAAGCTTTCTTTAATTTTTTTCTGAAAGTATTCATAAAGATTGACTATGTGCCAAACTGGAAACCCAGCAGTGAACCAACCAAAGTACCTCCCCACAAGGAATTCATTCTAATGAGGGAAATGCAAATATCATCCCAATAAACTGATTAATACATATATAAGTTGGTAATGAGCCTGAAGAACACAAAAAGGGTAAGGAAAATATAGGTAGTGAGCAGGGACGAAGAAAGGAATAGCATGATGATGGAAGATAAAGTCAGAGAGTCAGCAGGCCAGGTCATGTGGAGTCCTAAGGTTATAGCGGGGACTTTCTTTTCTTCTGAGAGTGACCATAGCCTCTGTGGTAAGTTTTGGGCAATGATCTATCACCATTTGATAGTAGTTCCTATGGCAAAAATAAACTAGGGAGTTTGGGGGAAGTGTAGAAACTACTTTGATATGGAGGAGAGTGAGAATGGTAGAAAGGGAAATGACTGGATTCTTGATGTGTTTTGAAAGTAGAGTTTATAGCATTTATTGATGGATTGATTGGATATAGTACATGAGACAAAGAGCTGAGTCAATGATGATTGAAAAGATTTTGGCTTGAAGGACTGGAAAGATATCCAGTCAACGCTATGATGGGGAAGGCTATGGAAAAAACAGGTCTGAAAGTGGAATGAAGAGATTTTGGTTTGGGGCAAATTAAGTTTAAGATACCTATAGGTTCTGATAGAGGTCCAAGCTGGAAATACAAACTTGAAAATAGTTTGCATATACACAGATGACATTTAAATCATAAAATAGGATGAGATTGCTTAAGAACTGAATGCAGATAGAGAAGATGCCTGACGAATGAGCTCCAGGTCACTCCAGTTCAAAAATGATGGGGATAAAGAGGAACCAGCAAAAGGTCTGAGAAGGAAAGCTGATGATTAGAAAGAGAGTTTAGTGATATCTGGGAAATGAACAAAATGTATGAAAATAAAGAAATGACCAATAAGATTGAATGTGTACATAAATTAAGTAAATGAGGAATGAGAATAAAGCATGATTTGGTAATGTGTTGTTTATTGTGGATCTTGGGACAAATTATAGTGGAGTGGGAGGCATTCAAGTTTCATGGGAGTAGGTTTAAGATATAATTGTAAAAGAGCTAAGGCCAGAGAATATAGATAATTATTTTTATAAAACATGGTCCTGTGAGGGATAGAACTTGAGTGGCATCCAGGAAGGAGGAGTTTGGGGTGTTAGGGGGCATTTTATTTTTTACGATGGAAATTAGTATAATATAGTGATATGCTGATAGAGAGGACTAATAATCAAGAGAAGAAAAAAAATTGACACTCTAGAGGAAAAACATGGATCAAGCATGACATAGAGGAAGCAATTGCTGGAGCAAAGTGCTGGAGTGGGTGAGAGGAGTTGGGATCCTGGGCTCAAGTAGAGGCATTAGATTTAGAGGAGGAGCAATTTAGCATAAGAGGTGGAGAGACGGGATGCAGAACGCAGGGAGAGGTAAGCTGGTGGATCTGTTTGGATAAATTGGAAGGTATCTGCTGATTGGAGGAGGAGGGACTTGGGGGGTTAGGAGAGAGGAGGTGTGAAAGGGTCCTCCAGTATGTGTGAGAGTGAATGGTCTTGGGCAGCGTAATAGGATACATTATATTTAGGCATATTTAGGACCCATCTGATATTGCTTTTCTGTACCAGTTCAAATATGGCTTCTCCATATTTGTGGGCAAGCCATTTAACAAACATCTCTTTAACTTTTGGGAAAGAGACATCCCTGTGCAAGCACATTGCATTCTTTGGGAGGTGCTGTGTGAGTCTAAGTGTAAGTGTTTGGTCCTGAACACTTTCTCCGGAGGTTTAATAATCAATTCGAAAATCCAATTGATGTCTTCTATTCTCCAGTTCAATACTTAATGATGTCTGTGCATTTCTTTATATGATTTCATGTAGGTCCTTCCAGCTTCGTTTTTCTTTTAAAGATTTTATTCATTATTTTTAGAGAAAAGGATAGGGAGGGAAGAAGAAAGGGAGAAAAACATCAATGTATGGTTGCCTTTCACCTGCCTCCAGCTACAGACCTGGCTGGAGACCTGGCTTGCAACCTGCGTATGTGCCCTGACTGGGAATTGAACCAGCGACCTTTGGGTTCACAGGCTGGCCCTTATCCACTGTGCCATACCAGCTAAGGCTAGCTTCTTTCTTTGATCTTTCCAAATAACAATGGCAAAATAGTTGCAATATTAAAGATTAAGTCCTATTACCCTCAACTAAAAGGCACAGTTCTAACAAAACATTGGCTTTCTTTTAAAATTTAAGTATTATCTTTTTTAAACTCTAAAAATAAATTTTAACCTCTTGACTCCCTTTACCCATTTTCAGTGTTTTGTTAGCTTCATTATCATGTCTTCAAGTAGAATCTGTGAATGTCCAGAATAGAGCAGTGTGGTGTCATTTAATATCTCTCTGCTGCAGACCAATGGCAAGTCCAGGCAGACTGGTTTAAATGTGGCAGGGATAGGTGGGTGAGTGCTGGCACCTTGCCTGTCTAGCCCTACTACAATTGACACTCCTCTGATTCTACAAGGCAGAACTCCAGTGAAAGCTGAGAACTACCCCTAAGGAGACTGGGGTCACTTATAATATTGTATGAACTTTGTTTTTTATGATCACATCCATAATAATACCTTTACTTATTTTAAGGGATATTTACAAATTCCCCAATTTGTTAAAAATGAAATTAATTTTAATTCATTTAAAAATGTGGTACCTGGAACTTTGATTATGATAAAATAAAACAGTATGGAATTCCTGTACTAAAAGTGATGAGGAATCCTGCTTACAATTCTCATAAAACAAGAAAAGCTCAGCAGTGGCCACTTCCAAAGTGTGGAGGTTAAACATTTGTACTTATCCCACGGTTACAGAAATTGTTGCAAGAGACTTGGTAGCTCTTTTCAGTTACCAGAGTGAAACACAGGAGGGAGAATTGCCGTACCAAATAGAACGCAGACAGCTTTGAGCTTAAGTAATCAGCACCTCAAATTACACCCTGAAGTCAACTAGGTAGTCAGTGAGGGGGAGAGCACAGATGTTACTCACTTTGTTTGTCCAATTCCCTTAAGCAGATGGGCAATAAAACGTCTGTGCAGTAGGGAGGCATCAAGGCATCTACACATTCACAACATACACTTAAAGTAACAACCTATCAGTGGCTCCAAATCAATGGATTTGGTGTTGCCATGGATAAGGAGGAACAGCTTGAACAGAAGGCAATGCAGGTAATCATATTCTGTGAAGATTCATGACACCTTTATTTGAAGGAAAGTAATGTGCTAAGTACATTATTATGGAAGTTAAGTATTTATCATGCTTTAAATGCGTGAGGTAAGTGTGTCCTTATCTTGCTTTTTATTGCCTCATAGGTAATTTAAGTGCAGGTCCTTTTAGTTATATTTTATGAGGCGATATTCAAAAGATAAGTGATATAACTAAGTTCTCCTATTTGCTTCTTGGGAGAATTAATTCCTATGGTATTTCTAGACTGGAAATAGCTGAAATTCAGTGAATCTTGAGTTTAAGAAATTGCCATTGAATTTGATTCACATTGAGGCAGTTTTCAAATTTTACACACTATTTCTATTCTTGTACTGACAAGCCTCAACTACATTCTGATCTCTTTTGACCTCCCCACTCTATTTGATTAAGTTCCCTGATAGCTGTGTGACCTTTAGAGAAAGAGACATGTATTCTCAGAGGACTGTGGAGACGGGTATGTGCCAGGCCCCTTTTCTAGGTCATGGATTATCTCTCGATCTTGGTGAAAATGTCTTCAGATTCTGTTATTTGTCTGGGTAGCTAGTCATCTGAGAGGACTATGCCAGTTATCTAGTAATGTTTTGTACTTCAATGTGAGATCATGAGGTGCAACAGTTCTGAACTAGTATCCAGTTCACTTGCAGGCTGAACTTCAGCAGTCGTGGAACAAATGCTTTAAGCCTCAGTTTCCTCATTGAAAAGCAGTGATGATAATTCTTAATCTGTTGGTCTACAGTGTAGCAAATCTGGTAAATCCGGTAAAATAATGTATACATATGGTAAATAATGTATATATAGTACATAGCAGAAAATTTGGGGAGTGCTCTGTAATATTATAATTATTATTTTATTAATGTGTATGTTGTTGTTATCAGAATTCTTATTTTGATATTAACTTGAAATGGGAAAAATCCACAGAAGAAATTATTCATGTGATTTGCAACAGATATAAATATGTTTTATTTATTTATTTTATTAATTAAAAATTTTTAATAAAGATTTTATTTATAATTTTTAGAGATAGGGGAAGGGAGGGAGGCAGAGAGGGAGAGAGACATCCATGTGTGGTTGCCTTTCACCTGCCTCCAGCTACGGGACCTGGCTGGAGACCTGGCTTGCAACCTGGTTATGTGTCCTGGCTGGGAATTGAACCAGCAACCTTTGGGTTCGCAGGCCGGCACCTTATCCACTGTGCTACCAGCGAGGGCTATTTTATTTATTTATTAAAAAATTTTTTTATTCATTATTTTTAGAGAGAAGGGCAGGGAGAGAGTCAGAGAGGGAGAGTAACATGAATGTATGGTTGCCTTTCACCTGTCTCCAGCTACGGACCTGGCTGGAGACCTGGCTTGCAACCTGGTTATGTGTCCTGGCTGGGAATTGAACCAGAGACCTTTGGGTTCATAAGCCTGAAAGCTTATTGCCAGTCAAAACCACCAAAGATTGTGGTACAGGATTCAAAGGGCATTCATTCTAAAATCAATAATGACAGTTCAATCAAAATAAGCATGAAGGATCCTGAGGTGTTTATTTAAAGGACATAACAACATGTGGCTATATATATTTCTTTAAAATTCAATTATATTTATTTAGAGTCAGCTTTATATGTAACTCTTTCATTGTTATGTTGTTGGAATAATAAATGATCAAAGAGTGAATGGCATCTTTCTGCTTTTGATTATTTTTATTTTAGCTTCCCTGTGTTTATCAGCCTGAATGTTCTTTCATTATATTATTCTCGTTTAAGGACTTGAATAATATACACATAGTGAGCTCTGTTATAAGGCCAAAAATATGCTTTAAGGTGCTAATTTTAGTTGGGGACTAAAGTTCTTAGTTGTTGTTCTTTGTGTATTATTGTGTGTAAAATTATTGAGAATTTATGCTCATTATAAGATTTTAGTATTAATAAAATGATGAGAATCTTGCTGAAGAAGAACATAATGTTTTGCTCTTCAGAAAAACTTGAGTAGCAGTTTGAGAAGTGAAAATAAACTTTTAGCAATGATGTATTCTTTAATAAAATATTTCTTATAACATTTCTTACCAGAATAAGAAGATATAAGTGATTTAAAAACTTGGCAGTGCCACTATTTTATAAAGGTTAATAAACATCATACCTTAAACTTTTTCATAGGTGCATTATTGCAATGGGCCTTGACAGAAAGCAAACTTCACCAAAATCTAAGAAACAAATAAATGTTGAGAAAAGAGAGGAACTGAACAAGGTCGAGGGGAAGCTAAGGAAGGATGGAGCATACATGATGACAAGAAGAAACAAGAGGGAAGGTTCACCTGAAGACGAAAAATCAGGGGTTGAAGAAGTACGAACTGCTGTAGAGGAAATGGAACGTAAAGGAAAACAACATGTTTGGGAAGATGAGGAAATTATGTATAAATATGGTAAGGTAACCAATGACAAAGTGTTATTTTGGTGTTACTGCTAATATTCTTTTGCTTGTCTCTAAAATGTAATTATCTTATCAATATTTGCAAAAGGATGCAGGAAATGATGCTCTTTGGTTAGGGTGTTTAGGGTGTTTAGGAATTCTGTTACATGCTAGGGATCCCTGACTGCCTTCCTCCACCGTTTTGCATAGAACTCTGTGTTATCTATGTCAGAGTGGGTACTGTGTCCTGTGTCACCAACTTCCAGAGGGTTGAAGGCGCTTGTGAGCCAATTGTCTTTTTCTATGGTCCCTTCTTAGACTGAGAATTTAGAAATATCTAGAGCAACAACAATAGCAGAAAGATTAACAAATGGGATGTTTTCTTATGTTAAAACACATTAGAACTTTCCAGACAGGTAGGTTTATTAAAGGCATGTTCAGTAGAAGCTTTTCCCTTTCTTCATTTATTTTCTCTTAAATCAACATGGCTAGCACTACAAGTAGCATACTTTAGGCCTAGAATACAGCTTTTATGAACTCTTTCTTCTGTGTTGGCTAGTTAATGGACTTTTAATTGGTCATTTCCATTAAAATTTAAAAAAAGAAAGAAGAATCAGCAGCTAGGCTTCAGCTCTCTGCAAAAACAGTTGCTGATGGGAAAGGGCAGTGAGAAGCTGGAGTGGAGGTCAGTGAGGGTGAGGTGCAGCTGAATTGGTGTTGACCTCGTGTTGACTCGCTTCCTCATTAGTGAGGATGGTAAACAGAAAACTAATTAAGTTCTCAGAAAGATGGAAGATTCGATGGGGGAGAAAAAGAAATCACAAAAAGGACTCCGGAAAGCATGCCACCAGTTCATTCACATTGAAGACATACCAATAGATGACACAAAGAAGGTATGCTTTGAGCTATAAGGCTCATAGAGTGCTCTGTGGTTAACAGAGGGCTAAAATAGATGTGATGACAGTGGTGGGTAAAATAAAACCAGGACAGCCTTAAATTTTATACTTTGGGACAAAATACAGCATTTCTTGTAAAATAGGGTGCAGGGACTATTCTTGTGGTTTGCTACGTGTTCCTTCAGTTTTATGCTCTGTTTGAGTAACACAACAGTAATTGTACTCTAATTGTGGACACTGTGCATACGTCTCTGATTTTAATCAGGTGCTTCTATCAAAATGTTTAGAGCAAATACTGTGTTGTGATTTCTCTTTTCCTATGACTACCTCCCTCCACTCCTAATCACAATCACTATTACCACTAATGCCTAGCACTGATTACACCTACTTGGCTATGGCACTGTAGGAAGTATGTTCCAGGGTTTATTGTTTTTAATACCACAGATTTGTGAGGCAGATTGCCCAAGTCACACACCTAGTGAGGGTTTAAACTGGGACTTAGACTCATGACTGACTAACTCTAAAACCTTCATGTTTCCCCATTGATGGAATTAATACTAGCAATACCCATGTTCTGTCTAGGCCCCCCTGCTTCTCTCTCGACCAGGAGCAAATATCTGTAATGTGTTATTTATGTGTATTTCTCCATATGTGTATTCTGTGGCTAGCTCGAACTCCCCCTTTTAGGAAGTTTCCCACAATATGCAAATGGCTTTCTTTTCTCCTCCATTGCATTCCTTTGACAGGATTTCACATAATAAATAGTCCTATATAAATTCTATTGCAATCAAGCCCAGTGTTGTTGAACCAAACATAAACATATATATAAACTTCTATGAGTACAGCATCTCTTCTGTAAATATGTCTTATTTTTTCAACAAAAAGGGAGATTCTTGATAGCAAAGATTGTGCTACTATAACACTTTTTATCTTCCAATTTTATCCTCTTCCACTTAAAGCCTTATTAATTGATAACTAAGTGGGCTAAGTGAAGCATTGTCCTATTCATTGAGCTGAAAATGTAAATCAAAATATTTATTTTTATTATACTTCCTGTTAGTTTCATGCAATATAAACCCAAGTTTTCATTTTCTTGCTTACTTTATAGTTCTGTTTAATTGATACTAATTTGCATATGTTGTTCTTCATATTAAATCTCTTTCATGAAAAAAATCTTGTAGTGAATTCTTCTTGTGTTATTTGTTAACGATTCTGATTTCACTCTTCCTCTTACATCTTCCTCATGTAGTTTCTACATTAGCAAAGCTTCTTCATATGCATAGGGCATGCATTTCTAAATGCATTCTTTCACTGGACAGGGTGGATAGATCTTAAGTAATTCCTTGAGAGGCACCCATCACTGGAAAAGAAACCAGAATATTTAATAATGAAAACATATGAAAGTAGGGAAGACTTTATTTTTCCTGTAATTTTCATTTTAAAGATAATTGTTTATTTGCTTAATTGGTTCTGCATGAAATCCTCTTGCTCTCTATCCATATCATATTGTCACTTCAAGATTGTTAGTTTTTGGTGAAAGAAAAAGGGTAACAACTAAATATGAAAGGTGAAAATTTATAACCACAAGGGACAGCTGGAGTTCATATGATGTGACAGTTTTCTTTTTCTGCTACAGATTTGTTGCACCTCTGTAGGGAATGAAGCAAATTAGTGACTCTGACAGTAACATTCTATTTCATACTAATTTTTTACCCTTGGAATATAATTACTTCATTGATTGTAAGGATGAATAATGCATACAATTAGAGTCCTGGTTTAGGTATAGAACCTTTATAATGCCTTTTCTTGAGTCCATTTGGTACTCAAAGAATGTGCTTTATACAGTATTACTTCTCATGGCCTTTGGACTTGATTAATCACATTTTTCCACTTCACTATTCATTAACTTGATATGCAAATATTTTGAACATTTTTCACATGAAATATGACCTCAGTAGATCTCCAACTTAACTCTCATGATTATGATCCTTTTCTCTTCACTTTTAATTTACTTCTAATTTATTGTTTTCTATCAAGTTCTTCTCTTGTCCATTTTGGTTATTGTTAGATGATGATGTCGTTTTGTAAATGAACTCCTATTAGGTTTCAGGCTTGCCATTTGGAGCTTCATTTCCTTTGTGTTCTTGCATATGCAACTGATTGCAGTCTTTGATCATTAGCTGTTAGTTTTCTACTTTTACTAATTATGTAAAAAAGCAATGAAGAAAGACCAAAGAAAAGTGGATAGTGAAGTCAAAGTTCTCATTAAAGTGAAAAGGGTTAAGTAGAGGCATTCTATTTTCATTCTCATAGTGGAGATTTTCTTTTCTCAGAATATGAAGAAGATTTTGAAGTAGATGAGGAGAAACAAGACGAGAAAGCCAATAATGGAGGACAGGCTGATGAACAAATGAATGGAATATCAAAGTCACCCTCAGATGATGAGAAAGATAATTTAGACCCTGAAAAAGAGAGTGAGCCCTTGTCCCAGAAGGCACCAGATGCTGATGACAATGTGAAAGATGAGGATGATGGATGCTCTGAGAGTGAATTGGAAGAGGACAAACAAGGCAAGTCATTTAGCTTATCATATGACATAGACTATTAACAAGTGTGCATACTACTGTTCTTTTCCTTATATTTAATGAGATAGCTTTTTGAGGGAAAATTTAGAGAATGGTTTTAGAACCAGAGGGTGCTCTGATTAGTCAGTCTTCTGTAGATATCCAAACTATGGAATCACCCTTTAATCCTTCTCTTTTCCTTATTTGGCTAAGATTTTTAACAGGAAGATAAAACTTGTAGTGATACATCTTCTGTTTACTTAGAAAATTATTATTTTTTAATCCTAAACTCTTCCTTCTTATACAAACATACATATGTGCACACATATACCCTTTTGTGGCTCTGAAAGAGTGAAAAGTAGCTAGTATTCAATTAAAGGAAAAGTTGAAGATTTCTATCTTAAGTTCATTTTTTTTTCTCAACTTAACTTGAACACAAGATGCTGGCATATTAGTTACATGAAAGGGTTATCTCTCTTGACAAAGGAAACCTCTGCATAATTTTGAAGCCTAAAATAACTCTGAATTGTCACATGGAAACACAAATTTTTTCAGATAGAGAAAGAAACCCTTATCCTCTGAAATAGATCTCAAATTCTTAAGACCTTTTAAAAAAATTTAATTCACTGAAATATGTCCAATCAAAGAAGGAACCCATTTACTTTATAGTAAATGGTCACATTATGATGTTTTGGATTACTCTTTATTTTCCCCATTCTTTGCACCTCTCAACTTTTTTCTATATAAAATCTCAAAATTTTGACTCTAAGGGCTGTATTAAGGTAATATAAGAGTAAATTAAATAATCAAGTAATTACCCAAATAAATATTTATAGTTTCTCTCTCTTCAAGAAAGAATTTAAGCAGACCTATTCTAAAATTTCATGTACACATATACAGGCAATAAAAAAAGAACAGAAATTTAGGGTAAAAAAGAAGGTAATTTTACTAAGAACTATAGATAAAATCATGACTATGCTTGAACTAAACATTTAATCCTAAATTTTCTGACGAAGTAAAGAGTGAAGCACAATGTGAACATTTCAAATGTTATCTATCAGTAAACTTTAAAATAAGATTTCCTCTAATTTTTATTAGAGTTTAAAAAACAATTCAAGATTAAAGGTCAAACATTGAAATACTTTTTGTAAAGTTTTAAACTAGGCTTTTTCTAGAAATTTTCTTAATACTTAACATCTTATGTTTCTATATATGCCTAATATATAAGTTATTTTCTCAATTTGAATGTGAATATTGGATTTAAATTTATAGTCCTATACATAGAGAAAGTTAGAAATTCTATGAAAAAGTGTTGTCACCTGACTTAAAGAAACTATACAAGTGACTTGAATCTGGAAAAGGGTCAAAAATGTGTTTGCATATAAATGTAACTGGTTCGAAATACAAAGAACTCAAATTTTAATTTCTTCAGTAATGGTGGGAAACTATTAAGTGTTGGTTTCATAAATATTTAGTATTTATGATAATATTTTATCATCTAGAATTATTATTATTTTTTAAGATTTTATTTATTATTTTTAGAGAGAGGGTTGGGGAGAGAGGCAGAGATGGAGAGAGACATCAATGTATGGTTGCCTTTCACCTGCCTCCAGCTATGGATATGGCTGAAGACCTGGCTTGCAACCCTGATTATGAGCCCTGGCTGGGGAATCAAAACAGCAACTTTTGGGCTCACAGGCAGGCACCTTATCTACTGTGCCACCAGTCAGGGTGGAATTATTTTTGTTCTACATAACCACCTTGCTTGCCTGGGATCAAATGTTTTGTTTTGTTTTTTCTGAGATACAGTGATTTTTTTTTTTTTTTTTTCTACATTCAAACAGAGGACGTAGGTGATACTTAGATCTTCCTTGGAGGGAAAACTTTCAACATTTAAACCTGTAATTATCAAATAAATGACAATGATAACATAAGCTTTAACACTGAACACTATTTGCATATAAATGATTGGGACCCTGTGTTTAGAAAGCCATTCTATAAGTATTAAAATTATATTTTGTGCTAAGCAGTGTACTTAATATTTGACATGAATTATGTGATTTACCTCAAACAACCTGGAAAAGCAGTACCTTTATTTTTATTTCTGTTTTACAATTAAATAAACTTAAAAGTGACGAGATTAAGTAACTCACATAACCAATAAGTGGTGCATCCAAGACACAAAGCCTAAATTTTGGAAAAAAACAATATATTTCTCCAAATCAGAAAATCTCTATTGATCTAAAATTAAAGCAAATTCCCCCAAGAAAAAGATTATGCTTCTTTAAGAATAAACCTTTTAGAAGCATTTATCTTTAGCTCTTTATGTTATCCTGTTCCTTAGCCTCTGTATTTATTTTTTGTTTGTTTTTTAAACAGAGGAAATATAAATAAACATTTTCTAATTTTGCATAAGTTTATCTTTCTCCTCCCTGGATGGACTTCCCAATTTGTTCCCGGACCTTTTGTTTAGTTCCAGCTCACCCTCCTCTTCTTCTTCCTCTTCTGCCTCAGGAGCTTTCACTGAGGCAGATCATTCAATAGTTCATTTTTCAC
Source organism: Noctilio leporinus (assembly GCA_004026585.1). Taxonomy (NCBI): domain Eukaryota; kingdom Metazoa; phylum Chordata; class Mammalia; order Chiroptera; family Noctilionidae; genus Noctilio; species Noctilio leporinus. The sequence goes on along the minus strand of PVIW01000452.1, from coordinate 159,202 downwards.
TTATTGTTTCACATGTGTTAAATTTTGCCACTTAGTTTGATTATACAAGTTAATAACAAACAAATTAATTATCCTATAAAATCTAGGATTGTATGTTATATTTGTTTTTTCTCATAGAGGTGATTACTAAAGGAAATTTTGTAAATATTAAGCAATTACTTGATTTATTTTAACACCAAGAATGCCAAGGTACTTTCGTTAGCCTTATAATTATAATATCTAATTACATTTATTATATGATTATTACTGGGATTTTATTGAAATAATCTTTGCCACTTACATAAATATAGAATATAGAATATTTAATATAGATCTTTAATGAGAGCTATTAGATCATGTAAAATCTAGTCCTAAGTGTTGATGAATTTAAGAACCAATAATTAAATTGGTTAACAATTTTATTTTGTTATTAAACTATCTTTCTAGACCTCCTTTGATCTTTTGTATTTGCTTTAAAACTTTGACATTATTCTAAAATAATATATCATTGTTTATTACTCTTCTTTTTCTTCACTCCTGGCTTATTTATTTTTCCATCCCTTTATTTTGATAACTTGAACTTACATTACTTAAAAATATGCATTTTGGTATGTGGAATATCAGAATTATATATTTCATCCAGCAAACAAGTAGCATGTATTAAAAATGATAATGGCATGATAGATTCCTTGGAACACTCTATTGAAAAGCCAGACCTAATTTTGTCTTCAAAAGCATAAGAGGCATATTGTGACACTGAATCCCCTACACCAGTACATCCCTTTTATTGACATGATTAAGAATCTTGCTCTTAGTATTTGGATGTGTTTCATTTGAACCTGTCCGTACCTGTTCCCTGAGGGCAAACTATTGCCCAGACTGTCACTCTTGTGATAAGTTGGCCCCATTTAAACTGCCAGTGAAAAATCACGCTACTCGCCTTGATGAATACACTGCACTGAAGAGTCCATGAGTGATAGAGTGCAAAGGATTGAGAGCTGACTCAGAAAAGACCCTGGTTTAGGAGTGATGTGTGAAGCTTCCCATGGTTTACAGAGTGACAAAATTATTCTGTGTACTTACAGACTGCAGGAATCTCTCTTCATTTCTTGGTTTATGGGCTTGAAGAGATGCAGATGAAAGACGACTGCTCATTCTATGTGAAATTATACATACTATGAAACTGCACTCTGACCTTCAGCGTAATTTATCTGCTCCTAGGGCCAGAAGAGATTTAGGGAAGATTGTAAGAGGTCTTCTGGCCAAAGTCTATATGTATGATTTTTGTGTGATTAGCCAAGCTTTAATTTCTTAATGGCGAGAATTTCTTAATCTATATTTACTTTTTAGTTGTTCAAGTAGGAAGTCATGGTAAATATTTAAATGCAGCAGCATCTTTTAGTTCACACGATACACATACTTTTCCATGAGGCATTTCTTTATAATTTTTGAATCTGGTTTGTACATAGCAAAGACACTGTCTAGGTACCCAATAGAATCTTGTGGAATGCAAAACTGATCAACTAGTTTAACAAATAAATGTGAAAAGATTGAGCAGTAGGACAATGTGATACAGGATCTGATTATGTTCAGTATTTTAAGTGTTTGTTTTAATGTTTACAAAGAACAATTAAAGGTAAATATGGAGGAACTATTTTTTTTTAAATTTATTTATTATTTTTAGAGAGGGGAGAATGGAGGGAGGCAGAGAGGGAGAGAAACATCAATGTATGGTTGCCTTTCACCCACCTCCAACTAAGAACCTGGCTGGAGACCTGGCTTGCAACTTGGTTATGTGCCCTGGCTGGGAATCAAACCAGCGACCTTTGAGTTCACAGATCAGTGCCTATTCACTGAGTCACCAGCCAGGGCTTGGAGGAACTTTTCAACTTTCCTTTTCTTTTCTTCCTGCTCTATCTACATTTACCTACAGATATTTATTCTTTCAAGGTAATGTATGTATTTCTCATTGATGAAGTGAGTAAAGAATGATCAAAATGAGGACATATGCTCTCCCATAATACAAACAACTAGTTAATATACATAGATGGGATTTCATGATTTCTATTTGTAATTTCATTAAGCATACATTCATTTGACAATATTTATTGAGTGCAAAGCACTTATCTAATTCAGTATTATTATACATGAAAATACTGACTGAACCATAGTGACTAACAACAAATGTAAACAGATTTTTATAAACATAAATATAATCAAGATAGAATATTAATACAAGTAATAGTGTAAATATAAATTGATGTGCCATAGTTAATTTGCAGAAAATCAGAATAGCATTTATGCAGATTTTACTGTGAACCCTTGGACTAAGGAATGGGAAGGAGAGACATAATTTGTATAAGAATTCAGAAGAGTGAGTCCACTGAGTAGGATTTAAATGTTTAACTGAATTTATGTATTTGAGTTTGTATACTTCAATCAAGGTGTCTGGATGGGCTTCAAGCTGATACACCAAAACCAACTAGTTAAAATTAGGACACTGCTGGAGGAAATGGTGAATTTAACTATGGTAAATTAAAACTGTAGTAAAACCATGGCCTATGCTAAGGTGAAAAGATGATTGAAAACTGAGGTCAGAACATGTTACTGGTTCAAAAAAAGACAACATGGGTTCTGAATTTAATAAGAACATAATAGCAACTTTTGAGAGAACTATCCTTAGTTACCATTAGGGTGAACAAACACCTTAATAAACATGTACAGTTGATCTGCTGTGCTCATGCAAGAGGAAGCAATGTCATCTGGCATGTGGAAGTCAAGACCTGGACTTCCTGTTCCTCCATTATATCTTCCATACCTAAATCATTGCTTGACACATAAGAAGAGCTCAACATGTATTTAGTGGATAAGTCTATGTAAATGGCTAGGAAGGTGAAGGACAACTCAGAGCCTCAGTTATACAAAGAGAAGGAAGAATTTATCCTGAATTTGCTGAGCAGGAGTGGTAATGACTTGTGGATGTATGTGTGGTTGGTGCCTTTGGTCAGGTATATGAGGCCTGTCTAGGAGGTATCCAGCCATGTACTATGAAAAATAGAGACATTTATTGAAGACGATACTAGATACAAGAAATATTGCACATAGGGTAGTGAACCTTGGTGCCCTTCAAAGTAGGCACCTTGGAACTAACAGCTGATTGCCATCAGCTGCCCCATTGTATTTTCCTGAGTGTCATTGATGGTCTGAAATCTCCTCCTTTTTTAAGGTAATTTGAGTTTTGGAAAAAGCCAGAAGTCACAGGATGCCAAATATGGGCTTAGTGGGGCTGAGTTACCTGGTAATTTGATGTTTTGCAAAAAACTCTCTGGGAGATGTGATGCATGAGTGGGTATGTTGTTGTGATGAATCTGCCAATCACTAGTTGCCCATAGCTGCAGCCTTCTGCATCATCAAAATAGTTTCCAAGGAGGAATATTTAAGCTTAACACAAAATTTGATGCAGATTGGCTGCCGTAGTTGCTCAGTCATTTTGAATGTGACGGCTACACAGTACATACACATACTCACTCAATGGCATCTACTGCCTCTCGTGACAGTGAAGTCATCATTGTTCACACAAGCAAATTCCAGTCCACTCTCCTTGGCTGCCAAGCTACATCAATGTTGCACAAACTGTTCTTGTTATATTAATAATGGCTTGGCTTTTATTGACAGACTTCATTGCATATCAAGTTGAGTAGACAAGGAAGTACAAACAGTGGAGATTAATGTTGTATATGGATATGTGTGAGTGTTGTGTGTTTATAATTTTCATGATTACCCACACACTTTTAAGTTACAAGTAACTGGCATATATATATTTTCATATACATAGTGTCATGATCAGTATTAGAAGTAATAATGGTTTTGATAGCTACCTTTTTTGCTTTATATTTATAGTCTGAGTATTTTCAATGGACTCTGTCTGGATTCTAGAGTAGTGAAAAAATTAAGAATGTCCACCAGAAATATAATAGGGAGGACAGGCTATGAATTCCAAGTTATGATGTTTTGAAGAAAACTATTTTTCATTTGTCATCCTTGGGTGATAACAGTAGAAGGTTAACTAAGAGAAGCAACGGTGAGTTCATGACAGTGTTCTTTCTATTTCAAGGTCATTGGGCATGTGGAGGGATCTTAGTTTTACTATAGTGGGTCATTACACAAAAAGGTTTTACAGATCTTGCTACTTTATAGCTGGTGCACATTGAGTATTGTTTAACTACCCTGGCCCCTGTGTTCTGGAAGACCTAGAACACTATGAAAAGAAGATAAATAACTATTCCATGGGATTAAATGAGATACTTATAAAGTGTTTACCCAATTGTTTGGCACAAATAGGTACATAATTATGATCAAGGCTTATTTTTTCTCCTCACTAAATGGTAACAACAATTCTATTCTTAATATAAAGTACAGGGTGAAATCACAAGAAAAAAATTTATTAGAATATACTTGAGTAATTTTATAGAAAGAAAAAACTGAAAGTCATAAATAAATGACTCTTTGATTTTATTAGGTTATATTTGTGTCAGGTAATTTCTACAATGACTTATGAGGAGCAAGGAGAATAACCCCTATTTTGCAGCCAAGCCATTAGAGAAACTAAGCAGTATCACCAGAATCAAAGCTAACAAGTAGTTGAATCAAACCTTAAAACACCTTAAAACACTTAAGTTTGTCTTACAGAAAAAGGCATATTTCTCTCAGTCTCATGTTGTGTAAAACAGTGGTGATGCAGAAGAAGGAAGCTATCAATGACATGAAAAGAGATGATAGTGACGGACTTAGTTAGTGACTAACTGAATGGGCAGAGGCAAAAGTCAGAAATCCTGCTTAGAACATGGGACAGGGCACCAAATTTGCTGACTTTGGTCAAGGCCTCAGGCAACAAGTACAGAGCGTTTCTTTACCATGAAGACCAATAGCTGATTCTTTCAACATCAATATGGAGGGAACAATATCAAAATGGAATTGGGTGGGAGGCAGAGTTGAATACCAACATGCCTCTGAGATAAAGTTTTCTCTCCTAATGACTGAAATATTTACATATGTGTTCTTAAAGTTCATTTATATACAAAGTTCCTTTATATAAAACTTGTTTTTATTTCCAAGAAAGCAAGTAAAATTAGTGTTAAAAATCCAAGTCCATGTCCCTAAATCATTTTGAGCATTTCTTGTAGTCAAAGTCTTGCCCCAGTGTCTGTATGAAAATGAGTAAGAAATGAGGGTGAACCAAAATTATACAATGAGGTTAGAGAGAAATTTGAAAACTGAAATGAGTTTATATGGAAAGTCAGGCACCCTCGCCACTTCGAGGTCAGTCATTCAATAAAGGACTCACTTAAAAATTGAACTAGAGTGTGTTTCAGCCTTTTGAAATAAAACAATATAATTAATAAAAGCTACTAAAGAAATACAGGAAAGCACTTATTTTTTTATTATGTGAAAAACCCTCAGAGCCACAGTGAGAGTCATCATGACAATATGAAGATGGTAGACATGAATAGTTGGGAAGTTCAGAACAAGTATGACATTGTACCCTAGCTAATTGTACAGTTAATGAAAGCCACTGATCAAATCACTATCAAACAGAAGTTGTTCTTTATTACAAACAAAACAAATGTAAGATGCTTCAGAGATGGGGATGTCATCATCTCTATAAATTTTCTGAACTAGTACAAATAAGATAGAGAACAGTCCATAATCTGCTAGGATCCCTACAGAGAGACAATATATCCAGATTTCATAAAATGGAGATAAAGAATGAAAGGCTCAAGGTCTGTGGTTCCTGTGAGAAACAGTGGTTATCTGGTACCTGTCATGGTAGCTGGGAGATAAGAATAAATGGAATTGTACTTAAGGGGTTCTGTTGCTCACAGGCTTTTCAGAGTTTGGTTTTCACTGCTGTGTAGCATCTCTTGAATCTTTGTGGAAACTCTGAATTGTCCCTGAGACTATACTTAAAATGCTAAGACCTGTCATGGAGAGCTGTTGGCGCTGGAGGAACTGAGGGAAGAGGATAAGAGTTAAGACAGGTATTTCTTCCCTTAATCTCTGCATCAACTGCTACAGCCATCTGTGTAGCTGCCAAGTAAAAATAGAAGAAACAGAAAAAAGGACAAGGGACACACAGAGAAGAGAAAATAAGAAAGCTAGGCAACATGTAAATGTAAACTACTTCATCTGAAAAGACATCCTATTAAAAACAATTATAATCACAGTTACATTAGTTAAGACTCAAAAATGAGTTTGCATTGCTTTGGTCCACAGCAGTGTATGCCATGACTTTTAGGCTGTGAATCTTGTTTATTGAGATATGGTGTATATGTCACTTTCTTGGAGATTTTAAAACTTTTTTTTTGGGGGGGGGGGGTGCTAGTAATTAGTAAAGCATTTTCAGCCTGGTAAGTCTCTAGTCTGCTTACCTCCAGTATCATGTAAGTGTTCTGTGTGGATCTCCTAGAATCTCTTTTACGGGCTCTGTGCACCTGACCCCAGCTTCTGCATCCTCTGCCCTCTTCAGAGGACAGCCATGAGCTATTGCAGTTGTTTCACCTTCAGGCACAAAGAGCCAGGAAGTGCCAAGGAATTTATGTCTCCCTCAGGTGGCCAGGAGCCAAGCCTGACTGGAACAGAGCATAAAAGCCAATTCCTTCCTCAAGGGGAAAAAAAAAAAAAAAAAAAACTAATGTAATTCAGACTTTGCAGAGCCCTGTGGGATCAGATTGAGATTTAAATGTTTCTTACAATAACACCCTTGATTGACTTCTTCCCTTCCCTGCCCTGCCCTTCCACACATGTAGTTTCCCCTGGAGTACATATATGCCTAATATATCACTTGCACATGCATCCTCATATAAGCATTTGCTTCTGGGGGATCTGAAATAATACATCATCTTCTACACAGACACACACACATATGAGCACCATCTCAAGAAATTAATTGTGTTTAGGCATTATTCAAATGCAGAGGTCTTCCCACCATACCCAGCTACCTAAGGGATACTAGTATGGTGTTAGAGAAGATAAAAATTTAAATTATATTCACAGAGAAGACTGTATATCCAAGATGCTGATGAAATAAGAGCTTTTGCTGAATAAGTAAAATATTACTCATTTTTTCTATAACAGAATATACTTTAAAATGTTTTCCCAATAAAATGGCTTTCTAAAAATATAAGTATAATTGGGTTTTAGTTAAAGGTGATTTACTGTTGAAAATGTCTATTGACTCACAGATTATACAGGTTTTTATTTTTTATCATGGAAACTGTAGGATATATAGTGAAAGAGTATCAAATCTACTAAATTATATTAAACCATTTTGTATAAATAAATAACATAATTCCCACAATTGAACCAATTGCTTTACAAAAACAATGATGTCACTACTTTCATGATTTGTAGATATAAAGACTGTTTCATCATCCTCATCCAGAAGTCACCCATATTCTAGCAGCAGTGAAGATGGATCTGTGCTGGGGGACAGGGAGGCACACATTGGCAACAGTCCAAACTTAAGTGTCAGAAGTTCATCTTCTCAGGAGTTGAGTGAAAATGATGAGCCAGGAAAATCATACCTTCCAATTGAAGATTCCTTAAAAACTGAAGATCAAACAATAATAAAAGCAGGTGTGGAGACCAAGCCTCTGCTAATAGAGGAAAGCTTGGAGGATGTTCTTGAAGAAGAAACACAGGACGGAACCCAAGTGATTGCAGAGGGCTTATCTGAGAAGTCTGGAGAACATGTTTCCAAGGAAGAAAAGGAAAATTACAGGTGTACACTTTGGAAAGGAAACAGTGCTAAGGTGAAGGACAAAATGGCAGGTCCCTGTAAGGTGGAGAAAGGTGGTAAGTATGGCCATTGAGTTGGCCTGTCATTGTCCCAGTGCATGGAAGCTGATTTTGGTCATTGCATCTGCCAAAGCTTGGGAAATACTGTTGTGATAATGCCAAACGGATTCAATTGTGTTCTGTTTCTCTCTTTGTCACATAATCATCCATGTATTTTCAGCTTGCTATTTTCCTTCTATTGCATTTTAAAAATTGATAATTCTTATGTAGCGTGTTTCCTATTTTCTGTAAATTTCTTCCTATGGTAATTCTATCTCAAGAAGCAAATAAAACACAATACATGTCTTGAAGGCAAGGGTGTGTGTGGCTTTTTAGAAATTATAACCAGCAATGCTATTTATATTAAATACATCCATAACTAACATTGATAGATGCTTACTATAAGCTAATTCTAAACACTTCAATTTGTTAACTGATCTAATCCTCAACACAGTTCAATATTGCCATGAGTTGGATTCTATTATTACCACCATTTATTTTTACAGATGACAAAATCATGACTCAGAGAGGTTAAGTTGGTAATAAGCATTATTAGGATTTGAAGTTAGGCAGATTAGTCCCAATTTCTAAAAACATCCAATTGTATCTGTGCAATAGGAATTTTTAGATTTAGGTAGAAATATGAAAGTTTCATAGAAAACTCCAAACTTGACTTTTAGTTCTCCACTAAAGCTGAGCAACTTCCTGGTCTGGGGGTTACTGGGTGTGTTAGACAGTTTTATTTCACAGGGAAGAGAGATAATCAGGTCCCACTACCTGACACACATGAAAGGACAGTTAAAAAACCAAGTTTTGTCCTGGAAGTAGTCAGACTATGCCTGCCAGACACTTGGCTCTCACATACCAAGTGCCCTGTACCTAGAACTTGAATCGCCATTGATTCCCTGCTCTCTCCCATCTGGCTTCCCTGTTCTTGACTCCAAAGTAAAATTTGGCTTCATATTTAAATACTGATAAAATCCACTTGTGTTTTAAAAGTTATGAATGCTTTTAATGTCTATATTTCTTTTAGAATCTTTAGAGCTGTTATTAAACTACTGAGGCCTACATCTAGGAATTGAGAATGCTGAATAGTTATTTTTCAATTCAACCATTATTAATTACTTCTTATTATGTATAGGGCACCATGGTCAATGAGAAATGGTTGAGAGAGGATTCTTCCCATAAAATGTTGGAAATAAGGCACAGCACACCAGTAACTGGACAAAGTTCAATAGGCTTATGTAAATAAAACCAGAGAAGGTACAAATGCTAGGGAATTTCAAAGGAAGAGAAAGTCCCCATTTGGTTAAGGACACCTTGAAAGTTTTTGTGAAGAATTTGCTTGAGGAAGCCCTTAAAAATTAAACAAAATTTTGAAGGTGGAATAGAGGAGGATAAAAGCATTCCAGATAATGGGATATAGCAAAAGATAATAAACTTCAAGTAAATTAAAAAAGAAAAAAAAGTCTAGAATGATGAATAGTTTGACAAGCTTAAGCCCATGAGTCAAATCAGGCTTATTACCTTCTCTTTTGGTATTGCCTGTGAGCTAACTATGTTTTTTCTTTAATGGTTGGGGGAAAAATCAAAAGAAAACTATGTTGTAATGTGAAACTTATATTAAATTAGAATTTCAGGGTTAGAAAATGTATTTTCTTGGAAAAGAGCCAAGTGCAGTCGTTTGCATATTATACATGGCAGCTTCTGCACTACAAGGGCAGAGTCACGTTGTTGCAACAGACACTCTCCGACCCATGGAGCCCTCATAGTTCACTCTCCGGCTCTTTACAGAAAAGGTTTCCCAACCTCTGCCCTAAGATGATAACACAAATATCCCCAATGTTTTCAACAAGGATTTTGCCATATACAAGTTAGGGTGCTTGTTAAAATATATTTTTAAATATTTTATAAACTAATTAAAATCTTTGATCTTCAATGTCATTGTACCATTTACGTACACATAATGTATAATCTAGAAAATGTGTACAATCTGGCAAGTGCTGGTCAAAAAATGTAGAGATATCAAAATTCAACAGTAACATTGATATCATTATTACTTATTTTATGTCCACTTCAGTAAATTAGGTTGTTTACCTGGATTTATATAAGTAGATGTCTTTTCTGTAAAGCAAGATGAACACATTTAGGCTGTGTTTTGGCAGTGGATAAAATAGCAGGGACACTGAACTAGGGTTCTGTCACTTGGGAAAGAGTGGGTTTTCTTTTTCTTCTGGATTTGTGGAGAGTATGTACCTATTTATTATTTTTCTCAAGTATTATGGGAACCATGTGTTCTTGACTTGATAACATCTATAATGTCAAAACATTTTATTATCATTTTATTAAGGTGGGTTCAAGACTAGATTGCAAATTTTGTGATTATCTTTCTTAAGCTCCACTATATGTACTGAGTTTCTTTATTAGTGTGTATTTTTCATGAACAGCTTATGAAATGACATTTAAAAATACAGAAAAGTAGCTTTAGAAAATTACCAATAAATTTCTCATACAAGAAAATCACTTTCAACCTTTGGTCAGACTTTTTTTTCTAAAATTAAGGTTTACAAGTTATGTTGTCATATCTTTACAAAATATATACTACTTTCTATTCTTTATACCCTAAACATTTTTAGGTTTTTATGTGATCTTTGTGAATATTTTATTTTGTTTATTATTACATTCTGTGGTTTTATCATAATTTAATCATTTCCATATTGTTGGAAATTTATATTTTTCCTCTTCTCACCATTATTAGTCTAGTATTTTACTACTTTAAGGTAATTTCAAATTTATGGTTATTTTCTTAGGCTAGGTTATAACAAGTATAATTTTTAGATCTAAGATTATAAAGATTTTAAGGTTTGTGCTAAAAATTTTTTTTCTTGCAAAAGATTGGTGGAAAAGTTTAAATAATACAGAACAGATAAGAAAAAAATGAAAGCTGAAGTCTTCCCTGTCCAGCCTCTATTCTTTTTCAAGAGACAGAGAAATAACAGTAGATAATAGTTTTCTATACATGGTCCCAGAAAATTTTCTTTATAGATACATATGTACATATATTTATATTACATATACATGTATATTAAAACATGGTACATTTTGTTTCATAGTTTGCTTTTTTAATCATAGTTATTTATTGAGTATTTTTTCATATCAGCACACACACTGTACTTTAATCTTATTTTACTAAGCATGTTAATTCTTTTTTTTTTTTTTTAAAGATTTTATTTATTCCAGAAAGAGAGGGGAAGAGAGAGAGGCAGGGAGGGAGAGAAACATCAATGTACGGTTGCCTTTCACCTGCCTCCAGCCATGGATCTGGCTGGAGACCTGGCTTGCAACCTTGGTTATGTGCCCTGGCTGGGGATTCGAACCAGCAACCTCTGGGTTTGCAGGCCGGC